>JAMFLO010000040.1:87372-145478 GCA_027475765.1 Paralagenidium karlingii
CGATATGATACTTAATCAGATTAGAAGTATGAAGGGAATGGGACGTGGATGTAGGGATAAAAGCCACTATGATTTAAGCTGTACAGAAGATGTGTAACTGAATGCCCTCTACAACTGGTTCTTATCATTCGGCGTCAGGACGCGAGTTTGGAATCAAATGGAGAGCTCGTTTGGGGGGAGGGGGGAGTTCCACCACCTCCAACAGCCCATCAACCCACCCAGCTCACCAGCTCACCAGCTCACCAGCTCACCAGCTCAGCTGGGAGTGAGTGTGTTGAGGGCGTGGACTGAGCCAGAGCCGAGCAGTTGAGCTGCTCATTCGCAAAAAGCACCACGTCCGCAGCAACAAGCAGCCTTGACCAGAGCGTCCTGAGAACCAGAGAGCGAGAGAGATCGGGAGAGCGAGCGAGCAAGCGCAAGCAAGGCGTGTGGAACTCCAGCAGAACGATCTGCCCACTACTTCTTGCTTGATACTTCATCCACAGCCACTTCGACCTACGAGAGCCTGAGTCGTTCGAGGCACCAAAACTCACCCCCACTCTTTTGGTCGCGCCTTTTCCCGGCTGCTCCTCACGTTCCACCAACCACACGACAGGAGCTCCACCACAAACCAACAACCAACAGCCCCGAAAAATTGTCAAACCATGCAGAGCGTCGCAACCGAACAACCGCTCGAAGACCCGGCCTGGAAAGACCAACAAGTGGAGCTGCCGTTGTCGCCAGAACCGCTTCAACCACCGTCACCCGTCAGCAAAATGCCCGTCGTGCCACCGTCGCCCAACGATCAACTTGTGGACTCGCCTTCGGCGTCGCCACCTCCATCGCCCACCAAGCCCCACAAAACGGCCCGGGCAAACATGCTGGGCTCACCCAACGTGCTCATCGCGACGCTCAAGAAAAACGGTTACGATTTAGACTATGATGCCGCCGAAAATGCGGATGGCTCGGCCCGCGCCGCGCTGTCATCCAGTTCCAGCATTTTGCAGCTTCGTGAACGCAAAAACAACCAGACAGCGTTTCATATCGCAGCCAAAAAGGGTCACAGCGAAGTGCTCAAAGCACTGGGCAAACTGCCGCGCGCCGGCGATTATGTCAACATTGGCGATCGCCATGGCAACACGGCGCTGCACTTTGCCGCGTCCTGTCCAAAGCCCCAAGCAGCTGAAATGGTCGATGTATTGGTCAACGCCGGCGCCAACATGGATGCTACCAATGTGCGTGGACAAACACCATTGGCGATCCATATCCTGACGGTTCGAGAAGATTCGCCAGCCGTGGCAAAAGTATTTGGCATCAAGCAGCATGCGCTCAACACTCTCCAGACCAGCGGCACCACGTATCTGCATATGGCACTCGAGCGCAATTTGATCGAAGTCGCCGGCGCATTGATCGCTGGCGGGGCCTCCATAAATGTCGCCAACAGCTCTGGCGTATGTGTGAGCGATCTTGTTCCCAAGAAACAGCTGATCCGTTTGTGCTGTTTTATGCGGGAAGGCACTCAAACACCTGAAGGCGCCGATCCCTTGCGCAAGACCTGTCAGCTCTGTAAAGAGCCCAAAGGCAAACTGGATTCTTTCAAAATGTGCATGCTCTGCGGGCGCACAGCTTGCAAAAACTGCTCCAAGAAAGTCAGTGAAATCCCCGAATTGGCCAGATTCAAAGAAGAAAGACCTGGTGGTCCCTTGGTTACCCCTTCGTCTTATGAAATGCCCACCAAAAACAAAGATTGGTTGAAAGGCAGATACTGCACCGTGTGCTGCACTGTGCGGATGATCCAGGCCAAGCACAAGAACGAGAAAAAGACCTTCCAGCAGAAAATGTATGGTTGCGGCACCAAGTAGAGCGCGCCAGCCAACCCCACTATGATAGATCTCTTGCTGGCTCTTCCTTTTTCCTTCTTCTTTTTTTGGTGTGGGCTTTAAACCATCCTAAAAGTTAATCAAGCTTATGAATTCACTTCCACATGCATCGTACTACAGCAAGTCACACACACAGATCTTCCTCCTCTGATCTGCGTTGCTCATCGCATTCTCAGGTATCAGTATGACGCTCATTTGTTACAAAGCGTTGACGATCAAATACACCAAAGACGAAAAAGACAACAGTAGCCCGGCGCTGGTGAGAAACACGGCACGGAATCGAAGCCAATTCGACGAATAAATGTCTTGTTCTCCAGGGTAGAAGCCACGCGTGACTTCCCACAAGAACATGCCTGGGGCAGCTGTACTCATGATCATGCCACCCACGGAACCAAGGTACGAGATGACCAGGCCCAGGTCATGCGCGGTCGCCGACAAGAGTTCAGCCAACAGCAATAGAACAACCGTGAGAACGACGCGGAACGCAAAGTTCCGACGACTGCGACCCAAACAACAGAGTTCAAGTAGTTGGGCCATGGGCTGAAAAGCCATCGGGGTCTTGAGCAGCGCGCTCACGCCTAGACACACCCGTGCAGCATTGATGATCTTGTCATCCGCGGCAAAGCCTGAGAGAATGTCGCTGGGTGGGTTGCCATGGAAACACGCGAAGCCCAGCAAAGCAAAGGCCGCGTAAAAAACCAGTGCAAGCATCGACATGGAGCGGTTGACCGTTTGCATTTGCGACTTATCGTCAATCTCGTAGTAAGCTCGCGGCACGTTCAGTTGGCATCCAAAGCTCAGAATGACAATGGGGATCGCGTAGGCTAACGCTGGGATCTCGTAGTTGAAATGGGCCGCCTGCGCGATGTTGCGCTCTTGCTGGGCGTTGGCCGACAGTTGAAACACTTCGCCGCGTTCTTTTTGCAAGGTGCGGTACATCAGTGCAGCCACAATGTACCAGATGCACGCCACGACCAGCATGTTGGTGTAGCGGAGTTGATGGATGGTGTCCGGTAGGCACAACGGGATCGCAATCAACGTGAAAACAAAGCCAATGGTGTTGCGCGAAAGATATCCTTCAAGCAACGGTTGGAACATGTCCATGGCGATCACCATATACATCACACACGCACCAAACGAGAGCAAAATGGTGAAAATGCGAATCATCCAGACGCCAAACGAGCCAAAGAGCCGCGAACTCAGCGCCTCATACGAGTATTCGCCCGTGGCATCACAGCAAATGCAGAGCACTTGGAAACTCTCGTACGAGATCCACGCGGCAAACACAAACACCAGCATGGATGGCACCACGCCCACGGCCACCAAGGTGGCTGGTAGACTCAGAATGCATGCCCCCATCATGGTGGAGGCCAGTCCCACAAAGCAGCTAAAGGCGCTGCCTCTTGACGAAGCCGACGAGCGTCGTTTGCCATTTTGGATGGACGTGGCATTGGCAGTTGGGTCGCGATCAATCAACAGCGACGCCTTCTCCATTCGGACTGATACTAGTACTGGTCTCTTGGCACTGAGGTCTCTGATGTGTGGAGAGTTTGCTCAGGGTGCCGTCGGGTCTTTGGGTTGTTGAGGATTGAAATGTGGAGCCTTGAAGATGCAGTGCAGTGTGCAGTGAGGAAAGAGGTCGCCAGCAATCGACCTGCCAGCCAACGGGAACACAACGCACAACGCCCGAAAGATTCGAATGGCTCGAAAAAAAAAACGAAAGAAACAGCGTTGCGCAGACGACCCGCCGGTCGCCAGAAGAGTTTTATTCAGCGGTTCTTTCTTCCAATGGGTTGGCGATGGGTTGGCGTAGAAAGAGCTCTTCAAGAGCTCGCAGCCAATCAGACTGCTGGGTCAGCAGCTCTTCGGCATCCCACTTGTGAACCTGCAGTTCAAGGTGGGTACCGATACCGGTACGGAACCGGACCAAAAATGGCAAAACAAGGTATATAGTTGCAGTATGCAATCAAAAATGGAGTGCAGCATCCACGTGGCTGGTACCATTTTGAGCCAAAACGTGGGTGAGTCTATCGACTATTGATGCTTTCGGCTACAGTACATCGTTAGGTATTGGTACGTACAGTGCCTGAGTACATACCCGTAATATTTTTCCAAATGGCCTTTCTATTTTCTGATAGCTCATCACGACGCTGGCCGATGCCAGAAGCCCATTGATGAGCCCTCGTCTCTCTGACTCCTCTTCTTGCGTACAGTTGGATCATTTTGGTGCGGTGCCAACATCAACAACGTCATCACTTTCCGCTGTGGGGTTGAGTTGCGACCGTTGGCCGGCAAATGGAGTCGGTCCTGGCCCGGTATCCGAGCTATTGCACGCGACACAGCTTTACGAGCCTTGGCCAAAGCCGATGGGAGAGTTCCAAGTCGATTGCCAATCTGTTGGCCCATTCGTGGAACGCCAACGATCGCAACGCCGTGGCGGCGGCGGTCGCTTCAACTACTGCTACCACTTCTTCTTCACGCTCTCCTGACGCCCGAGAACCTCCGTCCAGTCCCAAACGCAATAATGCTGCTGGGTCTGGCGTAGACGACGAGGTCGCTGTGACCCACCAGGACGCCAAATGCCAGGTTGTGTTGTCCACCAACTACTTGCTTGCTTCACATGGAGGCCCACCAGCGTATTATTCGTTGTGTCTGAGCGTGAAATGCTCCTCGATCGTGGTCGTGCACTTGGGCATCGTGGTGGATTCCATTTGCTCCATCCGTTTGTCCTGCGACCGTTTGGTGTTTGCACCCGAAGACTTTGATGTGCCCCAGTTTGTGCGCGTTGAAGTATTGGAGAATTGCTACCAGTCCAATGTCATTGTGCATCGTGTGTTCAGTCTGGACCAGGAATACGATCGCCTCGGGGTGCCCAATGTCGTGGTCAAGAGCAAATGGAGCCATGCCTCCAAGCTGCTGTTCTTTGGTGGCAACAAAAAGTACGCAACCACTAGCGCCAAAAGCAGAGCCAAAGCCAAAATGTCCATGGCGACGCTGGCAGCAACAGCCACGGCGGCGTCGGCGATAGCGGGGGACACCAAGACCCGCCGTGATACTTCGACTGGTGCGTCTCCTCCTGCGTCACCTTCGTCCGAGTCACCTCCAAAGCTCGATCCTATTGCAAACGCTTTGCCGAGGCTTCGACCAAGACCAACCTTGCGGCGATCGAGTACCTTTGTGAGCCCTTTTGAGACCCAGGGCACCGTCGAGTTGTCGACGACCATCAGTCGCGTCGCGTCTGGCAACAACTTCACGGTGGTGGCATCCGCGTCAGGTACCATTTACACCTGGGGCACCAACTCGAGCGGCGAGCTCGGCAATGGAACCATTCTGACCGTCGCCGAGCCCACGAGTATTAGCACCAGCGCATGGTTTCCGTTGGGCTCGACGCTCGTGGTCACCGCGATTTCCTGCGGCAAGCAACATGCCGCGCTCGTCACCAACGGCGGTGTCTTGTATACCTGGGGCAATAACAAATATGGCCAATTGGGCCATGGCGAATACACTCCGTACCAGACGGTGCCAAGAGAAGTGCGCTTTGACAAGGACAATTCGGGTATGTGTCTGCGCTCGCCACGGTACGAGCGAGCCGCCCATTGTCGAGACGACCTTGCAGTGACCCAGATCGCGTGTGGAGCACATCACACACTCATTGGAACGTCCCATTTATTGGTCATGGGCGTGGGCTACAACCAAGCAGGCCAACTCGGCATCGGCCACTGTTTGCAGCAGTACAACGGCTGGCGTAGCTGCACACCGGTGGCCATCCCTGGCCTTGTGGGCAAGAATGTACTGGAACTCGCGGCGGGCCAGAACCACAGTGCGGCACTTTTGAGCAATGGTCAAGTGTACACCTGGGGCTCCAACGACGATGGACGCCTTGGACTGGGCAACGTGGAATCCCAGCTACAGCCGAGACTGGTGGCGTCGCTGAGTGAGCTCAAGATCAAGTGCCGCATGGTACGCTGCGGTGGACGTCACACGGCCGTGGTCTCGGACACGGACCTGGTGTTCATGTGGGGCGCCAACGAATTCGGCCAGTTGGGTTGCGGAGACACCCTCAACCGATCGTTCCCGCAGGCCTTGAACTGTGCCGTGTTACTCGCCGAAGGAGTCACGAGTGTGTCTCTCGGGGAATTCCATAGCTCGTGCATCACACTCAAGGGCCAGGCGCTGACCTGGGGGTTGGATCTCAACCTCGCGACGCGGGAGAAAAGCCAACGCAACCGCCCGGTGGCGCTGGTGCTGCCTGAACAGGATAAAGCCGTTCAAGTCTGCTGCGGATGGAACGAGACCCATCTGGTCGCGTTCGAGTACAACCAGTCCAATTCCCATTGGCGCGGGTACAACAAATTCACCAAAAGCAGTGAAGCGCTCAAACGTCAATCGCGCAGACAGGAATTTCGGAGATGGGCAGCATTTAAAAGGGCCTACAAGTCGATTTCCCGCATGCATCGCATTATTCTCGACCATCCCCGAGCAAACCACCACACCACTGGCGACCACCTTGGCACAAATGATCCTCCTGCAACCATTCAAGAAGAACAAGGTGCAGTCGATGGGGCGAAAGCTGCCGGGACTTTGAGGCATGTTAAGCCTCCGAGTGGTGTCCGTTCCTCTCCTCGACGTGACAAGTCACCGACGAATCGAACGTTCCGAACCGTTCGATTGACCAGCTTCTTGGAAGTCGTGGACGAAGTGTTTCGCCTGCGAGACCAAGGAATGACCATGGAAGAGATCATCGCGTTGCAAAAACAACCTGAAGAGCAAAAGCGTCACGCCATTCAGAAGCGTAAGCAGCAGATTCGTGAACTGGCGACCAGATTCGTCCAGAAAGCCGTCGCCAAAGCGGTGGGCAAGTCCACCAAAAAGCTGTTGGCACTTTTGCCGAACGCGGATGCGCGTGATTCCGCGACTGGCGGCAGCAAGCCACAACTGAAAGGCATTTTCTACCAGAACCAACTCGTACCACCGTCGCTTCCGCGTGTCGCGACGACTGCACCAGCTACTACTACTGCTGCTGCTCACCCTGTCGTCAATTCAAAACCCACGGAGAATGGTGTGCGCTGCGCGGACTTCGTGGTGGCAACCCCACCAGTGCGCGAAATGGCTCCAACACGACCGTCTAGTGGCTCCTCGGTGCCTTTGCTGACTTCTCCGCGTGTAGATCAATTGCACCGCAAGATTTACAGTCTCCAACCTTCGACGACCCGCAAAGAGACCGACAGCACTCGCAACCACCCATTGGCGGTAATCCCAACGCGAGGTGACGCTGCTGCATCCTTGCGGCATGGCGGGGTGCTGGACTCGCTTTTGTTTCGTCCAAGCTTTTCGGTCTTGGACCAAGCGCTTTCAACTCCTGCGCGAGCAACGCAGACCAAAAAGATACTGACCCGATGAGCTGCTCAAGCTGGTGGTGGTGGTGGTGGTGTTGATATGTAAGTAGGCCGGTATCCACTTCAATCGGTGTCGCTTCGTGGCACCCACATGTCCTTGAGAAGAGACAACCCATTGACTTGAATCGTTCCTGTTCGCACCTCGTAGAGAGCTTGTACATTGCCGTTGCTCTTGTGGGCACACACGGTGGTCGAGTTGTTTGATCTGGCGACTGCACCAGTTCGAAGCGAGATCCAACCAACGGTGGATCCGTGGCACAATCGTTACGTTGGTGAAGATGAAACTTCCCCACCGCTCAAAGCCAAGGAAAGCAGCATCAAAATAGCCCTGCTGGGCTCCAAACGGCCCAAGCGAAAAGCAAAAAGGGTCCAACCTGCATGCCGTTCGCAGTGAACTCGTTCAATTGCCTGGATCAGCTCGGAGTTTTGTTCCGATCAGTGGGGTGGGCGGTGGCTAGGATTGAACTCGACCATCCATGGTGAATACCAGTGCCAGTGGTCTGCCCAGTTCCCACAGTATGAAGACTTCGGGTGTCAATGTGGGTGGCAACCTCACGTCTCCACGTAAATCTGCGCCAACGAATCTGCTGCCCACGCCATCGTCGAATCCAATCATTTTGCCGAAACTCGAGGCTGCTTCGCGGGTTCCTCTGCAGGCTGCAGCGGCTGCGAACCACAAAGAGATTCCGTTCATTTCACCACGACGACCACTGCAAAAGCCTTCTCTCGGCGATAACCCGGTCGGTGCTTCCTCGACCTCGGTGAACGCAGCGTTGTCACCGTTGCAGGCTGGCAATGGAACCATCCACCTTCAGCCACAGGCCCCTTCAGCACCAGCTCCTTCCATTTTCTTTCGCACACCTTCTTTGGTCGAGCGTGCCGAGCAGCAGCAGCAGCAGCAACAACAAGCCAACGACCAGGAAATGCCCAACTCCTTGGCCTCCATCACCGCCACCACCACTACAACCACCACCCCGGTGCGGTTGCAAAGCGCTGAAGAGAGTCTTTTGGCGTTGGAAGAACTGTACAAAGTGGATTTGGACAAGTTGCGTCAAGACAATTCGAGATTCTTTGAGATTGCGTCGTCCGCGAGTCTCCACATTGAAAGTGTGCAGCAGGGCATTCCGTTCACCATCGAGACCCTGGACAAAACCTCGTAAGTTGTACCAGTGCGCACCAGTCCAAATGCGTTCAGGTCCTGTCCTGAGCGTCTCGTTGGGAGATTAATCAAAGTGCGTCGTCTCGATGATGTGTTGCGTTGTTGTAGTGCGACCCTGGTGGCGATCACCAACGACTTGGAGGCATTCAAGCAGAGTCGTTCGCAAACCGAACAAAAGTTGTAAGTTAGTCCATGGGTTTTTGCTTTCCCTTCGGGCAACCAACAGCAGACTCTGGTGCTTTGCACTGATCGATCTTTGGCTGTGTGTGGCGGATGGCATGTGGGTATATACTGTTCCAGGCTCTCGCAACTTGACCAAGCATTCAACCAAAGCACCGAAGACAAGCTCGCGCTGGTGCAACAAGCGACTGCGGAGCGCAATCGCCTTGTTGAACAGCATGGGCTCGAGACCCAACGGCTTTTGCAGTCGGCTTCCAACGACAAACAACAACTTGTCGAGCAATTCGAGCACGACAAAGCCGAGTTGGTCGCCCAACTGGCAGCGCAAAAGCAATGGTTTGAGTCGAGTCATCAACAAGAACTGGAGCACGTGCAGGCCACGCACACCCAGCAACCGACCGATTTGTTGTAGAAAATGGACGACACCCAATGCAAACTGCAAAACGAACTGGAGGATCTTCGAGAGTCAAGTGCCAATGAGCTGCACCACGTGCAAGCCATGGCAAGACAGGACCGCCAGCAGTACTTGAGCCGCGCGCGCGAACAAATGGAACGACTGCAAATGGTCTTGGAGGACGAACGCACCCGCATGGACATGATGCGTGGCAGTGAAACCCAACTGCTATTGACCAGACTCAACCAGAGCGAGTCGGTGTTCCAGCAAGAGATTCGTCAGCTCCGAGAGAGCCATTCCACCCAAGTACAGCAGTTGCAGGACGACAGGATCCAACTGGAAGCCAAGCTCACGCTGGCCCATGAAGCGGCGATGACGCAAACGGTGGACAAGTTCCAACACCAGATCAAAGAGCTGGAGATTGCGATGCAGCTGCAAGAACACAAGTTGTTGCAGTCCAAACAAGACGAATTGGCCCAACAAGCCCAAGCGTTTGAGGAGAAAATACAAACCACCACGCTTGTACATGACCAAACGCTGCGAAATCTGCAGACCAGCCATGCAATCAAAGTGTCCTCACTGGACAACGAGCTCACAGCCATGCGTACTCGTCATCAAGAAGAGCTTCAGGCCATGGAGCAGCAACTACAGGCAAGAGACCAACAACTCTTCGCTCTTGATGCTGCCTTGAAGGCTTTGGAACGCGAGAAAACTGGCCAGGTGCAACGAGGACGTGAACAACTCGAGTGCCAGTCGCTCGAGTGTGCAGAATGGCAACACACGGTTTGGACACTGGACCAAAAGGTTGTCAAGCAAACTGCGCTGCTGGAGAACTCGCGCATCAAATGCAAACAACTCGAGGACGAGCTGCAACAAAAAGCCGAAGCGCTGCAGCAGTTGCAACGAGTGGTACAAAGCCGAGAAGAAGAGATTGAACGACTCAAGAAGAACCTCATGGACGAGCTCCAGGCCCATCAAATGTCGCTGACCAACAAAGTCGAAGAACTGGAAGCTACCAAAGCCATGCTGCGGGTCGAAAGCGGGAAATTGATCTCCACGGTTGAGGCCTCTCTCAAAGAAAAGGCCACCATTCTTGAAGACAGTGAACTGCAAATGGACAATCTCAAACTCAAACTGGAAGCCCACAAACTGGAGATGAAGCGCCTGCAAATGGATCTCAAGCTCCAGTTGGAGCACTTTGAAGGTGAAATGGACCTCAAGAACGGTGAAATCAAACGCCTCCAACTCGCCCTCAACGACTGCAAACAGAAATTGGAGACCAGCCAAACCAATACCATGCGCTTGGAAGACACCAACCACGCGGTGCAACGCAAATGCGACGAATCGCAGCGCACCGTGCAGTTGTTGCAACTAGAACTGGCCCAAAGAGAAGACAATTACCAGACCCTCAGCCTGGCGATGGAACGCCAGCGGCAGGAAACCATGGCCCACCAAACCAAGCTCCAATCCCTGGAGGCCAACCGCGCAGAACGAGAACAACACCTTGCTAGACTCGCGCAACAAGCCGAGAGGTTCCGTGCCATGGACGAGACCAATCGTATGGTGCGCGAAGAAATGGTTGTTCGACTGCAACGGGTACTGCAGCAGCAGACCGACAAGGCCGTGAAACCTCTTCGAGAACAACTAGCGGCGTTGCAGAACCAGGTGGCGTCGCTCAAAGACACGCTCGCGCTTCAGGAACAAGCTATTGCGTTGAACAACAAAGAAACCCGCGACACGACGATTGTCATCCAGCAACTCATGGCGGATAAACACGAACTGGAAGCGCAATTGATGCAAAAGACCCTCGAAACGGTGCCTGTGGGTGTGAAACATGCACTGGAGCAAGAAATCCAAGCGCTCAAGCAGGTGCACCAGTCGCTCGAAGGCCAATTGACGCGATTGCGGCAGCGATCGGTGCCTTGCGAAGAGAAAGCATCGCTTGAGCAAGAAATACAAGAGCTCACGCGTGCAAACCAGTCGCTCGAAGGTCAATTGACGCGATTGCGGCAGCGATCGGTGCCCGCAGAAGAGAAAACAGCTCTGGAGCAAGAGATCCAGGAGCTCAAGAAGGTCAACCAGTCGTTTGAAAGCCAATTAACAAGACTGAGCCAACGATCGGTGCCGACCGAAGAGAAGACCGCACTGGAACAAGAAAACCAGGCTCTGAAACAAGTGAATCAGTCGCTCGAAGGTCAATTGACGCGATTGAGTCAACGTTCCGTGCCCGCAGAAGAGAAAACCGCGCTGGAGCAAGAGATCCAAGCGCTCAAGCAAGTGAATGTGTCACTGGAAGGTCAACTCACGCGGTTAACGCAGCGGTTTGTTCCGGCTGAGGAAAAAGCAGCGCTGGAGCAAGAAACCCAAGCGCTCCGACAGGTGAACCAATCGCTCGAGGGCCAACTAACACGATTGAGTCAGCGATGTGTGCCCGCCGAAGAGAAAGTCGCCCTTGAGCAAGAGGTTCAAGAACTCAAGAAGGTGAACCAGTCGTTCGAAAGCCAATTGACGAGGTTGAGTCAGCGGTCGGTGCCTGCCGAAGAGAAGACGGCGCTGGAGCAAGAGATCCAAGCACTCAAACAGGTCAATCAGTCGCTAGAAGGTCAGCTGACAAGACTGAGTCAGCGCTCGGTGCCTGCCGAAGAGAAGACGGCGCTGGAGCAAGAGATCCATTCACTCAAGCAAGTGAATGTGTCGCTCGAAGGTCAACTGACGAGGTTGAGCCAGCGGTTCGTTCCTGCCGAAGAAAAGACCGCTCTAGAGCAAGAGATCCATTCACTCAAGCAGGTGAACGTGTCGCTCGAAGGCCAATTGACGAAGTTGAGCCAGCGGTTCGTTCCTGCCGAAGAAAAAACAGCGCTTCAGCAAGAGATTGACGAGCTCCAGCACATGAACCAGTCGCTTGAGGGCCAACTGACAAGGTTGAGTCAGTGCACCGTGCCGACCGAAGAAAAGGTCGCTCTGGAACAACAGCTTCAAGAGCTCACCGTCAACAACCGCATGGTTCACGACAAGTTGAGCCAATTGACACGGGAGTTGGAGGCCAAATTAGCTCAAGTGACGCTCGAAGCGGAAGCCAGATTGACCCAAGTCACGCAAAACTCGGAGGCCCAATCGGCGCAAAAGACTCGTGAACTGGAGGCCCAACTGATCCACGTCAAGCAGCAACTAGAGAACAAACTGCTGCAACTGACCCAAGAACTGCAGACCAACCAGCAGTTGAATGACGAACTCAATCATTTGCGTGACGAGTTGCAGGCTCGAAATACAGTCCTGTATGAGCAGCTTTGCCAGTGTCAAACCACGCTCAAGATCCGCGACGAGGAGCTCACCCAGAGCCAACGAGCTCTTGCTGCGATGAACGAACAGCTCTACACGTGTCAAAGCCGACTCCAGGGTCGTGACGAGGAGCTCACCGAGAGCCAACCAGGACTCGCTGCGTTAAACGAACAGCTCTACTTGTGTCAAAGCCAGCTCAGAGTTCGCGACGATGAGCTGATCCAGAGCCACCAAGCACTCGAACAAACGACAGAGCAGGTTGTAAAGCTTGAACAACAAGTAATGGTCGGTCGTCAAGCCAACCACCAACTCTCCGAGCAACTGGAGCAAGCCCAAGCACGGTTTTGGCAAGAGAGGAACCGTCTACAAATGCTTTTAAGCGACCACGAACAAGCGCTGGCCAATGCACAACACGCAACCAGTCAGTTGCAGTCGACTCTGCTGGCGAAAAGTGCCGAACTGGAGCACGCGCAACACCAAGTGCATGCCCATTCGCACTCGTTGATGGCCAAAAGCGAGACCATTCGCCATTTGAAACGCGAATCCGAGTTGTTGTTGAATGCCAATCAATCGGTGCGCTCCAGTGAACAATTTGTCAAGTTGTTGCGTCAGCAATTGGAGACGTTTGTGTGGGAAACTTTCCAGGTTGAGTGGCATCGATTTGAAGATTGTGCGCAATTGACCCAAGAAGACCAATTGCTGGCGCTCATGAAACAGTATTTTGCGCTGCGCTGTCGCCTGGTCATGCGCGGAGCCACTGCCACTGCTGCTTCCACTGCCACTGCCTCGAGACCTACAACCGGTGGTCGCGCGATGGGCTCCATGCACGAACAACCACAAGAAGACGAGGAGGATGCACAAGACCTGGCGTTGCCACTGCCACCACCACCACCACCACGTTCTCCGTCTCCAAAGGTCGTTGTGTATTCCTTTGAGCAATTGGATGGTTTGTTGAAGGACTACGAGTCCATTAGCACCGAGGCACAAGCCACTGGCTGCATACCGAGCGCCTTCTTCAAGACCAATAGTAGCACTACTACCACGGACGACCTCCTCGCCTGTTTCCACCACGTTGCCAATCTCAAAGCGCAGCTGCAGGAGCTGATGCGACTTCCTTTGGATCCGACCATGCCGTGGAATGAATTGAGCGATGCGCTGCAGCGGTTCAACCAGGTCTTTGAGGCGTTTGACGCGCTCAAACGATCCCATGCCGATCGGGGCTCTGCGCAGAAACCACACGAACCCAACAACAATGCACTTCTTGAACAAATCGAAGAGCACCGCTACGCGATCCAGTTGGTTCGAACCGAATTTCCTGAAGAACCGGACGTGCTGCTGCTCAGTGGGCTTGCTCGAATTCTCGACAGACAGCAGTCGTTGATTGAGTTTACACGTGAGATCACGGGCTGTGGGGCTCGCATCAGTGGCTTGGACCATGTGCGCTTTGTCTTGAGCGAGTACTCGCGCGTGTGGAAGGGCTTTGAAGCCGCCAAAAACCGTGTGCAGGATGCCTTTGACCATACCAAAGCCCCAAGTGGGTCGTCGACCCCTGTCGACGCAGACCAAGACATGATGGCCGAGTCTCCAACGTCCGAAGGCACCGACAAAGTCGACGGTTCTGCTACTAACGAAGAACCCGCCCACCCGCTGGAACGGTTGGTCGACGGGGATCAGATCCTGTACTTTTTGGCCGATTATGCCGCCTTGGTTGCCTTGTGCTGTGAAGCTGCGGAAGATAGCTACATCAACACCACCGATAGCATTGTTGAGGTGCTCCAGGAAGTGGCAATGGTGCGGCGACAATTCGATGAGATCGAGAGCGATGCCGGAGAAGACCACAGGGAATCATCGCTTGCCTCGCGCATGCAAAGCTTGTTGCGCACACTTGAAGAGCTTCAAAAGATCGGTCAGCGTGCGCGAGAAACGCTGGTTCGCGAGAAATGCGATGTCGCGGCGCTCAAGGTCTCGTTCCCGGATTTCCCACCCAGCGTCCTGGAGATCTCGTGGGGGTTGAGTGACTATGCGCAGCTTTTGGCGTACGCCAAAGTGACGGAATTCCTGGCACTGGACAAGAAAGAACCCACAAGTACACGCGTGAGTCGCATCATTCGACAACACGCCGCACTGGCCATGAAGAGCCGTCAACTTTTGCAGTTGCGTAGCCCCACCGAAGACTTTGTGGATCTTTTCGAGTCGTTGAGCCAGTTGCGCGGCAAAGTGCATGCCTTGAATGGTGGCAGCGATGCCAGCGACCCACTCCTCGCTGTGGGGTCCTCGCCAACCAAGTCGGCGTCCACGGTGCCCGAGATTTTTGGGATTCTGCAACAGTTGGATAGCCTGGTGGTGTCCATGCAGAGACTTCAACCAGTGGTCGGCATCAAAGCCAACATGCTGCATCAAATGCCTGTGATTCTCGAGTCCGTTCGTTCTTTGGTGGAGCACGAAAACTCCATGCCAAAGGTCTTTACAAGTCGTCACTATCAACGATCGTCTTCCTCGCCCCTCTGTTCTTCTTCTTCTTTTTCGCTGTTGGGTTGCGGAGAAAACCAGCCTGCAACCAGCGACCACGACGAAGATGCAAACCAACGGTCCGCCATTGCTCACTTTGAGCAAATCGCCGACCAATTGAGCCATTTTCGCAAACTGGTAGCGTTTTGCCATGACTTGCTGCACACCAAACACTTTGAAAGCCTCGAAGATCTTCAGAACCAATTGCGCCAAGAGCTCTGCCATGCGTCGGAGGCGCAGACACTTCAACAAGACAAAGAACAAATGACCCGACATCAACAGCTTCGACTCGAAGAATGGCAGCAAGAGAAACACTTTTTGAAAACCCACCCAGCGCTCGGGTTTCTTCAACAAGTGGTGCAACAAGAAGAATGCGCACCAGGTCCCGAAGATGGCAGTGGTGGCTCCCGGTTGAGAATCTTGGAAGCGTTGGCCATGGAGCTCCAGGCATTGCAACACGAGCTGCAGTCGTGTACCAAAGGTCTCCGGGCCAGTGAAGCCGATCTCATGCGCTTCAACGAGTTCCCACTCGTCAAGGCATCGTTGGTGGACCAACTGGAAGCCACTTTCAAGTCCCAGTTGC
The DNA here is from genome assembly GCA_027475765.1 of Paralagenidium karlingii. Taxonomy (NCBI): domain Eukaryota; phylum Oomycota; class Peronosporomycetes; genus Paralagenidium; species Paralagenidium karlingii. The sequence goes on from JAMFLO010000040.1 coordinate 102,731, forward strand.
AGCAAGAAGTCGATCGACTGGACCGCGAAGCGGGGTACAGGGCCTTTTTGGCTGGCAAAAGCATGCAGTTGGACACGGATATGGACAATACGACGCAAAAGATCGTTCCTGTGGCTTCGTTGTTGCAGAGTCTGACCCAGCGAGACAACGCCGCGATCGCGATGGTGTATCGATCCATTCGATTGGCCACCGATGTGCTCAACACGTCGATCTTCTCGACTTCAGAGACCCCCGTGGAAGTGCACCACGCAGTGCTCAACTGTGTCAACGAACTCAAGAGTCTCAAGGATTTTCTGATCCAATCGCTGCAGGAACTCAATCGCCAAGTGTTTCCCGGCCAGCCTGCGTTCACCAAACCAAAGACGCAGCCACCACCGCCGCCGCCAGACACCGCGTCCACGTCGGCAAGTTCTATGGTTCAAGGGCTTCATGAGGATGAAAACGCCATGGTTTTGGCCAGTAACCACCGCGAATTGATGAGCTATGCCAATGCGCAAGTGTTGTACACACAAAACCGCATGCGAAGTCTGCACCAAGACCTGATCAGGTTCTTAATGAACAACAAGGTTCGTGAAGGAGACGACCCAGCAGTTTCTTTGGCAATGCTGCAAATCGAAATCACCAATGCGGTGACCCACCAGACGCTCTTGGAGATGCAACTTCGACTGGGTGAAGAATACTACGAGAAACGGTTGGTGGATTGCAAACTGCACGTCGAGTCGTTGCAAAAGATGTTGAAACAGTTCCGGGACGAGTGTCAGTCGCTGCGTATGAGAGGCTTTGACGGCAGCGGCAACAATAGTCGAGGAAACAGCCGAAGTGGGAGCCGAGGGAATGGACCCGGGTCGTTGATGGACGGCTACGACTCGTCCAGTAGTTCGCGTTTCGCGACGCCCATTCGACCGGAAAGACCTGCAACCGAACTCTGGAGACCGCATGGCATCTCCACCAATACTTTGAGCAATTTTAGTAGTGGAGGTGGAGGTGGCCCTGGGGGAACCTCGATGGCTTCTCGCACGGCCTACAACATGCACACCGACCGCTTTGTCAGTGATCTCGAGCGTGAAACGGGCCAGCGCCGGTCACCAAACATTAGCAACATGCGACGTTTCAACCAGCAGCAGGTGCCAGCCATGTTCATTGGTACGTCCGAGAGTTTGGAGCGAGGATTTCGTCAATTGGAGGCCTCGGAACGTGGAGGAGGAGGCGCAAACTCTGCAGCACGGCCAATCGCTTCGTCCAATCCCGTTGGATTAGCCGTCAATGGTGCAATGATGGGCACGGCGCCCACGACTGGGACACCGAATGACCAGACGATCTGGTACCAGGGCGCGCGAGTGATTCAATCCAACAGCTTTTTGTTTACAATCTTTTTCAGCGAACGCCAGAGTCTGTGGCGGGTCGAAGTCTTCAACAGTGACACCGAATACCAGCAGACCATTTACTTGGGCCAAGCTGAGATGAAAAGCTTCATGGTCGAGAGTAAGAAATCACCGGATTGGATTCTGGAACCGAGTCACCGCGTGGAAGTGCTGGAAGTGTTGTTTAGTCGACTCAAAATGTATGAAAGTGCACAGGAGAACAAGTTGTTGAGCTTTGAGTGAGTACACTGAGAGGTAGAGCGAGGTAGCGAGAGAGAGAGAGAGAGAGACAGAGACAGAGTCCAACCCGATGGCAGACTGCTTCAAACGGCGCCAAATGGCGAAACTTTTTTTTGTGGTTTGGAATTCATCCAACAAAGAAGAACAGAACAAAAGAATATGCATGCACACTGCATATATGGATATGGATTTACTGGAAACACCTGGGACGGGGCGATCGGTCGGTGGTCGTCGCGTCCCATACTCCGACGACGACGGCTGCTGGACATGGAAGGGGGGCTCTAAATGATGCCGAGCACGCGCAGTCGACTGTCGTATTCGTTGCGACCAATGTAGCAACCCACCAATGCACGTGGGCCACCCTCAAACGCAAAGCGTCCGTGGAACACCCGTTGGTTGTCCACGATGAACATCTGGCCCACGTCCATTTTCAACACAGCTTCACTGCCGGGTTCGCGCATGAGATCCAGCAACAGCTGATGGTATTTGTAGAATTTGGTGACTTGATCGTAGCTCAGATGGGTCAACGCGGCGCGGTCATAGTCGTTGTGACGGATGAAGCGTACATTGCCCAAGTAATCCAACTGAATCATGGGTTCCATGGTCGCCAGATGGCAATCGTCGTCAAAATGCTGGAAATGCAGTGGTGTATTGCAGAAAAACTCGAATGCTTCGGGGTGCTTTTGGCGAAGTTTGTCGACAATGTAAAAGGCGTCCATGTAGCGGCTTTCGCCACCTTTGGCGGCCTGGGCCACGCAGTTGAACACCTGCAAGCCGGCTGGGTCGCGGTAGTACGTCATATCGGTGTGCGCCAGCAGCTCAATCTTGGTCGACGCCGTGTCGTTGTAACTCTCTTCCTCGGTCTCGGGGTTGGTCGTCCACATGCCGCCGTAGATAGTCTCCAACGGGAAGCCAATCAACCGTGCGAAGCCCTCGGTGGCTTCCACCGTTGTCGGCGTGTTGTTGATCTGCAGCAAGCCATACTTGTACAGACTGACGAGCGCCGGACGGATGTCTTTGGAGGCTTCTTCAAAGTCAAAAGTCGGGATCTTGAGCTCTTCGCCGTGCCAGAGCACGCGGTCTTCGAGCTTTTGTTGCGCGTAGTTGAGCGGGTATTTGCGGTTGGCATCACTGGGTGGGCCGTAGGCGTTGTCTCGAAGCCACTGGGCGTCAAACACGCTTTTCTTGCACGTATTGCCGTTCTATTTGGTCATCAACACAGTCATCCGCAAAGTCAGCCCAATCGTGCCATCGGGGCGCCCCTACCCGTGTCAATGTCAAACGATACAGGATCTAGACTCACCACATCGTCGTGCCAATGGATCTCCACTTGGTCGCCGTCGTGGTGTTTGGTCAACGATTCAAACTTGGGGTCCATTGGAATGGACGCCGTGTCCACCATGCGCTGGCGAGTCTCTGGGTGCACGCAAATGGGGCACTGGCAGTGGTCTCGCAACCATTTCTTGTGGAATTTGGACGCAAAGCCGTCTTGCCAGTGCACTTGCACCGCTTGTTCCTGGGGTAATTCCTGGATGTGTTGCAGCGCAAAAGACGGCTTTTTGGAAGCCGAGTCAAAGCCACGTTTGGTAGCAGCCACCGCACACGCCCGGGACCATTGCATGGGGCGTGCACGACGCAGCATGTTCACTGAATGAGCGAGCGCGCAAAACGAGTTGGCTTTGGTCGAGTTGTGAGCGAGCGATCCGATCCGATCAGCTGCGAGCAAGTCGGCGCTTTTTGGCAAATGGCGTGGGCTGCTTTGCTACTTGCTCTTCTCGAAACCGAAGAAAGAGAGCAACCCCTCCACACCCAACCGAATCAGCTGCAAGGCAGCCCCCAACAGATGCACTCGCTTGGCTTCGGCTGCTTCCTCCTTCTCCTTCCTTCCTTCTTCCTTCCTTTCTTCTTCCTTCCCTCGGGGTGCATGCATCATCACGACATACTCACTTTGGGTTCACCACGAATCACCCCACCCCCCCATTCACCCAAAATGACGAGTATACACTATACACAACACTATACATGTCCCTCCTCCACGCTCAGGATCCACTGCATGGAAACCAACCCACCCCGGCATCGGCCGACGTCCGGAAAAGAGCGTGCGGAAGAGACGTCGCATGCCCCAAACCAGCCAATGCCGGGGCCAGAAAGGGTGAGCTATACGTATAGAGTCAGACCCAACTTCAAGTTCCTCCTCCCTTCAGGTTCCACCTCGGATCCACCCATGGGACGAAGCGCAAAGATGATGCAGGTCGAGTCAACGGTCCACGCAAATGGCGCAATGCGGCGAAAGATTAGCAAGCAGCAAGAAGAACAAGATGAAGCAGACGAGCAGGAGGAAGAATGATGGGCCTTTCTTTGGTCGGGCATGGAATACGTCATCTTGGCGGCGCTTTATGCTTTACGGCGTTTGCAACTGCAGCAATTGCTCGATTTGGTCCAGGAGTTGCACGATTTGCTGCCATTTGGCACTCTGCGCAATGGATTCCGGCACAAACCCAAACTTGGATTTGATCTCAAAGCGTACCGTTTTGAGAAAATGATGAATGTGGTGCAACAACACCCCAAACAATTGATGCAAATGACTGGCAATCTGGCTCTGGCTCGTGCTGTCGCGTTGCAACCGCTCGAGTTCTTGGGCATGGGCTTCCAGTTGCGAGTGCATTTGCTCGCAGAGCTCGAGTTGGGTCTGCTTTTCGTTGGAAAGCTGGTCTTTTTGCCGTTCCAACTGATGGATTTGCGTGTGAAGATGCTGCAATTGGTCTTGTTGGGTCTGCAACAGCTGGATCTTGGCCTGCAATTGATGTCCAAAATCTTTGGTCACGAACTGGTCGAGCCATGCCAGGCTTTTCAACGAGATTTGCTCAAAAGTCGCAAGCTTTGGGAAAAACGCACAGGAGACAGCGTCAGCGAAGTGGGTCAAGCTGTTCAGAAGCTCGACGCGCACGACAAGATGCATAAATGGCTTACCACTTGTTGACACTTGAGCGTTTCATCTTGCTCTTCGATGTCTTCGTCTTCACCCTTCAAGGCAGCTCTGGCACCAACGAAAACGACTTGTCGAGTCTCGTCGCAGGATGGATCGTGGTCGTCCGTGTTCTTTGGAGCTTGGACCAGCTGTTTGGCCTCGTCATCATCGAGTTCTTTGTTGTTCGGGTCAACTGGTGAATCGTTGACACTGGTGGGACTTGTCTGATTCTTGCAGCTGGTCGAGAGTGAATCAATGTCGTGTCTGGTCGGATCGGCATTGGTCTGTACAACTACTGCTTCACGGAGCTGCACCAGCTTTTCCAAGTGACGCTGAAACAACAGCTGCATTTGCTGCAGCATGGTTTGTAGTTTTTCGTGCTGTTTTTGCTGCAAAACGTGTTTGGATTGCAACAAGCAATGGGATTTCTTGAGGATTCCGCATTTTTGAACCATATGGTCGTGTTTATTGGCCAGCGCCTGCACACTTTGATGCTTTTCCAATTGACGTTGGATCTTGCGTTGCATTTGACCCACTTGGCGGTTGGTTTCTTGTGCGTGCTGCAGTTGTTGCTGGGCCTTGACCCGCAACGGCGCCAGGCTGGCCAATTGTTTGATGGCTTTGTCTTTCCATTGCTGCAAATCGATGATTTCTTGGTGTAATTCGCGGTTTTCCTGGCGCAATTGAAAGTTTTCGTGTTCGAGGTTGACCACAAACTGCCAGTCGAGATACAACGACGCGGCGGTCGCCATCGCCTGTTGCTTGTGTGACCTTATAGCGACTTGCAAGTACGACCTCGCCACGAGCTGGATGGAAGACGCGTACCAAAGCAAATGCAGCCAGAGCGACTCTTCAACGTCAATAGGTCCAGTTACTCCGGTGTGAAACGGCTCAAAGTCGACGTTCCTGACAGCCCCAAAGAACCAAGAGGTGGTGCCAATAGCACACCATCCCAGCGAGATCACCTTTTGATCTCGATTTGGAGCGACTGACAATGGCGAGCAAGCTTGTCGCGTTCAGAATTGTTGCCGACGCCACCGCTCTATCAAGACGTCTCTTGTTGCTGGTCGTAGTGTGCATTGTCTTGTGCCACCGTGGTGCAACGGCCTCGTTCTTTTGCGACGGTGGCTGCAGTGGTCACGGCAAATGCGATGGATCCACTGGACGATGTGTATGCTTTCCGGGCTTCATTGGCACCACTTGCAAATCGATGCAGTGCCCGTTTGGGATCGCGTGGGTGGATTATGCCAGTGGGGTTGACACTGCGCATGGCATGGCCGAGTGTTCCAACATGGGGCTATGCGATCGTATGACGGGCAACTGTAAATGCGCTTCAGGCTTTGAAGGACCTGCCTGTGAACGAAGTGAGTGATACTCTCAAAAGGACCCACATCTGGGCGATTCGCAGCTTTTAATAAGGAGCCTAATACACCCACCAGTGTCGTGCCCTACTTGCGTCTTTGGACGGTGTATCAGCATGCGCGAAGCAGCGAGTATTCAAGACAACACCAACTTCTTTGTCTCAACGACCTACAACGTGTGGGATGCGGACAAGATCTTTGGTTGCCAGTGCGATCTCGGATACTATGGCTACGACTGCTCACAGCGGGGATGCCCCAAGGGCGACGATCCGGCCACCACGGTGAGAGTTCCCCGTTGGAACAGCGAAGCAGAGAGGAATGACGGAGTTTATGCCATATACCCATGTGCCAGGGCCAAGTGAACGAAGTTCAAACGCTCACTTGCCAATGCGATGGCTGTACGGGAACCTTTGTGATCATCTTTCGTCGACGAGTCACCATCAATCTGTCACCAACGGATACACCCGCCACTCTACAGACGGCACTACAGGTGAATCTATCTGAAACTGAGCAGATCCCGCCACTGGAATCGGCATAGAACTCATCACAGTGTCAATGGGACTGTTGGGGGCATTGGACTGACAGAATCTCGAGACCATTTATGGTGCTGTGACGGTCAACAGCGCCAGCCCGACTATTTGCACAGCTGCGGGAGCCACCACGACCATCACGTTCACCAACAATCCGGGCGATTTGCCTAATTTGCAGTACCAGAGTCGATTGAGTGGCGGCACGAGTGCCATTTCGGTCGTGGAGACGGTGAAAGGAACCCGCGAAGAAGTGTTTTGTTCCAATCGAGGTCTCTGCGATTTCTCTTCTGGGGTCTGCGCCTGCCAGGCTGGTTTCACGAGCAGCAGCGGCGCTCTTCTCACCGCTGGCACACGAGGAGATTGTGGCCTGGGAACGCCAACTGTGTGTCCAAGTGAGTCCCGTTGGCTTTATGGTGCGTCGTGACGGCATCCGTTGGTTGTGACAGCGTGGTGGTCGTGTTGTTTCTCCAATGCATGTAGCGACGTCGAACGGCGCATGCGACGGCCATGGAAGGTGCTCGGGTGGACCGAGTTATGTCTGCATCTGCAACAATGGCTTTACGGGGTACGATTGTTCCCAGCGGACGTGTCCCAATGGATATGCCTGGTTTGATGGAGCCACTGCACCAGACACGGCCCATGCGCTCGCCCCGTGCTCCAATCGAGTGAGTGGTTACGTGCAAACCTTGAGTCACAAGTAGGCATTTGATTGATATCCTGGCTCATTGCTCTTGCAGGGGTATTGCGATCCAAAGAGCGGCAATTGCGTATGTGCTCCACCGTTTACGGGTTCAGCATGTGAGCAACGTGAGTACTCGTTGGCTTTTTCCATGCCGGTGTCTTCCAACTGCGACAAACGCTGACTCGGTTGTTCATCCGGGGTGCTCGCAGTGAAATGTCCCGTGTCCACTGCAACATGCAGTGGCCATGGATACTGCAAGACCATGCAGCAACTAGCGCAATCGGCTGCATCGAATGGTGTGTTATTGGGCTACACGTATGGCAACACCCTCAACAATCCATATACATGGGACTACAACAAGATCCAAGGCTGTGACTGCACCGAGGCAAGCAAAACGGTGTTGAGAATGTTTCGCTGCGGTCGCTAATCAAGGTGGTTTGTCGCCGTCGATTTTTGCCGTCAACACCAGGGTTACTACCTGGGACCATTTGCAGGTCAAATCGGCGATTTCCATGACTACGACTGTAGCACTTCCCGTGAGTTGTTGGCTCCATGTGTTGAACGTTCCTCGCCCGCTCAAACCCATCGCGCTCACACTGTCGAGAAACCATTGCTTACTTGATCAAGAGTTCTGTCCGTTGGGTGCTGATCCGAATGAAGTTGGCAAAGTCAACGAGAAGCAAACCATCACGTGCGTGGCCGACGGTGGCAGCTTCACGATCAAATTCCGGGAGCGTACCAGTGGGTCCATTGCGTTCAATGCCAATGCCGCAAGCGTGGCTGCTGCTCTTTTGCAGATGGGATCCATAACCTCGGCTGTGGTTACATTTGGTGCTGGCACCACCGTCTGCGACGCCACTGCGGTTGGTACGTGATCCCCATCCATTGGAAGACAAGGTCAAACTCTGGCACACACACTTGTTCACTGGTTTGGGCACAATGATGATGTAGTCACGACCGTCGAGTTCACCTACGAACAAGGCGATCTGCCGATGATGACGACCACTTCGTCGTTGACCAATTCGGGTGGCCCAGTCGTGTTGACCGTGGCCGAAGCACAAAAAGGCACGAAAGCCAACATCGAGTGTTCCAGTCGCGGTGTCTGCGGTGAGAACCACACCCCGATTCTCCTGGCAGCTGTGGGCATTTGGCCACGTTTTGACGCCTGCGCCTGCTTTGGAACCATTTGAACGAACAGATCGATTGACGGGCATTTGCTCGTGTTTCAACATGTATTTGAGTTCGGATGGCGACGGAAACGCTGGGTCACGAGGCGACTGTGGCTATCGTGTGCCATACACGACCATTTCATTGGCGTAACGAGCGTCAAAAATGTCAAAAAGAAGAACACGAGGTCGATCGCATCGTTAACTGGTTGTTGAATCAACAACAAGCAAAGAATTCCCCCCCCCCCCCCACCCCACCCCACCCATTTGGAAATCCCGTGGCTTCACATACTTCCTTCTTCACGATTGTCCATTTCTACTCGTCACTCGACAGCTCATCAAGACTGAGGTCTCCACATGACCTCTTTGCATTCATCTCCATTTTTGACAACTTCCAACCCAAATAGTAGATTGTTGTCGAAAATCACCTGCACACGCGAAAGATCGCGGCAGTAACGACAGTTGGCCACAAACAGCCACGCGCCACCCAAATGGGCTTTTGCACCTCGTTGCTGGAGCTGTTTGGTGTATCCAAGGCATCCCCAAAGGCACAGGACAACCCCAATGATGCGTTTGTGTCCGTGGTTTCTCCTGTTGACCGACAGATGGAGCGCAATGCCGATCAACCCGAGCATTCCCACGTACACAGCGATGCAGACGAAGCAGACGAAGCAGTGATGGACCTCGAAGCCACTTCCCACTTGTTTCCCCAACTTGTACGCCATCGACTGGATCCGAGAGAAGTGTTGATGACCCGAAAGCTCTGCCATGGTGATTTCAGCATCGTCTGGCTGGGCTTTTACCATGGCCAACCGGTGGCGGTCAAGAGCATGGTCAACGGCTCCTTGGACGCCGAGCCATTTGCCACCAAGATCATGAGCATGGCGAAACTGAACCATCCGAAAATTGTGGAGTTTATTGGTGCCTTTTGGACCAATGCCGTGGATTTGAGTAGCGTCACCGAGTATATGGACGGCGGCGATCTGCGCTCTCTTTTGGACAACCGCAAAGTCCAACTGAGTTGGCCGAACGAGAAAATCTCGATCGCCATTGACATCGCCGAATCACTCTGTTACTTGCACTCATTGACGCCTAGCACCTTCAATCGTGATCTAGCAAGCCGCGATGTGTTGTTGACCAAGAAACTGGTCGCCAAGTTGAGCCGTATCGAGAACCGTGTTTACGAAGATAATGCGGTGTCACTGCGCTGGACAGCCCTGGAAGTCATGCGGGGTGAAGATTACTCGGAACTAACCGACATCTACTCCTTTGGTGTGATAATGTCGGAATTGGACACCCGCGAGTTGCCGTACAAGAACAAGAGCAACAATTGGGACTCGGACGAACCCGAAGTGGCGCTGGTGATGAGGATTATCAAAGGAGAATTGCGTCCGATGTTTAATGATGACTGTCCGCCCAGCATTCTGCACATTGCCAAGTCGTGTCTGGAATCCGATCCTTGGTTGCGTCCATCAGCCAGCAAAGTGGTCGAGTTGTTAAATGAGGCCAAGATCCAACTTCAACGGACTCAGAGAGGCTACTAGATAGGAGCAAAAGATCGTGACGCACTACGTTTGTGCGTGTTGATGTGCGATGACCTGTAAAGAAAAGGAGTCAACAAAAGCGTTTCTGTGTGTTCTCGCAATGCGAACACTTTGGAGTGCTGGTGTATCAAGAAAGCAGAAGACAGCAGACGCCAACCAACCTGGAGTTTGGACTTCATGGAGAGTGCAATCCATCTAACGGACTGTAGTGTACCTGTGCGTCGCCAGGTGGTGGGATATCAAATGGTGGAGAACCAGTTGCTTGGCTTCCATCAGGTGAATCCTCCAGTACAGTGCATCATCTCATTGCCGGTGTTCCGAGTGGTGGAACTACTTCTGCAAAAGCAAATTGATGACATCTCCTGCTTGTGTGGACTGGCTGGTTCTCTAGTCAAAGCATTCCGCCACCCATGACTGTCAACACGTCGTGCTGTCACGTGGATCGTTTCGAAAGCGCAAAAAAGGATGATCTAGCCGTAGCCAGAATCGAATGATCCGACAACGTCGTAAAGGTCGAATGAAGACAACCTTTAACCAATGAAACTCCTCCCGGGCAATCGGACAACCGGTCATTTCTGTGACGACAAAGAAGAAGAACCGTTCACTCTTTTCCCATGGCGACATTACTGTCGCATGTGTCGGAATTGTTTGTTGTCATGGTGAGCTGTTGTTGTTTGCTTGTCTGCTTGTCAGCTTCCGAACCCACACGTTGATGTGTGATCGTGGTTGGAATAGGGTCTGAGAACGCACCATGGAGAGAATGCAAACAAGACTGTTTGAAACGGGTCAGTGAGCATGATCGGGAAGCGATCTCGGTGTTGTAAGCTGTAATGTACGATGCGTACACTTGTTCAGAACCTGGAACGAACCATCTCAGTGGCGTGGTCCAATTTGATTTTGTTGGTCAAAATGCATAGTACTAGTGCTCCCTGATCTTCAGAAGGGCCCCGGATCAAATCGGACCATTGGCAACACGTTGGCTGGGTGAAAGATCTGTGGGTTTGCACCAGTAATCGGCTCATCTCCGCACAGTTACATTGATTCGGTGAAAATTTGAGCGATGCTGCGCGTGCGCTTGTTGTGTAGTTGATTGATTCCTGTGTTGTGCTTGTCGCATGGTTCCACAGTGCCATTGTGTGTTGAGGTCTTTGGTGGGTGCCACGTCGTTTGGTGGTTTGCGGCTTTTCAGATGCCCCCGATTAGCCAATCAGCGTGGCGCGTTGGATCCCATCTGAGCCAATCAAGAGCGGTTGGCGACGTGGTGAACTGCTTCAGACCCAAAAGGTCATCGTCAACTCGCTCGACCAAAGCCCACCAGCTGTCAAAACTGCACAACGTGGTCTGAACATCGCATCGTAATCAAGTGGGGAAGATTCCGCAGAGTGCCAGTTCGAGTTAGTCGTCTCTGCCTCGTTTTTGAACAGATTGTGACCAGATGGTCAAGAGATCTGGGACTCTCGTCCTGCTGGATCCGAGCCACCTGCTGCGCTGATCCCATGGCCACCTCGTCTCCGACCAGACCGGGACCGGATTCTCGTTGCACAAAAGTGCGCAAAATGATCCTGGAGTGTACCTCATGACAAAGCAAACAACAGCGGGGGGGGAGAAGAGTGGGGTAGATGAACGGTGGATAGGGTGTGTTCAGATAACCCGGCCGAGGTGCATCGGATCTGATTCGTCGTGGCGTTTGCTCTAACGACGGCGGAATCGTCTACAGCAGTCGGTGTGGCATCCGCACAATGACAACAATGAAATATGGTTAACCACCACAACTGCGTTGTGGGAAAGTATCTCTCTGTTGGAGGAAGAGAGATTGGGATCACTTGTTGGAGCGATGGAGTTGAGGGGTGTCCGAAATGGGATCTTGATTTCGATGGTGGGTGGGTGCATGGGGATGCGAGGGTTTGTCTGTGAGACCAAGCCACCTAATCGAGCAGTGTATCTCATACGAAGGCGATGTTTTGGAGGGTACTTAGTAGTACTGTAGTGTGCGTGACAAGCATTCGATCCCCCCAGAACGTTTCGTTCACCAGAGAGCTCTGAATCGGTCCGATCTCTGTTCAACTCGCACTCGAGTTGCGATGGCTTCGCACATGTCCCACATTCGGGTTGATCAAAGGCGTCAGACACTGGATCAACATCTTGACCAGCATATGGCTCACTTTGCCAAACACCACCAAACCCTCGTCTGGAGTACCAGCTTGCGTGCATTCACAACATGCGGGCGGATGACACCATCTGCTCATGACGACGCAGCTGCTCCACTCCACTTTTGTTAGCGACTTTTTTCGTGGCTTGGCCACTGAGGGTGACTCAGTTCTCTGTCACAGCAGCCAAGATCGTGTTCCAAGTGATCCATCCATCCATCCCGCACCAACTCAGGCTCGTTCTAGAATCATTTTGAAATTAGCAAAGAACCACATCATCAGCAAAGACAACCACAACAATCCAATCGTGTCAATCTACAACAAACCATGGGTAAAGAACAAGAAGTCATGTTGGGCGTGTGTGGTGGAGTTGGCCCCGCGGCAGGTCTGCTGTTGCATCAAGCCATTCTGCAAAACACGGAAAACGCTGGCTCGGATGGAGGCCATCTCAGTGTGAGCCACTTTTCACGATCCGCCCACGTCACAGACCGAACTCAGTATTTGTTTCGAGGTCCGGAAGACGAGCACCTCGAGAACCCGGCCTGCGGGATGGCACAGACGTTTGAGATGATGATGAATAGCGTCTCCAAGTCCAAGATACGACTGGTGGCAGGCGTGCCCTGCAATACCTTCCACTCGAGTGCAATCTGGGACGAATTTATACGAATGACAAAGGTCAACCAACGCCAAGATGCCAAGATCATTCACATGCTTGAAGAAACGGTGCGCTTCATCACGCAAGTGGCTCCTCACTGCCAACGTGTGGGCCTGATGTCCACCACGGGCACAAGAAAATCGCGAGTGTACCACGACCTGCTGGAGCAGATGGGCTTTGAAGTGGTCGAAGTCTCAACTGCCGAGCAGGCCGAGCTGCACGACACCATCTACAACGAAAACTGGGGAATCAAGAGCACTGCTCCTCTGATTCAACCCAAATGCGTCGCCAACTTCCATCGCTTTGCGCGAACTCTCAAGAAAAAAGGTGCCGATGTGATCATCATGGGCTGCACCGAGATCCCGTTTGCCTTTCCTGGCAAGGACAAGGTGTTTGGTGTTCCTCTGATTGATCCCATGGTGGCTCTGGCGCGCGCGATGATCCGTGAAGCCGATCCAAACAAACTTCGCCCGCTCAAGTGCGACGAGTCGGCGGCGGCAGTGACCTTCGATCCTCACCGTGATCACAATCGAATCCGTAGTTAGTTCATTTCTCTCTGTTTAAGTTAACAACAACAACAAATGCGTTTGGCAATCGCAACAGTTGCATTTTCTGGCGCGGTGCTCGCTACCTGTCTCACTGACTGCACCACGGCCAAAGCTGCATGACACTAGACTGCTCTCGATTTGTCGGTGGAGCAACAATGAGGTGTCTTGAGCAAAAACCAGTCTGTTCAAGGCCGTTCGAGCCTAAGAATGGATTCATCAGTCTCGCAAGGCGCAAAACCAGCCATAGCAGTGTTTTCACTTGCGCCAATTTGTCCACACGAACCATGACCACATGAGCCCGACGACATGAACCAGCAACGAACTGGGAACACGTAGCCAGTCGAACGAAGCGATGTATCGTCGGAAGAGCGCGGTTAAACCCCCGAAACGACCAATAACCACCTCTAACAGATTGCATGCCGTGACAGAGATCAGTCTTCTCTCGTCTATTCCGTTTGAATTCATCCTTCCGCCATTGACCTGATGGGCAAAACCAGACGGAACGGATTGCTATGGTACGCTCTTGTGGTTGACCCAGGAGTCAACGTTGCCCGCATGTCTCATTCTTCGCTGGTAGCCAACGCGATGGCGATCTATGACGGCAAGCGAACCCGTCATTTATGTCGGCGTTGGCGACTGCTCTGAGGAGTTTAACGTCTTCATGGAAGCGTTAGGAACCCGCATGCGCACGCACAGCCACAGCCCATTGGATGGCTGCTTTGCGGCGTCGGTTCCATGTGGTGGATGATGATGCTTCTGTCAAAAATAAATACCAACCTGATTTTTGACCATGCAACTGAACCCATTTGCAGACAAGATTTTTGACACCTGCAATGGGTAACTGAACAAGCATGAATCCGTCAAGAATTGCCAAGTCAGCAAGCAAGCCGCGGAAGGAAAAGTGCGCACTCCCATAGGCTTTTGTGCTTCGTGGAGACAGCGGTTTGGGTCGACAAAGCGGCCTTCCAGGTCAGACATCCCACCGACGGACGAAAATGCTGCGTTCGTGCTCCAAGTCACACCAAGCAACCAAGCGGTGCACCAAGACACCAACCGTTTTGCTCGGGCTGCAGTCCATCCAGATCACATTTGTTTCCAGAGCTTGTGTCGTATCGACTCACATCCATCGACGTGCGTGCGTCTAAAGAGCCGAAAACCCTGGCACTGATAGCGCATTTATCACGATGTTGAATACGAACCTGGTCATCAAGCTTTGCCATATTGGACCAAGTTGCAGCTGGGTGATCATGGCGACTCGCTTCGAGACTCTCAGCACCGTGCGATGGAATTGGCCGATGTCTTCTCGTTTGGCGTGATACTGTCGGAATTGGACACTCGGTGGTGAACCATATCGCAACAAAAACAACAAATCGGAGACCGACTAACCAGAGACTGTGCTGTTGAATAGGATCCTCATTGGATAGCTGGTGTGTGGATTCACGCCGGACTGTCCGTCTAACGTTGTGCAACTTGCTTCGGCCTGTGTGGAGCACGATCCTTATGCTACGTCCAACCACCAGCGAACTTGTAAAGAAGTTACGCAGCGTCAATAGTCACTTAGAGGAGCATTAGAACCGATCTAAGTCATATGCTTCTGGAGTGGTCACGCCCATGTTGATGAGCGTTGTGTATGCTCCAATGTTGCGTTTGCCGCCGCGTGAGCTCTTGCTTGGGTTCAGCTTCTGAACCCATTTTTGATTTCTTCAACCCACTGGATCTTTTAGTATGTACTGAGTACCATAAGCTCAGCCAACGCCCACGTCAAAAATCCAACCAGCAGCTCACCCAACACCACGAGTGACAAGTTGCTGAAGCGGTCGTCGCCATTGCTGCTGCATCAGCAAAGCGTCATGGGCTTTTGCATCCGGCTGCTCGAGGTGTTTGGGCTGAAGAAGCAGACGCCCAAGGAACCCATTCCACAGGATGAACACGAGTTCATGCATGTGGTCACGCCGATCACCCATGAAGAGATGGATCGCTCCCTCCAAGAACCTGAGTTGTCGCCAATGTTGCCCCGCTCCTCGATGAGTAGCAGCAACAGCGACCACGAAATGATCAACCTCGAAGCCACCAACGACTTGTTTCCAGAGCTCGTTCCCCATCGACTGGATCCGACTGAAGTGCTCTTCACGCGCAGAATCTCGAGTGGGGCCTTTGGCATCGTCTGGATGGGCTACTACCATGGCGGGGCCGTCGCCATCAAGAAAATGCTCAATGGCCGAGAAGAGTCGCTGAAATTCGCTAGAGAAATCATGACCATGGCGAAACTCAAGCATCCGAGAATCGTCGAGTTTGTCGGCGCCATTTGGACCGACAAGGGTGATTTGGGGGGCGTCACCGAGTTCATGAACGGTGGCGACCTGCGCACAGTACTGGCCAAAGACAAGATCAAATTGAGCTGGCAGAAAGAGAAAATCTCAATTGCCATTGATATCGCGGAAGCAATCAAGTACATGCACTCGTTGACGCCGCGCATCATTCATCGCGATCTCAAGAGTCGAAACGTGTTGTTGAACAAGCAACTGGTCGCCAAACTCAGCGACTTTGGACTCAGTCGCAATCGCACGTACGAAGAGACTCTGACGGCCGGGGTCGGCACAGTGCGCTGGATTGCACCGGAAGTGATGTTGGGTGAAGAGTACTCGGAACTGGCCGATATTTACTCCTTTGGTGTGATGCTTTCGGAATTGGATACGCGTGACATCCCGTACGAACGAGAAGGCGTGCGAACAGAGTCCAACCAACCGGACATGGCGCTGGTGACCAGGATCCTCAAAGGAGAACTGCAGCTTCGTTTTAATCGCGACTGCCCGTCCTGCATTGAGCAAATCGCTGGAGCATGTGTACAATTTGATCCTTCTTTGCGTCCTCCAGCCAGCAAACTGGTGGAAATGTTGAACGAGGCTAAGACCCACCTGCACCAGGTCTAGAAAAGGCGCAACCCAATTCATAGCATGCCACAGGAGGCTTCAACGTATGCTTTTCCTATCCAATGATCGCTTCCAAGTGAAGCGATCATTGGATAGGAAAATCAATACTTTTGATAGTTGTATGACGAATTGGAATGTTGCGTTGCCAAGAGAACCACGAAGGCAAGCGCTTTATCGTCGTCCCCAGGAAGCGGATTGGTGTGGTGGCGCGTCTGGTCCAACATATGAGAGGGGGGGGGGGGGGGGTTGTCAACTGACGTGGTCCACCCCAATCACGGCGACCACGCTCGTTCCTGGTTCTGAGATTTGGACAACTTCAATTTCGACAACTTCAATTTCGACAACTTCAACCCATTTTTGAAATCTTTGTCAAAAATCAGACCGTGGCGATTGGAAGCCAGCTCACGAAGAACAAGAAGAAGAAGAAGAAGAAGAAGAACACGCGCAGTGGGAAAGCAGTTGCACCAGAAGTCGTCCCGCCGCCCTCTCCAATGCTCGATTGCAAGTGTCTCTGGTGCTGGTCCACCCATGAGGAACAACCCACGACACCGCCGTCCAGCAATCAGGGCAAACACGGACAGATCTACGAGCCGGTGTTTACACCGGTGCACGATGACAAGATGAAGCGACTCTCGCCAGAGCAAAGCGATGACAAACTCCTCGGCGGCAACCAGCAACAAGACGACGAAGACGACGCCAAAGCGATGCTGCAGGCCTCCAACCATTTCTTTCCCGAACTCGTGCCGTACCGTCTCGAGTCCAATGAAGTGCTGCTGACCCGAAAGCTCTCGAGTGGCGCCTTTGGTGTTGTCTGGCTGGGCTTTTACCATGGCAAACCCGTGGCCATCAAGAAAATGCTCAATGGCGTGGAAGAATCCAGACAATTCGCGCGAGAGATCATGACCATGGCAAGACTGGACCACCCGCGGATCGTGGCATTCATGGGCGCCATTTGGACCAATGCCGGCGATTTGGGCGGGGTCACCGAGTACATGGACGGCGGAGATTTGCGCACCGTGCTGGAGAAAGACAAAATCCCAATGAGTTGGAAACAAGAGAAAATCTCGATCGCCATTGACATCGCCGAAGCGCTCAAATGCATGCACTCGTTGACGCCGCGCATCATTCATCGCGACCTGAAAAGTCGAAACGTGCTGATGACCAAAAAGCTGGTCGCCAAACTCAGCGACTTTGGACTCAGTCGCAATCGCTCATACGAAGAAACGCTGACCGCCGGGGTCGGCACCGTGCGATGGACTGCCCCGGAAGTAATGCTAGGCGAAGACTACTCGGAGCAGGCTGATATTTACTCCTTTGGCGTGATGATGTCGGAACTGGACACCCGCGAGATCCCGTATGAGAACAAGAGCATCAAGTCCGAGACCAACCAACCCGACATGGCACTGGTCACCAGGATCCTCAAAGGCGAATTGCGTCCGCTGTTCAATGAGGACTGTCCACCCAACATTCTCCATATCGCCAAGGCGTGTGTGCAATTCGATCCCAACTTGCGTCCAACGGCTAGCAAACTCGTGGATCTCTTGAACGAGGCCAAGATCCAATTGCAAGTGACTTAGAGAGCAGCCAGAGGAGCCGTGGATGCTTTCTGGTTGGGCAGGTCGAGGAGCATATGCTGCATGTAAAAGACAAAAGCATTCAACAAGGGGGAGAGTTTGTTCTGTGATTCTTGGGTCGACGATTTTGGAGCTTCCTGTGCATGAGCGAAAGCACACTGTGGACGAAAGGCTCGCAATGCGGACCTCAAAGCGACCGGGAATGGAGGCATCTGATCTTGTCTGGCTCCTGGTGCGATGCCTGATCAACGTGGTCCCTGAAGATGACGAGGACTGCGCCACAACACGCAAATCAGTCCCTCGAGTCTCTGATCGAGTACTTGCGATGCCAGCAATCCCTATCCCAGTGACAACTCTTTGGAGGCGATTGACGGACGACACGACGGCGGTAAACGTCTTTCTCCAGCCATGTGAAGCAGCGCTGTGTGTGTTGGGCGCAAAGCCGCATACTGGTACCAATACTGCGGTCTCGGACAGCAATCTCCAAGAGTTGCACCGCCACTCTCCAACAAATCAGATGGAGGGCCTCTTCAACTTCCTGGCGTTGGCATCTGATCCCAAGAACTCCTTGACGACTGGCGACTGGCGACTGGCGACTGCCGACAATGCGTTGGTTATCGCGGTGCTCGTTGCTTTGCTGCGCACGAGAGCAGTTGGCGCACAGATTCATTTCACAACGTCTGTCCGGTGTTCCAGTTCGACCTTCCAAGAACCAACTCTCATCATGGTCAGAGCTTCCGCTGCTCGCGCGATCGCTGCTGCCATAGCTTTGACTACTACCGCCTTCTTCTGCGATGCTGCTCCACATGTGGATGCTGGCGTGCACCGCATGCTTCGTCAACAAGGAAGTGCCAACATCTTCGTCACCATGCAACACGGCACCCAGGCAGTTCTCGACGGCATCCTCGAGAGCAGCCGCGCCCAGGGTGGTGGTCGCGGTGCCAAAATCCATGAATTGGTCGACTCGCTCGAGGCCCATGCGGCCCAAAGCCAAAAAGAAGTGTTGGATCTGCTAGCCCAAGAGGCAGCCGAGTCGAGTGAACCGCTGTTCGCGTCCAAGCGAACCTTTTGGATCTCCAACCAGATCTACTTCCACAAGGCTTCGCCCAAGCTGATCAGCAAATTGGCGCAAGTGAATGCCATCAAATCGATCAGTCCCGAGGAAGTGTATCCTCTCCCGAAGCTTTTACCATCCAAAGCCAACGCGACGCTGATGGACGCGCCTGCGGTGGAATGGGGGGTCGAACGGATCCAGGCGCCGGCGGTGTGGCAAAAGGGATTCACCGGAGAAGGAGTAGTCGTGGGTTCCATTGACACGGGCGTGCGCGCCAGCCATGAAGCGCTAGCCAGCAACTTTCGAGGCGAGTATGGTTGGTTTGACGCTGCGAATATGGAACCGGAACCATACGACCTCGCCGCGCACGGCACGCACACCATGGGCACCATCGCGGGTGCCAATGGCATTGGCGTGGCACCGGGAGCAACGTGGATGACCTGCAAGTATTGCCGAGCCGATGGTTGCTATCAGCCCGAGGTATTGGCTTGCATGGAGTTCATGACATGTCCGACCGATCCTTGGGGCAACAACCGGGACTGTTCCAAGGCTCCGCATCTCGTCAGCAACAGCTGGAGTGGTGGTCGCAACAACCAAGCGTTCGTGGCCGCCATTGATGCCTGGGAAGCAGCCGGCATCATCCCCATTTTCGCCATCGGCAACGACGGTCCAAACTGCGACACGGCAAGTGCTCCAGGCGATTACCTCAAGGTGATCGGCGTGGGTGCCACCACCATCGACGACGCTCTGGCCGACTTTAGCAGCAAAGGTCCAGCCCAGCCCAGTGGCTATGTCAAACCAGACGTGTCGGCACCGGGGCTCGACATTCGTTCGTCCATCAACTCTGGCGACAGTGACTACGCTTCGTTCTCGGGCACCAGCATGGCGGCCCCCCACGTAGCTGGTGCAGTTGCTTTAATTCTGCAGGTTCGACCCGGTACCGTTGCGCAGCATGTCAATGCGGCGTTGGTCTTCACCGCCGAGACCCAGTCGCTCCAGCCACTGGCACCAGGCCAGTGTGGCAACAATCCCAACGACCAAATGCCCAACAATGGCTATGGCTTTGGTCGAATCAACGTCTTGCGCGCGGTGGAAATGGCGCAAAGCTGGCCCACCGCGTAGAAAGTTGCCGTAGTCTGGGTATTCATCATCACCATATGATCAAAGAATAAACGTTGTTTGGCTCGGTCAAAGCCCACGTATAGATTGCGGCCATTTAAGATCGTTACTTGGAACGGTCGTCCAGCACTCAGCCCCATGGGATCATGCATCGCCCTCTGGATCACCATGTCCGAGGTCACCTCGCCAAGTGCACAGCAGTGTCAAGGTGACATCGAGCGTGGGTTGGGTCCTGAAGTTGAACAGGTCTGAACACAACACGCAATCTCTGTCCCTCGAGTCTGATCGCAAAGAGCGTCAGGACCGTCGATGACTGCCAGCAATCCGATGCTAAGGGGTCACTCTTTGTCAAGTTGCCCGGCCGTTTGAATAATCTTTGTGTGGGTGGGTGGGTGGTGGGAATGCACTTGAGCAACTTGACAGACCGTGATCTAGATGCAGCAAGCAACTTTCAAGAGTAGCACGATGGTGGCCTACTCTCGGTGCAATCATATGGTTTTCTCAAGGTACATACTGTAGCTCAACACGCTTCGCTCCTTCAAGATGTCTTGCATCCCAGAGGATATGTATGTTCAATGGCGACGGGCGCGCACCAGCTGTGCAGCATAGCTGATGCGTTGGCCAACACTGGCAAGCGACTTCAAACTGGATGTGTCCGCGCCAGCTCTGGTGGAAGGGAACGACGTCGCGTCCCGTAGACCAACAGGTGTCTTAGAAGACTGACATGCGGGTTGTTCTCCGACTCACCCACGCGGTTTCTCGGCAAGCCATGAGCATTGTTTGAGTTGAAGCAACTGTTTCGCTTCTTCTGAGGCTCTCGTTTGAGCCAAATGATCGTGGTGGTCGCCATTTAGATGGACAGGAACATATGGAGTCTTTGAAGCAAAGCCTGGGGGCCCGTGATAACAATCTCAGGCAAAAGGATTCCAATTGCAATTCAAAACAGCCGATGATTGTTCCAACTTGGAACCAGTTCGACGACGTGCTAACCTTCAATGCGACCAAAGCCCATGACCATTGTTGAGGAACCCGTCGTTCACCCACGTTGGTGGCCAAAAGAATCTCGTGGACTGACGGGATCTTCAATCTGAAGATCAGGATTGTCGCCAATGAGACTGATCCAAGGTCAGTCATCCCTTGTGCCGAACATGAATCTTGGAAGATGAGCAGGAAGAGGTGGACCATGCAGGTGGATCACCAACGACAAGAGAAACAGATGGGTCTTCCCTTGAAACGAGCCTACTCTCGTCTGATCCCGTCGGTGCTTCAAGCTGGTTCTCGTCCCCCGGAACGTGTCCGGTGCGACAGTCCATCGCCGCCGCCGACTGGATCGACGGAGTCTGCTGCGCTCTATCCGACGCGTGTGGTGCTCATTCTTCGCTTGGCTGTCTACGGCTCAAGTCAAACAATCGGTTCGTCATGGGCCACCCCACTCGCACCACCGCTGCTGCTGCACTCGCGCTTATTGGCATTGCTGCCCTCACCAGTTCCAACGCTGCTCCCCAAGTCGATGCTGGCGTGCACCGCCTGCTGCACCAACAAGGAACTGCCAACATCTTCGTCACCATGAAACAAGGCACCGAACCAGTGCTCCACAGCGTATCCGAGAGCACCAGCCAAGGTGGTCGTGGCGAAAAGATCCATGCGTTGGTCAACGCGCTGGAAGCTCTTGCGAGTGAAAGTCAAAAAGAAGTGTTGGATCTGTTGGCGCAAGAAGCGGCCGAGTCGAATGAACCTTTGTTCGCGGCCAAGAAGTCCTTTTGGATCTCCAATCAGATCTACTTCCAACAAGCTTCGCCAACACTGATCAACAAGTTGGCACAAGTGAACGCCATCGAATCGATCAGTCCCGAGGAAGTGTATCCGCTGCCAGAGGTCATCTCGTCATCCATCAACGATACCGTGCTGGACGCCACTAGTGTCGAGTGGGGAGTTCAAAGGATCGAAGCTCCAGCGATGTGGCAGAAAGGATACACGGGCGAAGGCATCGTGGTGGGTGCCATTGACACGGGTGTGCGTGGTACTCATGAAGCATTGCGGAACAATTTTCGCGGTGACTATGGCTGGTTTGACCCCGAGAATCATGAAGCTCAACCATACGACCCCAAAGGACATGGCACCCACGTCATGGGGACCATTGCGGGTGCCAATGGCATTGGTGTGGCGCCCGGTGTGAAATGGATGGCGTGCAAAGGCTGTCGAGTCGATGGATGTCAGCAATCAGACCTTCTCGCCTGTGCCGAGTTCATGACGTGTCCAACTGATCCTTCAGGCAACAACAAGGACTGCTCCAAGGCTCCTCGCGTCGTGAGCAATAGCTGGGGTGGTGGTCAAAACAGCAAGTTTTTCGCTGCAGCTGCGGAGACATGGGAAAAAGCTGGCATCATTCCCGTGTTTTCCATTGGCAACAACGGGCCAAGCTGCGGCACGGCAGTCTCGCCAGGGGATCTTCCACATATCATTTCGGTTGGCGCGACCACCATGGAGGATGGGTTGGCCGACTTTAGTAGCAAAGGACCAGCAGTTGGCGGCGGCTACCTCAAGCCCGATCTCTCTGCGCCTGGCAAAGACGTGCGCTCCGCGTGGCCGACGGGCGATAGTGCCTACCGCACGTTGTCAGGCACCAGTATGGCCGCGCCGCATGTCTCCGGAGCGATTGCATTGCTCTTGCAGTTCCGATCGAGTCTCAACACGTTTGTGGCATTTATGGTCTTGGGCGGCGACGCTGAAACCAAGACACTTAAGCCATTCAGTGGCGACCAGTGTGGCACTCTTCCGAATGATCGGTTCCCCAACAATGGGTATGGCTACGGTCGCATCAACGTCTTGCGCGCGATGGAGACCCTGGCCAAAGCATAAGAGTCTCTCTAGAGGAAGGATGGAGGGGAAAAAAAGATGACGGTGACTCGATGCTTATCTCCACTGGGAGCTCAATTCTCTACCACCTTCTTGCTTGAGATCCGATCCGATCTCAAAAGCACCATCCGTCAAATCCCCAATGAATCCAGGACCAACCAGTCGAATCTGCTGGTGTATCTGACAACTGTAGCACAAGGCGAGATCAGTTGAGGATTTTTGAATTTCATAACTGTTGGAGGATCCCAGCGTGATGATCCTCGGCGCCAAACGGCGTCTGCACTCGCAATTGCGTTCCAGTTTCATGCACCTTCTTGTCATCAGCCCGATTTCCTGACCTGCATGCAATGCCTGAAGTGTTCCGCCGATCCTTCCTGGTCGCATGTCGTCACCAACAGTTGGGACGGTGGTGTGAAGAGCACAACTCCGCGCACAAGGCTGGCATCATTCCTATCGTTACCATCGCGCAACAACGGGCCCAACTGCGGCACGGCGGCCGACTTGCCCGCCAAAGGCAACACCCGCAATGTCGTCGTGGTCGGTGCAAACCACCCAACGAGGTCACCCGCAACGAACCATCTCCAACTAGTACTAGTACTAGAGTCAAATCGAACTGACTGCACCAGGCCCAAACGGCCACCGACGAAGGTGACAGTGCGGAAAGCCTCGTTCTCTGGAACCGGTACGGCGGCCGGCGCCATTGCAGTGTTGTTGTTGTTGTTGTTGCAAGCGGATCGTCCGAGCCGGCGTCGGTTGGGTTGGCGTTTGGTCCCAGGCACATGCCTCAACGTCTTGCGCACCGTGGAAGTGGTGCAGGGCTGCTGCACAGTGACCAGCAGTGCAGAATGGATTTGTGACCCATCCAGGCAGGTTCAGTTAACACGTCTTGCGGGGAGCGCATCGTTTGAACCGACCTGGAACTGTATTAACACTTGCAGGTGCTGCAGGGTTCCATTCAGCGCTGGCTTTGACTTTTCTTCTTGGATGGTGCTTCCATGCAGTCCTGCTCGTGGCAAGCAGATCCAATCCACACGAGCTGACTTGGCCTCAATTGATTGATGGGATGGATGGATTGGCCATCACACGATCGCTTTACCGCCCCCCCCCCCCCAGTCCACGCGAAGGGACAACTAAGAAATCCAGTGAACTGACTGGAAGCGTCGACCCGATCGTGACATACTAGCACAGTGACCTCCACTTCCACGAGAGAGTTCAACCACGCGTTTTCGTTTTCGTTTTCCTTTTGGACCTGCGTGGTCATGGCATGGCATGGCATGGCATGTCATGTCTTTCTCTCGGAGGCTGGACAACCCCCGGACTTGAGGCTTGAAGCTGGTTGTGGTGCTTTTGGCTGGTGACAAGAGCCGCATTGCTTACAATTCCTTGAGACTCACAACTCGACCCATCTTCCTATCACTTTCATGCTTGGTGAACCTTATTCCATGCCACACAACCCATGCCGTGGGTTGCTGGGTTGCTGGATTGCTGGATTGCTGGCCGTCTTTCATCTTCTCTTGAGGCTCGTCCCATCCCCTCCCAAGAATCCAGTACTCACGCAACTTTATTCCGTTTCATGAGTTGCACAAAGAAGGTCAAAAGGGAAAAACGGAAGCGCGGGGTCGGGGATGTAATGGGCGTGTGTGCCCTTGCATCGGGCACATCTCCCCTCATTGCTCAACCCTGATTTTTCGGGCGGGGGGGAGGGCCGCACAATGACAACAAGCACAAAGCGGCGAACGTTCAGTACATTTTCGACGTCCAAAATCCTCGATTTTCGACGCCTCAGCCACCGTGGTTTTTCTCTCTGCTGTCTGGTGGGGGGCATTGTGATTGGCACATCACTTCGAGACATTCAGCGCGCAATCGATTGACCTTTTCGGCGGCCAGCGCTCCACCCACCCGGAACCAACCCATTCTTTCCTTCTTTTGTTCGACGCCCTTCTGCATTGTTGGAACAAAATGGGCTTTTGCTCTTGCTTCGAGTCCTCCGCCAAAGACAACGGCAACATGTCGGGCCAGTTCACAGGGGTCGCCACGCCTGGTGCTACTGGCCACCATCAACCCAACGGCCATCAAGCGCCTCGCAACGACTACATGGTGCGTGGCCAAGCGCCACCAAACCCCGCGCCCGTGCCGCGCTCGCCCGTGCCAGTCAACAATGATGCGGTCAACAACATCTTTCCGGAACTGGTGCCCTACAAACTCGACGAAACCGAAGTGTTGCTCACGCGCAAGCTCTCGAGTGGTGCCTTTGGCGTGGTCTGGCTCGGCCATTACCACGGCCAACCCGTGGCGGTCAAGAAAATGATCAACAACGAAGAAGAATCACAAATGTTTGCCAAAGAAATCATGACCATGGCGCGTCTGAGTCACCCGAAAATCGTGAGATTCATTGGTTGCACGTGGACTTCGGCCAAGGATTTGGGTGGTGTCACCGAGTACATGGACGGTGGCGATGTGCGCTCGTTGCTGGAAAACACCAAGATTGATCTGACCTGGAAGAAAGAAAAAATCTCGATTGCTATTGACATCGCTGAAGCGCTTGGCTACATGCACTCGTTGACGCCGCGCATCATTCATCGCGATCTCAAGTCCCGAAACGTGCTGTTGACATCACGAATGGTCGCAAAATTGAGTGACTTTGGCCTCAGTCGTAACCGCACGTACGAAGAAACCTTGACGGCTGGTGTCGGCACCGTGCGATGGACGGCACCCGAAGTCATGCTGGGCGAAGACTATTCGGAATTGGCCGATGTGTATTCTTTTGGTGTGGTGCTCTCGGAATTGGACACCCGTGAGATCCCGTTTGAGAACAAGTCGTGCAGAACCGACAGCAACCAACCAGACATGGCGATTGTGATCAAGGTAGCCAAGGGCGAATTGCGCCCACGGTTCGACCCCAACTGTCCACCCTGCATTGACCGGATCGCCAAGGCCTGTCTGCAATTCGATCCGGCCCTGCGTCCGTCGGCCACTAAGGTCGTGGAGATGTTGAACGCCGCCAAAATTCAGCTTCAATTGAATTAGAGAAATGACCCAACGAGTGCTCTATGCTTTGGGTGGTGTGCGATATCTTCCATCCAAGCCAATGGAGCGAACTCTTACTATCCTTAAATTGAATGTTATTGCATGGTTTTGCATGTGCAGGTAGGTGCATGATGACGGACTGGGATGTGGTCTGTCCTATATCAGTGGAAGATACAAAAACTGCAGAAAGAAAGAAAGAGAGAGAGAGAACGTCGAGCAACAAAAGAAGAGAAAAATAAATACAAACACGAGCTTTTGTCTTTGTTCGCTTTGGCTGACAGCGCTTTTGACACACCATTTTGCTCCACTTCACACAGCTGGAAGTGTGAACTTGCTTCGTGTCAAGTGAAGCAATGGCAGAAAAAGGTTCTCCATGGTTTGAAGTTGTTCGTATTTCATCCACTGCCAACCTTGCGCACAATACCAGAGGTCAGCGCTCATGTTTTAGAGATAAGCTACGCGCACATGAGCGCGATGTCATACCTTCACATTTGTTGGGCTCCATGTTGCGAGGTTGTTGATGAATAGGCACACTTGCATACATGAACAAAGTGATGTAGTGTTTGCCTTCGTCATCCATGGGGTCGTTGGTGACATATGCAAATCTGACATCTTCGATATCGAGGTCTGCAGAAACCAATGAGGTTCATAAGGACTATTGTTTCTTCCTGCTGCAATCGCTTACAATTGAGACACACCTGTTTCTTCCTTGATTTCGCGTCTTGCGCACTCTTCCCACGACTCGTACATCTCCAAATGACCACCTTTTGCCAGTCATACACCGTGAGTCACTTTGATAGTCAGCATGGTGGGTCGTTTGTCCAAAGAGTTGTGCCCACCTGGCAATGCCCATCGGCCTTCTCCATGAGATCCCTTCCGTTTGCCAATCAACACACACTCTGGATGCTTCTTGGACAGCAACAGCACGCCGACACCAACGCGCACGTGTGTCTTTTCATCCTGGAGGTCTCGAAACTCAGTCTCCAAGGTGGCGAGTCTGTCCAGGATTGCACCAACACCATATAACAATTGCTTAATTTGTCCACAATGTGAAAATTCGGATTTCGCGATAGGATCTCTTCACCTTTCACTGTCATTGGCATCTTGCTTGTCCAAGAAATTGATGATTTCGTCCAGATGCGACGTGCAGCTCAGCTCACTCCATTGACTGACTTGGCTCAACTGGCTTAGCATCGGTGGATCCGTGTGGTCAGTGTCATGGCCTGAAGACACCGTGCCAGAAGTGGTTGTGTCGTCCCAAAGCGACGATGACTCGCCAGAGCTTTCTTCCAGGTCATGCATGTTGCCAAAATCCAGTCCACCCATGACAAAGCTGCCACCACAAGGCAAAGAAATGTCGTTCTCCACACGAGCTGCTTTTCTCTAATCATATTGGTGACATCCATCAGTTCTCTCATCACAAGCATCGGCCGTGCGAATGGATGAATGAGCTGGGGGTCACCTCGGTTTCGGCCGAGTCGTCGACACTCAACTGGCTGGAGCTCAGCAACGAGTCGTCTTTGTCAATGTACTTCATCAAAAGCACGCGCATTTTGGCATTTTCGCGAGCCTATGGATCCGCCACACACCAGCCACCGGTCAGCGAAAGAAAGCAGTCCAACACTGGAACAGGTGCTTCAACCGTGGCGATCAGCTTCTTTTTGGCTTCCTGAAATGAGCTTCGAGCGTCTTCCAACTCTTTCTCCGCATCGCGAAGTGTTCTGCGCTTCCTTTTGTGTGCATTGGGCCCAGAAGATGACGCGGCGGTTGTTGTTGTTGTTGTTGCTGCTGCTGCTGCTGGCGCGGACGTTGCCACTGCCACTTTGTTCTCTGCCATCACCTTCTGCATGCTATGCTCTAGATGTAGTGTTTCGCGCTCAAAGGATTTGTTTGAGTGGTGGGACGGTAACCGCGCTCAGTCCAACGGTAAACCGAATCAAGTAACGCACCTGCAAAACTATCGTCAAGAGCAAATGTTGCTTGAATGGTTACCGAAGGTCGCTTGTGAGGGAATGCTGAGACTTGACAGCCCCTTGTTGACAAGCTTCGGCATTGCTGCAACATCTCCAAAAGTGTATCCACAGTGCCTGGATCTGTTCGTGCACAGTGTGCTTCTAGGTACGGTACAGTACACTGGCTGGACGGGTACCCAATGGGCCCACCAGGAGTGATGGTGGATGCTGTCCTTTCTTGCCAAAACGCCAAAACGCCAAAACGCCAAGCCAACAACTTGGAAGAAGACAATTAGAGGAGGCAACGGAAGGGAGAAAGGCGACCGGCCCCAGAGACCCTTTTTGGACGCAGCAGCGAGTCAACTTGGATCGAAAGAAACACACAGCAGTAGTAGCAACAGAGAAAGACCCCCCCCCCCACCTCTCCATCAGTCCATTTCTGCTGTTGACTTGTTCATCATGGCGAGTTTCCAGAGTACATGCCACCTGCCTGCGGCTCGTGTGGGTGCCAATGCAACGCAACGGCCAGCAGCTCCATCGATGCACCTGCTGGAGCATCCGCGCCCGCTTCATCCGCTTGGGTTGAAGCCATTGAGTGACATATTGACCAACCTCAGAACCCAGAGCAACGATGGCATCTATGGTCAAGCGTGTCAACCAGTTCATCTGCCATCGCTGCAATCTCGGCTCGACAGAGGACTCGAGCTGGTGCACACCAAACCAATGGTGTCTGCAACAACTGCAGCAACCATATCGCCTCCAACGATTGATGAAAACTATGATCTCCAGCAGCAGCCGTATCGACCACACCAGCAACTAGTGCAAATGCAACAACAACAGCAGCAAGAACAACAATTGCCCAAGTCAGCTTGGCCGGAACCCTCAGCACCACCCAAGCAGCAGTACCGACAAAATAAGCCACGCAATGCGAAACAGTGCATCATTGCATCTTGCCAGAGCTATGCTCGATCTCGTGGGCTCTGTAAGGCACATGGGGGTGGCAAGCGATGCCGCAAGCAGGGCTGCAGTCTGAGTGACCAAGGGGGCGGATTCTGCATTCGCCATGGAGGCGGCAAGCGCTGTCAAGTGCCTGGATGCATGAAAAGTGCCCAGGCACGACATTTTTGCAAGACTCATGGGGGCGGTCACATGTGTAAAGCAGATGGATGCGAGCGAGTCAGCCAGGGAAGAGGCTATTGTCGAACACATGGCGGTGGGCCAGTTCGAAAGAAGGCATTTGAAGTCGACTCTACAACAACCAAGACTCGAACTCTGCCAAGCGATCAACGGCACCAAATCCCACAACAAGTGCGTGTTGTGCCAACTGCACCATTGAGTAGCGTTGACCAAATTGCTGGCCAAAGTGGCGGCAATGGCGAGATTGCCGATACAGTTGTTCGTTTGGTTCCATCAAATCTTCCTCCAACTGGAGACGTCTTGAGTGAACCCACTTCACGCCCTCCAGTCTCAGTCGCTATGTCGTTTGTACCAGCATCTTCCACATCAACTTGTTATGAGATTGTGACTTCAAACGGAGAACTGCGTTGTATGATCAACGAGCACAACTCAATGACTCATCCCCAGAGCAAACCGCAGTATTTCCGATATGATCCGTACAAGTCACCCGATGGAACAATGAGTAGTCTTGACTCAAGGAGTTCGGGCTCCCGTCCTCTCCCGAACGTTGAAAGTGATCCAGTCCACCATTCCGCGATGTCATCGTCATCATCGTCCATGGATCCTGCGTATTTGCTGCTTGGGATCAATGGTCATCATCAACTGAATGGGAATGCTGGTGCTGGTGATTTAGTCAGCATGCGAAGCGAACGAACCGTCCCATTGCTTTGGCATCATCATCAACAGCAGCAGCCTCCGCAATCGATTGCTTACGCAAGCGATCGGATTATGCCGTTGACCCCAGTGCGCGATCGACTAACAGCACTGGAAGCGACGTGTCGCACCGCCTCAGCGGCACAGCAGAGTGTTGGGCCTGGCTATGAGCCCTGGTCCAAGTGCCGCGTGGATGGATGTCACAATCACAGCATCAACGAAACGTCGCTGTGTATGGAGCATCAGAGCACGTTGAGTGTGGCAAGCTTTCTGCTGGATATGCAAGCTCACTCCCAGTCGAGCGAGCGATAGTGCATATGAGGCCGTTTTCGTACTTTACGATAGTGGTGCAAGAAACCAGGCAGAGTTGAAGTGATGACGCCAGCTCCGATAAGATTCGTATAGAGCAAGCCAAGACCTGAGAGAGTGTTGGCGATGATAAGGAAAGCATGAAGAGTATTTAACGACAACGACACGACACGGTTTAGTCCGATGGCAGGAGCATGCCACCAGCGAGTGAACGAGTCTCCGGTGCTGGACGGCTCCAACGAGAATGGATTGACTGCACCACTGATTCTGCATTCTCGCTTGATGGAAAGTGCTTTTCAATTTATAATATACTATTAACATTCCCATAGCTCGCCATTTCATTCCATTCTCACTTGTCAACCCAATCGACTGACTTACTGCATCACAAAACCAACACATACTCAAAAGGAAAAAAGGAAAACAAAACTGGAAAACTTGCCAACTCGCCAAGGCTTTGGCACACAGAAACACCATCATCACCAGCCCACCCGCCGAACCGCTCGGCTTTGTGGATGGATCCTTTTGACATTGAACGACTCCGCTTCGTCATTCGTCACTGGCGATTGTTGTTGGGTTCGCTGTCGCTTTTGTCATGCTTTAGAGGAGAGGACTCTTCCTGTGGGTTGAGAAACAAACGCTTCGGTCACGTTCGGTGTGGCCCAATCGGCCACATCTAACTCTCCCTGGAATTCACCGTTGGCCTTGGAATTGTTGTTCACGCGGGGTTTCAACATACGCATTCGTACTCACATCCTCACGTCACCCACGCCATGCCATGCCATTTTGCATAGCAACAAGACACGATATCCACCCACGAATAACCGCATTGTTTCACCTATGTAATGACGATGCCAAACTGCAGCAGAACTAGCATCGCGACCCCCACTGCAACAGCAACTGAGACGCCCTTGACAACTGCCTTAAAATCCTTCTTCCTTGCCGTTGGAGAATCGTCAATGTGGCTGGTGAGAGTCGTGGTATTGCAAGAACATGCATCGGCACTGACACCATTGCTTTGTTCTTTGTGCTTGTCACGTGTCAGTCGCTCCAGCCGTTTGCCCTTCGTGAACCCAGTCGGGGAGCCACTTCGTTGATCAAACTGAAAGCAAGCCTTGAAAGTCCCCGTTTCACTCAACATTTGCACTTGGCACTCAAAGCTCTTGTTCGTCGCGTGGGCCTCCAGCATTTCCAGCACATTGATGTGGGCGATGCCCACCACCTGGGAACCAAATCGGTGGATGGTCCAAAAGGCAATCTCCAATTCTTCAACGTGCTGAAGAAGAGACAGCTTCAGACCCGTCCAACAGGCAGCTCCTCGAGCAGAAGACTGAGCGACTTCGCTTCGCCAAATCTCGCCACTAGGCAGCATGCGAATCGACACGAAATGAAGATTGGGCTGACCGGCTTTGGGTTGTTTTCCTAACAACCCGACTTCGTTGCAGGAGATTCTGGTCAACACGGCCGAGGCGTCTGCTTGAGGCATTTCTTTCATAGCTTTGGCACTAGAACCCGATGTCTTCAGCTTCTTATGGCACGACTCGACTTGTTTGATACTCTTCTTGTACATGGGGTCCTTGTACGGTTTGTTGACGGCATGACGAATATGTTCAATGACCAACTGGTTGGGCGAACTGTCGGATTCTTTCCACAAAATCGTCTCCACAAGTCGAACAGGATGGAAAAATGAGCCAATCTCGTACACCATGGTGGTCTCGCACTCGCCGGTTCGGAAAGGTTTCTTTTTCACGCGCAATTCCTGACTCACCCGTTCCATCTGGCCCGTGACCAGCACACTCAGCACGCCACTTCCACGTGCCTCAAACTGGTCGCCAAGATTGCTTCGAAACATCGCTTGACGGTCCAAAAACCCGACAAGTTTAGCCGGGTCATTCTTACGCAAAGCCTTGGAAAAGTTAGTATGCTGTTGCAGTAATTCCGGACGCTGAAACAAGGCGTTGTTGCCATGATGATGGATGTGCGCATCCTCTTCACACTCCTCCTTATCTTCAATGGGTTCGCCGCTGGCGTGGCTGGTGGCGCCCACCGAGTCGCAACGAGAAGAAGTGGACGACGAGTTGGAGGAAGCCGACAAAGAGGAAGTACGCGAGTGGCGCAACAGCGTCTTCTTGGCCATCAGCAGTGGGTCAAACTCGTCGCTGGAAGCGTGACCAGCTGCATTGTTGCCACCATCACCAACGGCACTGGCCTTGGGGAACATCACTAGACTTGGAGCCTCGCTCTCCCTCACACCAAGCGTCATCTTGCTATTCACTCACTCACTGACGCACTCACTCGATTGCTTTTGTGCTGTGGATATTGGGCTTTGAACGCCCTGGGCAAAGTGTTGTGGGCACAGTGGCTGGGCTTGTATGAAAGTTTGTATGATCCGCCAACTGATCAACGGAGACACCAGACCCCTAACTCTCGCTCTCACCAACGTTCCCTTCCGGGAGCTGAACCAAAATTCAACCTGAACGCTGTCTCTTCAGTACCGGTAGTGTACCGTACTTCCGCTTTTTGACTGGTTGTCTCTCCGCTTGTTTCTTGCCGACTGACTTGTGCCCACAGCTGGTGGATTTCCTGGGCAGAATCACTCAAATAGGCAGGTGCGTTCCCAAAGGAAAAAAGACCAGCCAGCAAACACTGCACAACCTGTTCTCTACGAAATCGGAAGGAAAGGGCCTGTTTTTGTTTGCGTGCACGATTACACGACTTGGCTGCAATACAGTATCGTATTTTTCAGATTCGAGTTTTTATTACTTGCTGCGGTGCCACCCCATTTCACTGCCGAGTTGTAAGCCCACGCGATATAAATTACTTACCTGCTCCTCTAGAGAGCCCAACAAGAATCATCAACCGATCAGTAGGGTTGATGGCCTCAAGACACAAAAAACCGTGCCCTACCCCGTAATTGATCAATTCCTCTCCTCAGCCAACAGTTCTGATTGGGCAGTGGGCTGGCCATTGAACTCGGCAAAGTACGATTGGGTTCTGCGAAGCAGGACGTGAACTGGCTTGACACCCAACGCCACCTGGCCGCATGCGCAAGCTCCCCCTTCCCGAGTTCCACCTTAGCACTATGATTCACTATGCAGCCATCTAAAATGGAGTGTGAATGGCTTAGTACACTGGTACTGCAGCCACTCAATTTTCGAATCAGCGCAAATCCGGTCGAAAAAGGAGGTGCAACTCATCCACGATTCTGTCAAAGAGACAGCTGTCATTGGCTTTGGTGCAATAGAAGCTGTTCGCTACTGTAAGGCATGCCAACCAACTGTCCCCTCTTCCTCCACCTTCTCTTGTTGTTTGGGATCTTTCCCCTTCAGGCTTCACTGCAAGGCGCACTTGCAATGTTTGTGGCGATGATGCGTTTGGTGGAAAGAAGCGGAAGAAAGAGAACAACGGGAATGTTGATGCCAGTGACAATGATTGCATGTAGTATTACAGAGTGTAACGGCGCGATGTGCACCCTATGGCAACCTTTGACGGTGTATATGATGTGATCATGCCGTCAACGCTCCCAGCATTCTTGTTTAGCCACCCTGTATGGGACAAGGGAGCAAAGCGAACGATCGAGCTCCAAACGGTGTTGGTACGGTAGAATTCAATCTTGTGACACACAACCTCTTTGATACCGATTACCTGCCAAAACCGATACGGAACGCCAGGTTGTTTCGATTATGTGCAATAGTTGAAGTTGCAGAGACGGCTCCCTCCCTCGCGCCACATTTAATCCAAACTTGAAGTGAGCACGGACCACGGCCCCACTCCCGTCCCAGGATCTTCAAGCGGGAAGAGACTACTATTAAGGTCAGGAAGCTTGCCTTCCCCCGAAACAGATGTCCATATTAATAGACCTCCTCCCGAATCAGACAGACACGAGCCGGTTGAGCGGTTCGATTGAAAGCACCATGTAACCGGTCCAAACCACTCTCCCTCACACATCTTTCCAAAAGCGGAATCTGCCCAAGGCCAAGATGGCGCCGCCCATGGTAGATCCGCTGGACAAGCTTCCTTCCGAGTGGCATCTGGAGCGCTCTTCGTCTAAGAACATGCCGTATTACCATAACCGCAAGACCAACCAGCGGTACTGGTCCGAAGACGATTTGCCGTTGGGTTGGGCCCACAATTTCGACAAATTCCGCAAGAAATACTACTTTAACATTTGTGACAAGACCAACACCATCACGTACGAAAAGCCCATCGCCAGAACGCAACACCAGCAACAGCAGTCGGCGTTTGCCGCCAATTCGCCAGAGCCGCCGCCTCCTGTGCCCGAACCGTCGTATTCCACTTCGCCACCGGCGCCACTGGACTTCCAGCAGACCTCACCCCGAGTGCAGATCCAGGTGCCTTCTGCGGAACCTGCGCGGCTGGTGCGCAAGAAATCCAACAGTCTGATGGATCTGCTGTCTCCAGCGCCCGATGAGGGCCAAACAGGTAAACACGGTGTGGTTGCTGCCTTGTACAAGTGCGTGTGTCGAGGCGTGAGGTAGCATGCTGATATGAATGTTGGCTGATCAGCAGAGATGATGAGCTCGCCACCGTCAGTCACGGGCTCAGGCTCAGGCTCGGGCTCTGCTTTACGGTCCCCGCCGACCGACTACAGTTTCCCAAGTGTAAGCGCACAAAGCTCTTCCAGCAGCTTTGCTCGACCCGACGAGCCCATGACTAACGCACCTAGCGTGACTGGCGTGAAGCGCAAGTTTGATCAGATCTCGAAGGAATTTGATCCTCATGCAGCCGCCAGCTTTTACAATAACCTGCAGCGAAACACCCAAAAAGACCGAGGCGAAAGCTTGTTGTTTCACATGCGTGCACTCAACAACTGGGTGAAATCCATTCTCATCAACACGTATTCCCACGAACAAGATGTAGTGATGGACCTCGCGTGCGGCAAAGGCGGGGACCTCATGAAATGGGCCAAACGCGGTATCGCAAAATACGTTGGGGTGGACATTGCGCGGAAGTCGCTGGAAGATGCCGTGGAAAGATATCAGTCCAATACTTCTCGCTTTCGGGATCTAGACGTGACGTTCATTGAAGGGGACCTCGGCCGCATCTCGTTGTCGACAGACCCACTGGCGTGCTGGAACCTAAACCAAGGATGGCATGAAGATGTTCCGTTCGAGAATGTGCAGGCATCGCCGTTCAGTATTGTCTCGATGCAGTTTTCGTTGCATTACTTGTTTGGTGATGAGCAACGTGCCAGTCGCTTCTTTCGCACGGTTTCAGAGGTGTTGAAAGAAGGCGGAACCTTCATTGCAACGACGGTGGATCCCAACAAGATTCTGAAAAAGTATTATGAACAATTGACCCATGAGAAGAGCCAGCAAACCAACCAAGTCGACTTTGAAGTGACCGATGAGAAGAAGCGACAAGTGTGCACGGTGCAATTCGACGAGTCGGTCAAACAGAACCAGTTGTTGTTTGGCTACAACGCACCAAGCAACGGTTCCTTTGGGCTACGCTACATGTTTACGCTTCGCGACAACGACGAGGCTCAAGGAGGTGAAGCTGTGGATCTTCCGGAGTATTTGGTGCCTGATGACTTGTTGCTGCGGTTGTTTCAAGAGAATGGCTTTGAAATCCTACTCAAAGAGAATTTCCACACGTTCATCTTGAAGAATATGAACCAGAACCGCGGACTGTTGGCGAAAATGCATGTGCTCAATGTTGACGGCACATTGTCGGACGCCGAGTGGGAAGTCGCCGGGTTTTATCAAGTGATCGCCGCAAGAAGAATGTACTGACCAAGTAGCAGTCGATCACAGGTTTGTATTTTTTTGTGTTAGGCAGAGAAGAGAGATCCAACGTTCGCGTTATTACATCGTGGCGTACGGCGAACGATACCCGCAGTCTCCTCGATAGCCAGGATTCCCATTGCCATCCGAGCTGAGAAACCCCTGGAAGCACGAGCACGCACCAGTGGTTCGATCTGGCATCCAGGCATACGATGCAGGTGCTCAGTGAACGTGAAATAGATCGCCATTCATTGTACAACACGGCCAAACCGGTGTGTTTTCTTTTCTCGATGGGACTCACCGCAGATCCCTCGTCCCGAGCACTCGAGGTTGGCTTTGGTGCCAGGTCGGGTCTCGGCCGCAGTCAACACAACGGCGCCAGCGGAATTGGTCAACATCGCGGGATTCGGTTGTATCAACGGCAAATCGCCTTGTTCCCATGTAAAAGTGATGGTTGTGACTGGTCCGACAAGCAAAGCAATCCATCAGTCTTGTCATCACAGACGTTCGTTGGATTCTTGCGTTTTACCAACAGCTGTGGTGCCACACACGGTGGTACCAGTGCTGAACGTCGTCGTGACCACCATGATCGTCGAAAGCGCCTCTAACGCAGCCTTGACGGTGGCGACGGTGGCATCAAAGCGGATCGGCGCTGTGGTTTGTTCGCGGAATTTGATGGTAAACGTTCCGCCGTCAGCCGCACAAGTGAGCGTCTGGATCTCGTCCACTTTGACGGTGCCAAACATGTCTTCCAAGGGGTCGGCGCCAGGTGGACAAAGCCCTGTGCAAGTCAAACGAGACCATCAGGTTTGGATTGGACGGTCCTCGTCGTTGGTGACAACAAGAGACGACCAAAAACCAATCCATTGGACTCACGCGTTGAGCAATCGTATGGCAGAACGTTGCTGTAGCCACCAGAGTATGGTCCTGAGAAGTAATTCTGCCGACAGCAAGGTCATCGACCCACGTTCGGTGAGTTTACGAGCGATCGTGGATTTGTTTTGGATGCCATTTGGACGGAACCTGCAGGCAATCGCAACCTTGGATCTTGTTGTAATCCCAGGTGTACGGATTGTTGACGATGTTGCCATAGGTCACCCCGAGTACGACCCCGTTGCTTGCTGACACTTGGGCGAGTTGTTGCATGGTTTTGCAGGTGCCACGGCCATTGCAAGTCGTGGTTCCAGGACATTTCACTGTAGGGTCGCTCGACATGTGCGCACGGCTGTTCGTCAGCAGGTACAATTCAAGACAAGACAAGGCGAAGACGCTCGCGGCGGCCGGTAGTACTCACAGATCTCGCACGCAGAGCCCGTGAACATCGCGTTGCATATGCAAACTCCTGTCTTGGTATCGCAGATTCCCTGGCCAGACAATGGAGAGTTATCGAATCGCAGCCCTACGCGTTTGGAGACAAGACACATGGACACAAGTCATGCGGCTCACTCGATTGGAGCACGTTGCCAGTGCATGGGCAGTGTCTGGTGCGGTTGCGCCATCAAACCACGCGTAGCCGGTCGGGCAAATCTTTTGGGAACAGTCAAAGCCCGTGTAGCCGGCATTGCACACACACACGAAAGGCGCGGAAGCCACACAAGTGCCGTGGCCATCACAAATGCCATTGGCGGTTGTTGCTGGGAAAGAACAAGTGTGGTGTGAGCAACTCATCAAACCGTCTGGTGGTATTGCATGAAGTCTCTCTCACTTGGGCATGCTGTTGCCGCGCCATAGCCGCAGTCTCCGAGCGTTCCAGCAGTCGACAACGCCCCGCTGCTTCCTGAGTACCCGGCGTGGCATGTGCAGGTACCAGTGGTCAAGTCACAGTTGCCATGGTTGGAGCAAGTCACCAGTTCTCGCGTTCCTTTGGTGCTTTCGGTGATGGTGAGACTGCTGATGCCGCCTGTGAGCAGATTCTGGAACTGAAGCAAGGGCAGATCGCCGGGATTGTTGATAAACGTGATGGTGGTGGTGACTGCAGGGTTGTCACATAGTGTGGCGCCTGTGCTGGTGATTTGCACGTGGCCGTTGATGGTTTCCAATTGCTGTTTCAGTCAGCGCTATGAGCCAACGACAAGTCTTGTTTTTACCAAGCGAGCAGCCAGCCAACCTCCAATGCTGCCTGCAGGGTTGCGATGGTGTCGGTCGGGTGCAGATTCACGGTCGGACGACGTCGAAAGATCAGTGCGAACGTACCCGTGCAACCAGCACACTGGCACACGAGTTGTTGCTCTTCATTCACTTGACCCTGCATGTCAATGCAATCATCCATCATCGTCTTCATCAGTATCACCAGCGCATGCGGTCAAGAAACCCAACAGCAGATACTCAAACAACCACCCCACCGTCGTTAGCGGATCGTCTCCCATTGGACACGCTCGCTGGGAGCAATCGTACCCGACAAAGCCCAAGTCGCATTGGCAACCGTAGATCTTGTCGGCATCCCAGTTGTTGTACGTGGTCGCCACAAAGAAATTGGTGTTGTCCTGCACCACCGCGGCTTGGCGCATGCTGATGCATCGACCGTTGGCACAGGTGGGGCACGACACTGGTGAGATGGATCACGAGCAAGTCCATGGAAAGAAAAAGAACACAACAAGCAAAGAGAGATGAGAAGAAAGCCAGCACAAGTCTTACACAAAACTCCACCGAACTGCACTCACTTCGTTCACACGCAGGTCCTTCAAAACCCACGCGACACGTGCACGTGCCCGTGACTCGATTGCACAGCCCCATGTTGGAACACTCGGCCAGTGCATGGGCCGTGTCGGTGGCCGAGGCGTAATCAACCCAGGCGGTGCCTTTGGGGCATTCCTGATACTTGCAGCTGACGTCGAAGTATCCTGGGAAACACTTGCAGCGGCCTGTCGTGGTGTCACAGGTGCCATGGCCGTTGCAAGATCCATCGCACATGAAAGGACTATTGATGCTCACGCTCGCGCTCACACCCACGCTCACTGCCTGGACTAGTACTAGCGTCAAAGTGAAGGCCAGTGCCAACACCGCCACTGCCTGCGCGAGACCATCGCCACACCGCATTGGTTCGTATGTATCGTTCTTTGTCTTACGTGTGGAGGAAGTGTATTTGTTGAATGGTCAGCTGGCAGACCTGTCAGTTTCATGAAACTTCGGCAGCGAGCAGTTCACTTTGGTGCGAAATGCTTCAACGCGAGGTCCAAGCGTTGCGAGCGACAACAAAGGAGTTGACCTGCTGTCGCGGGTGCGACTTTGCCATTGACGACACGGGGTATGTGTATGCTGGCGTGAAAGAGCAACATGGACTTGGCACTCGAATGGATAATGTAGTCTTGGTGCAGCAAACCCATGCATACCGTCGCATCCCAAGAGAGAGAGAGAGAGAATGGAAGAAGCTGGAAGCTGCTGGATTGGCCATGGCACATAGTCTTCTGTCGTGAGCCTGTGGATGCCAACGCGTTTCGCCACCACCTGTCATGCCATCCGCTGCCAAGTGCCAGGTCAACTTGTCACCCGTACTCTACGAATGCATAACTATTCGTAAAACATAAGCTAGATCATTGACTGATACTCTCAAATGGATTCCCATTCTTAATAAACCTCCCCAAAATAGTATAAGCTCAGCTATGGGTTTTCACCTGCATTGCGAATCCTCCATGCATGCGACTGGCGTTCGAGACTCGGCAAATTGATGCAGCACTCACTCCCATTTCTCTCCAACACGGTTCTTTTTGCCTCGCTTGAACGTCCAAGCAAAAGCATCTCATCGGCATTCCATCGCGTCAGTTCCACGTCGAATCGAAACGTTGTCTTGACCAGCAGCCGATGAACCAAAGAACGTCGTCGGATTCTCAGAACCCGACGACGTTCTTTGGTTCATCGACGCGCTTCGTTGGCTTTCAACTCTGTCAAATGTCTGATCATTGGGTATTACGCTGGCAAGAAGAAGTCTCTATCAGTCGTCCAACAGCCACAATGGTCCATCAGTCGAGGGGACTATTGCGAGCAGCTGCGGTTCATGTGGGTGGCGGAAAGAGCCGCACAATCGAGGCTGGCAACGCAATCGGGAAAGACCCGGGATCCGATGTTACACTTCTTTGAAGCAGCTAATGGCATTTCCTTCGACCACACACAGGTTCCTCAAGGCCTCTTTTGGGTTGCAAGTGCGTGGGGCCCTAAGAAGGACCCACCACGTTCTGGGAATACCTCGTCGCACAAAGGTGAACACGATGTCGATCATGGAACCCAAGAGTGTGGAGTGAAGTTGACACAACGCGTCACGCTGGTGGGAGCGCACAAGTCCAGACAGCCATCCCCATCACAGTGTACTCATGGTTGTTGTGACATCTAAGAGGCATGAAAGGGCCAGGAAGGGGGGGGGGGGGGCCATCAATGGTGGATTTTTGGTGGCTACTGCCCACCCTCGAGGTGTAGCATCTCTGTTGTTTCCATGTGGCACACCAGGATGTGATGGATGAAGGATCCGCAACCAACCGTTGAAAGTAATTGTAAGAAGATGGATCTGCTCGTACGGTGGCAACCAGTGGGTTTACTGAGCTGCTTGGAAGTCGGGTGGAGTCAACGAAGTTTGCAGCCGTGGTGGTTGGTTAAAGGAAGGGGGTTCCAAAATGTTAATACCACCGGATCATTCAAACGGATCATTCTTTGCATCGGGGGTCTTT
Organism: Paralagenidium karlingii; assembly: GCA_027475765.1. NCBI lineage: Eukaryota > Oomycota > Peronosporomycetes > Paralagenidium > Paralagenidium karlingii. The sequence goes on from JAMFLO010000040.1 coordinate 142,983, forward strand.
TCTTCTCTCAGTCACGTCATAGTCATACCTTTGGTTGGTTTGTGTTGGTTCCCACGCGGCGGATCAAGACATAAAAGCAATACACACTCATACAATCTCCAATTGGATTCTGGCTTCCTCGAGCAATGTCACGAGTTTCGAGGCCGTCGGACGCAACGCTGGATCAAACTGCAGACATGCCTTGGCAATGTGGTCAATGCAGGGAGGGCAATCTTCGGAGAATTTGGGTTTCAATTCCCCTTTGGCCACTTGCAGCACAATGGCCATATCGGGTTGGTTACTGTCCAGAATGGTGCTCTTGCTCTCAAATGGGATCTCGCGGGTATCCAATTCCGAGAGCACAACACCATACGAGTAAATGTCGGCTTGTTCCGAGTAGTCTTCGCCGAGCATCACTTCGGGGGCCGTCCATCGCACGGTGCCAACTCCGGCCGTCAGAGTTTCTTCATACGTGCGATTGCGACTGAGCCCAAAGTCACTGAGTTTGGCCACACGCTTTTTGGTCATCAACACGTTGCGCGACTTGAGATCCCGGTGGATGATGCGTGGTGCCAACGAGTGCAGATACTGCAGCGCTTGGGCAATGTCGATGGCAATGGCGATTTTCTCTGTTTTCCAGCACAATTCCACGCGATTGTTTTCCAAAAGCGTGCGCAAATCACCGCCGGCCATGTACTCGGTGACGGCCGCCAGATCGCGTGCGTTGGTCCAAAAGCAACCCACGAAATGCACAATTTTCGGATGACTCAGTCGCGCCATGGTGATGATTTCTTTGGCAAATTGTTGGCTTTCGACTTCGTGGTGGATCATTTTCTTGACGGCCACGGGACGTCCATGGAAATGGCCCAGCCAGACCACACCAAAGGCGCCACTGGAGATTTTGCGGGTCAACAACACCTCGGACTCGTCCAATCGATGGTGGACAAGGTCTGGAAACAAATACGCCGTCTCCTGGGGGTTGTGCGGGGGCTTGGACGGTGCTTTGGCTTTGTTGGTGCTGGCAGCGGGGCCTTCCTTGTGCTTGATGGGCTCTGGATCCGGCTGCGTGATCTTTGTCTTGGCGACGCCACTTCCATCGGTCTTGTTGCTGCTGCTGCTGGTTTCGATGTCGTCCTCAATGTACACATCCTGGTCCAATCCAAGACAACACCACCGCATTGCTCTCTAACTCTCTCTCTGTCGTCGGATGGGCCCTTGCGCACCTTTAGAACTGATTCAATGGCGCCGCGCTAGTTCACTTTGCCTCTGATTTATGGAAAGAAACCAACCGGCCGTTCTTTCCATGGGTTTCAACCCATTCAAAGGAAACCTGTCGTGCTCTGTGGATCTCGTTCCCCTCATTTGGCGACGATCCGATTGAACCAATGCTGAAAGGTATATTGAATTATAGAGTGCTCTCGTACGGTTCTTCGTGTGGACCGTGGGGATTTGATCTTGTGATTCCATGGATTCTCAAAGGCCAGAGCGGGGTCTTTTCAGCACCAATGGGTACATGGAATAATTGGGCCCAGCCAAGTGCAAGCTTGGCTTTCAGCCGCATCGCATGCGACTGCGAAACTTCCCCCCCCCCCCGCCCCCACGGCAGATGACGACGGCGAAGGCCGTGGACAAGTGGATGCAGCACCGCACTGACTGCCCAGTCTGCCTGTGTCGCTTGATCGGTTGGACAACACATGTGAACAGCTTGGTGCAAGTTCCAAGCGATCATGGGCGCTGTCGTGTCCTCATCAAATGCAGAGCGGTTCTGTATCTCCGTGACTCCTTCTTTCAGACCCCATCCTACTGAAGCCATTTGCTTGCCAGCTTTGCTGATACACCTTCGCCCAGCAACACTTCCGGTGCCGTCCAACGCACTACTTCGGCTAAAGTCGCCCATGACCCGAAGAACAAGTAAGTCGCAATGACGCCCAAGTTTGCTCACTTTCGCGTCATATTGGTGGCTCAACAGCACTTTTCTGACCGATGAGGTGACACATGCACTGCTGGGCATGCAGATCCACAAGTGCCTGGGCCACATCGATGGCGATGTCGATCGTTTCTGTCTGGCCAGCACAATTCGCGAGAGGTCTGCAACACAGAGCGCAGAGCGCCACCTTTCAGGTACTCGGTGACCACCGCGAGATCACTCGTTGTGGTTCATCGCGGCACCAGCAGCACCAGCGCATCGGCGCATCGGCGACCGCTCGTTTAACAACAAAAGACTCCCGATCAGCGCGGATCTGAGTCCGACTCATGCGTTCACAGATCAACCAACGCTTCAAGAGAATCTGCTCGCATCGGCGATCCTTCCGATTTTGCTATCTTCACCCTTGATATCGTTTCGGGTCAAATTCCTCCAGGCCCCATCCAACACGCCAGCGATACACGGCTCACGAGACCCACCGCTGCCGATGAGCCATTCTGGTGCATACTGATCAGCGGGTTCTCATCGCTCTTTTGCTTCTGGAAGCCTTTTTGATGAAGCGTGGGGCATTGACATCAACAAAACAAACAAAC
>JAMFLO010000041.1:0-145409 GCA_027475765.1 Paralagenidium karlingii
CAATCCAGTGAATGATCTGCGTTGAGACGAAATTGAGAAAGAGCATCGTCACAAACAAATGGTTGATCCATCGGGTCGGAATGGGAATGAAGATGCTCACTTGATAGGCCTGGTGATCTGACACCCGACTTCCACAAACTTGAGGAGCAAAAAGGATCGATCAAAGTATTTGCCATGGATTGAGAACACCGGATCAATCCATTCCTGTTTGGTTTTGGCCCAGGCTCTTCCGCCGCGAGACTTGTTGAATAAGCTGCAAAAAGTCTGCGTCCAACGCTGTGAACGTGAACTCTCCTTCTCGCACATAAGCGATCGCAGTTTCCAGCAACACAGCCATTTGCATCAACGCCAACAACTTAAACGTCCAAATCAGGTAACCACGTGTCTGAAAGTCTATCGAAAACGTGAGGTTGGCCGTGATGTCGACTTGTTGCTCGGGGTTGGCCAAAAACCAGTAGTACCTCCAGCTCATCGCCACCAGAAAAGCGATCTCGCAGCTACGAATGATGGCGATCATCCACCAAACCCGACAAACTCTTTTGCCAGCAGAAGCACATGGAAGCGATCGTGACCGATCAGATGAGGGTGACGTCCATCGAGCTCTTTGGCGTTGGTAGTAGTAGGGCCATTTACGCATTGGTCATTGTTGCCTATGCTTTGAAGTTTGCTTGTGCCGTCTGATGGGTTCGCAGGACACGCTGGAGCGATCTTTTCTGAGGGTAGAAGTCACACTGACCGACTGCAACTCGCAGAACGCCTTTTCACATGTGGTTTCGTCTTGCAATTTGGATTTGATCCCCAGGACATGTGTTCCGGCAAGAGAAGCTCTATGTCAGACGCTAACTTATGATCAAGCAACACGAGGCAAGAATAGCTTTCCGTTTCACTTGATGCACTTTCATCGTGCCGCTTGTCAGGGTTACAACCGAGGAATAAGGGTTTGTGGCGAGCTAGGGTGAATATGGATTGATGAAACCCAGGTCTTGTTGATTATGCTGGCATAATTCCTGCGGCACGGACGTCAACAACCCACAAACAAAACGTGACCAATCAAAGAGTAGAATTGAAAGGATACACACAAATGCAGGGTCGATCTGGTCGCTGATGCGTGGCGTCAGCAAGTACTCACCACCAGTCTTGGCGTCGCTCCAGCGACACCAAGCCATCAACTCCCGAAAATTGAATCGCTTCTCGGTTGTGACTTCCTCCCGGTCTCATACTGTGCAAAGAGATGCCCAGAGGCAAATCAGGTGATCGCTTGACAACTTCGCTTTGTTGATTGCGCACTTGATTCTGGACCAACGGCTTGAACCAGTCAACTTTAATCACACTGCTCTTTTCTTTCGCATAAGAGAGGAACACAAAGCACTTTGTTCGGAAGATTTGGACTGAGTTTGCTCACGGTTTGGATGTAGTCTGCAAGCAATCCACGAATCTTCAAGCACGGGTATAAACTCTCATACACCAAGTGACTCTCACGTTCGACGCTTGGCTTTTTGTGCCATCTCAAACGGAGAGAAACAAATCGACCGCTGTCGTCTTCGCGTTAAGTCACGTCGTTCAATGTGCGATTGAGCATCTCACTGACCCTGAATCAGCCCAAAAAGCATCCTAAAAAGAGAAATCGGTACATGGAGCCGAGGAACGGATGCAAAACCATTCAGTAGGGGGTGACAGTTGGTGCACAGAAATGGTGTGCTTTCACTTGGTCATCGACGCTATTCTGTTTGTTGTAATTCTGACGTCCGACCACGTATTCCTTGATTTCGGCGTCTTGCGCAGGGTTCGGAACGATTGTGTTCTTGTCGAAATAGGCAACAAGATAGGATTTGGCAAGGTCAACAGTCCTTGGGGGTCCACATGCATTACATGAGTGGAGGAAGTCAGTATAGTCACTTGGTTTGGACTCCTCTGGCTTCAGTAGTCTTTGTGCTGTTGGAAGAGTGCGAAGTACTGCCGTTGGTATGTGGAGTACGTGCCATGAGTCGACTTGTCGCCAGGTGCAGAGAACTGGCCACTGGCGTCGGCCAACCAATCAAGTCGCCACAGATTGTCAGATGACTGTCGGTTGACTGGTGTATATATCCTTTTCCATATCTATGGATGTGGTCCATCTGCTGTCTTTGTTTTGCGTGTGTGTGTGTGGAGGGGGAAGGCACAATCGGGAGGGTTGATTCGTGCTCTTGCAAAGTGTTTTCTGCATATTCGTCTGTAAGATCGCCATGACCGACTCGGAGAGTAAGCCCCAAGCGTTTGACGTTATGTTTAGGCTTCTCAGCAGAGACAAAGGTCAAAGCAAAAGAAACGAACCACAGCTTTCAGCTCAGATTCTGAGACTGAGTATGGTTTGAAGATCTGGAGAAGGGATCCGAAAACAGCGGAAGTTTCGGTTTGTTGTCATTTTTTGTTGTGGTTTCTTCTAAACCGTGTAGAGGTTTGGTGACTTTGCTGGTGTTGATGGATGAAGAGACGTTTGCGTTGAAGGAGGAAGATTGCAAAGTGAGGCTCTGTATTCTTGTTTCATTTTCTGCTTCTTTCTGCTCTTTCTGTCTCTTTACTTGCCCTACGATATGCAGCATACAAACACGCACTTGTTGCCTGATTTGTCGGCTCGATGGCATCTGCATCAGCCCATGTCGTCTCTGGGGTTCTGATACTTGTATTTGGTGCGACGCATCCCAAAGTGTTTGCCTTTGTGACCGTTACCGTTGCCATCTTGGTCGCCTTGGTCGGTCCCACTCTTCTTGGTGTCCGCACTTGGTTGCTCTCCAGACTTCAACTTGACGCACCTACCGGTGGCAACATCTGGTGGGCTGGCGTCGTCGTCGCCACGATGGCCTTCAACCGTCATGTTACAAGAATCTTGCGTGCACTTTGGAAGCGAACAGAAGGTTGACGCGAAGTGCAAAGCTACCAAGAACGTTAAGTTCATTCTAAAGCAGTTCTGATCCGATATTCTCTGTTTCCCCATCTATTAGATTTGGTGTGGAGCACACATGCTCTATCATGTGGTCCAGAAATACTATACTGAGTGGGTAAGTGACACGTTTGTGGAGATTTGACCAAGGTTATTGTTTCTCTTCATCGACAACAGCAACTGGAGATTCAAATAGGCTGGAAGGTGCCTCTGATGGCTGTGAATGGGTAAAGTGGCGAAAAGACACGTGGAAGAAACCCGAAGAGATTCGAAACGGGGCATCGACACTGTCGGCAGCATCAATAAATGGATCTTCAATCGTCGACCAATTCCCCTTGGACTGTTAATACAACAACCATCTAGCTGCTCTTTGGTTCGTCTTCGTCGGCGGTGTTTCAGGTTGTGACAACGTAGAAAGCGACGTGGATGGAAGGATGCCATTGGTACGATTTGTGTGCTCCCGTGGACTGCCCAGCCAGATTGAGCAGCCTCTGTGAAACGGAAGGGTTAGACCTTCATCAACGCTCTACAGGTGACAAAAGATGCACGCACAATTCAGATCGGTGTGAGAACGGTTCAGAGCATCCAGACGAGGTTCATCGACTGGGTCCTGTACTGATGCACAAGCTATTTGAATGAAAAGTCAATTTTGAATCAAGACATCGACAAGTACGATTTCTTACTAGTGGCCTGTTCATTCGGGGAAGTCGTTTTCGAGGGTGCGTCACTGACTTTGTCGTGGTGAGAAGAATGGGTCTCGGCAAGGGCGAGGAAGAAGCACTTGCGCGATTGGAAGAAGTTATCGCAACAGCTAGCGTTCGTGACACTCTTTTCGGTTTGGCTTTTGAATGTCAGCGGAAGCCAGACGCATTGAAAACGAGAAGGGGTTCAGCCGTTGGGAGAAGCTGCGTGGATTCTGCCGGGTCTATTCCGAACATGAGAGGTGTGTTCAAGCTCGGCCTATGATGTCCTCTTGCTCGGCAAGGGGCAGTTGTGGTATGTAAACCACAGTATTAGGCTTAAGAGCAGATTAGAATAGGTCAAAACAGTGAGATTAGGCTTGGTACAGCTTAGAACAGAGGTCTAGAGCTCGCGAAGCCTCAAACAGGCCAATCATAGCTCCCGAGCTCTGTAGACACCTTCTGAAGGCTGGGTTGACCTCTGGAGCAGAAGAGTTACCTCTGGAGGTCCTCTGGAGTTCAAAGCGCCTCTGGAGTCAAGTGTGGACCTCTGGAGCCCACAGAATTTCAGACAACCTCTGGATCTTCTCCGGAGGGGAAGGGTTACACTTTCTGAGTTTGGTCACCTTGGATATCTCACCTAACTAGAGGGTGGTATACCACTATGACAAGTCAAGTCTGCAGCTTCCTTAGGGTCAAGAAGAAGCCTGAAGGTTTGCCTGCTGTTCACAAGGCTGTGCTAAGCTTTCTGAAGGACAAGAGGCGCTAGCCGCGCCATCCGCGAAGACTCCGCGAGGTTCCTACCTCATACACCAATAAACCTAGGCTCGTACACTGACCTGCTATCCATACTTCACGGGGAGGCTTGTACTTGAGTGCTGGAGGTGTACGAGACCCTCCTGAACTGCTTTCCGGCACAGCGACGCCGCCTAGTTAGTGTGAAGAAGTGGAAGCTTGGGAACAAGTTTGAAGACCCTCGAAGGCAGCCCGTTCATCTTTGAGTGTATTGGGGCATCGCAAGACCTTTAACCTGCAAACAAGAGCCAAGAGGGGAGGAGAAGAAGTCTAAGACCAATTGAGAACCTTCCCTGGGTAGGTTGATTTAGCACTACCCTCCGACGAACTTACGGGGCACTTCGTGAGGCTCGGCCAAGCCGTTTCGACGTTGCTGAAGAACCAGAAGTGTTGTGGTGGGGTTCTTTGGTGTCGGAATAGGCTTCGGACGAAATATGGAAGTCTCGATACCACGCAGGTTTTCGACTTTCACAGGATCATCTTGTACTGGTTCCAAGACTCGATGTAATGGGGGTCACTTTTCCCCAATACAGGACTCCATGTACATTGGAGTGCCAACCCCAATGGTGTGCGTGCACATCATCACTTTCCAACGGTTTCAGGCCACTTCAACTTGTTGCATCAACAAGTATCTTTCGTGTGGCACACACGAGTGGTTTTGTGCCAACTTCAAGCCTTATCCAACGATACCCATTCGTATCTAGCCATTGGAACCCGCAAAGCTTGTTCTGCTCAAGGCTGCCCAAGGGCCCCCAGGACCCATTCATGTCGAGTCATTGCATATCATTTGCATGTTCAGTGTTGTGCCTTTCACAACACCTCTCTTTCCAACTTTCCATTTTCCAAGCAACGTTCTCAACAAGCTCTTTACCATCTTCCCGGTTTCTCCTGAGTCTTCTTCGCCTGTTGTTCGCTATTGCAACCTTATAGTGTGTGCCATTGTGGTGGCTGGGAAGGTCCCATCACACTCGAGGATTCATCCACAACTCCAGCAAATCCTGGAATTGCTTGAGATGCCAAGGGAGAATCTGGCTCATCGACTTCGGATTCTGGTGTAGAAATCAAATCCGTGTCGGATTCTGGCGCACTCACCTCATCACCAAAGTCTTCGAGGCTTTCTTCGTCGTGATACATCGCAACTTGAAGAGTTGGAATGTGACGCTTGTAGCTTGACTTCGACGTATTGACTCTCGTATCAATTCAGCACTCTGGTCCCAAGAGTCTTCCGTAAACCAGGCGCTATCTTCCCACGTCACTCACTTGATATCACAAATTCGTAGTAATGTGCTTGAATTCGATTTAAAGATTGTTGAGAATCCGGGCGTACGCACCACTTGTGCGGCTCCTGAAATTCCTAGAAGTGCAAGCCGCTTCCGAATTCTGAGCGGAATCGGGCTTCTGGGCTCAACGTTATGTCCCCGCTCTTGATAGTCATTTGGATTCTAACCGGAATCCTTAGTCGAAATCTTGTATACTTGGGCCTTGCTGTTGCGATTTCGTGAATCTTGAGGTTGGACGTGGGTTTCTTCACTCACTTTCTCCCTCTTCCTCTTCTCTCTCTTGATAGAATTCTAGGTTATGTACGGATTCCTTTGCCAACACCCTTTGCCGTGTTGACGGAATTCACCCCTGGGAGTTCTTCTTCCTCCAGATGCCACCGTTTGGCTGCTAGAGCTTCCTTCCTCTTGGTTGCCGGGCTTCTTACCCCTGAGACTTGAGAACATTCCGCTGTTGCTGGTAGCACCCGTATACCCGTGTATTCCCACTGCGTCCGGTGTGGTTCCAATTAAATGGAGCCAACAGACTTGGGATATTCGGGTTCGGACGGCAGAAAGCCTTGACCGCGCTGCCTTCCGCAGATTCCGCGGCTGTCTCCTTGTTCTGAGAGGAAAGACCTTCTCCAAATTTGGTGAATTCTGACGAGGGTGGTTATCAGCTGTCCTATGCATCGCTATCTTCCTATGTTGAACTTGGCACCTGATTTCAACCGGTCTCCTACGGTTGCTGATCCTTGCTGGCGTAAACAAGACTACTATAGCCGGATTCGTGGGTTTTCCTTGGCGGATCCCACTCTTTTGGAGCGGGAATCCGGGGTTGCATCCACTTGCACTTGAAAAGTTGCACTTCGTGGATTCTGGGTGGAGGATCTTGCGGATGCTGAGTTGGAATCTTGTCAGGTCATTGATTGTGAACTGGAATACAGTGCGAGATGGTCGGATTCACACGTTCTTGGTGCTGGAATCCGGGATTCCAACAGTCAGGCCCATGGATTCTTGACAACTGGGTTTGTCGCATATGGCTTCACCATGAATCTCTGGAATCCGCTTCTGTCGAAGATGCAAAGTCTAGGTACGTGATCTTAAACACAATTGAGCTGTGTTCTACGCGGATTCCGGTTGGAGAAGTTGGGTTCCTCTGTGGATACTGCATACCATTTCGGCCATAGTCGGTCCTTCACAACATCAACCATGACTTCCGCTCTTGTTGCGCGCTGAGCTTTCGGAATCCGGGTTTATTGGGGATGCACGTCCTTGATTCACCATCACGAATATCCAATAAGTCTTTTCCACCATAGGTCTCAACGGTAAGGCTGGATTCCGGCTTCGGCACCGCGTACCATCTGAGCCCATAACGCCCCGTTGTATACTGGTATGGGTCACGACTCTTGATCAACTTCAATTATGTTCCGCGCTGGCCTCGCGGATTCCCGCACCATTTGTATCCTTATTTGCACTTCCATTTGCCATTACTTCACTTGGATCCAGTGAATTCGGTGGATTCCGACTTGGGATTTGACACCTTCACGTGTCCTTGATCTCAGTTTGTAGCCTTTGATGTTGGTGACACTGAAAGCCAGCCAGTAATCCGGGTTTCTTGCATTGTTCTTGTATTCTCACCATGTCACCATGCGGGAAAAAGCTGGATTCGATTTGCGCTTCTGCATTCTTGAAGATTCTGCCTTGGATTCTGGAATCAGATTTGTCTGGGCATGGATCCTGGTGGATTCTGGCTCCGGATTCTTGCACCTGTCCTTTGTTCATGGATTCTGGTGATGATTCTTGGAAATCCGCTTAGTCACACAACCAAAAGTGACGCTTGGCTGGAAAGATTCATGGAGGGGAGAAAGGGTCAGATATGCTCAAATGGTAACAAAGCTCGTTTTCATCAACGTACTTTCAAGGGAAACCAGTCGTCATGGACGGGATCCTCGAGGAGCGAGGTGATATGTAAGGTCTTTAAACCGTCACTTGGTCAGATATCAAATGTAAAGGGATGGTCCAATCGTGACGCACACCATTCCAACAAAACAGATGACCAATTGAATCAGCATTTTATTGTCAACATAGAACGGCAATCCGCGCGTTCCACACATACCCAAATGATCTAGTTGGTAGTAGAAAGCCGCTATGATACTGGCCGTGAGAACTCATGTTGATTGGATTCGCTCCAGCTCCACATAACTGGTTAGGAACCGGATTGTCGATTCCCAGTTCGAAATGGGCTCCGTAACTGATACCAGATTGGGATTGAGCATTGGGACATACAGCACATCCAAGAGAGTAATCTATTGATGGCTCTCAGTGAAGAATCTGACTCTGCCACGCTTTCATTGTCCGTCATTTTGCGCTATGAATCTCTTGGCAGTCCCAATCGCTTCAGCTCCGCAAAAGGTTTCTTATTGGTTCATTATGTGTGACTGGTGCCAAAATCGACTTGCCACACCATCACGATCTTCAGTGAGATTCTCAACAACTCGACAACAGTCAGATGTACTCAAGCACTTGCATTGTCACAGCAAACTCGTAAGCTTCCCCAAAGCAAGAAGAGCTGATTCTGTACCGTTCCAGGTGAGTTGGGATATGGTTGCTAGATTAAATCATAAAGTTGTGCATTCGTCAGCTGATGTTGATTCTGGAGAGAGCATTTGTTGTACTTCAACAGTAGTGCGTTCCTTGCCGCGATTGGTGTTGTTGCATCGTGCACATAGACTTGATGAATTGGCTCGATTTACTACAGATCTATCAAATCGTCCTCGCTCCATGTCACGCCCATTCAATCCAGGTAGCTTCGACAGCATGTACAATCAAAACTTGCGAGACAGTTGCATGAGCATATGAATGGTAGTTGTCGTGGAGCTTATGGTGTTGTATGTTGGAATCATTATTTTCTGAAAACTTGATGAGAGGATGAAAAGTGGTCATTGTCAAAAAGGACACTATTTACCCAGCAGCTACGACTAATCCTTGCCATCTAGTTCAGAAACACGTAAGACAAAGGGACTGCATGACTCGTTCTTGTTTAGTGGATTCATGTACACAACAGCTGCTCGTCACTTGATCTTTTCTCTTCAGCCTTCCTGATGGATCTGCACGTCGACGCTTGCCAACACGCAGATGTCGTCTGCTGTTTATTCGAGAAGCCTTAGCCACAAAGAGTAATAAAACTCCTTGAGCGAATCTGTCAATGAAAAGATCCGACACCCTGATGTCCGTAAGAAACATGTGTTTTATACATAAGCGAATACCGAGTTATCCAGTTTTCATTTTCGTTATGTCCAAACAAAACGAGATGGTTGTATCCAGAGGCTCGGTGTGGTCCACACTGCGTATCCCCCATTCAGCCAACTTCTTTCCTGTTTCAGCCAAGTTTTCTTCTTCTTCTTCTTCTTCAGCGTCGTAGTTTCAGCAACTTCCCCACTGCAAAAGCGATGAACACCGAGTGTTATGCGGATCATTTTCCAGTGGACATTGCGTCTCGTCAGGAAGACTTTAAGCTCAAGCTCACGCGACTGTAAGTAGGGAGCGGAGCGGGGGGGACGGGGGGGGGGGGGGGGCTCCCCAAGAGAGAGCGAGAGAGAGGTGAAACATGGATGTGCAAAAGAGCTGACTGTCGGACTGATGTGATATGGCAAATGACAGTCGAGAAGCGCTGACGGGTCTCAAATTGGATGCAGTGGTGCTGAACACGTCGGTGAATTTCGCCTGGCTCACGGGCGGCGCACGCAATTACATTCTCTGGACCATTGATGGTAAGTTCGACGTTGCCGTTTGCATAGACCATCACCACCTCCACCACCCGGATTGCTGACCAAACAAGCCGGGGGTTCCTGCTGCCATCGCCAGTCGGGGTGGGCTCCTTGTACGTGGACGCCGAGAAAGTGGTGTTGATCACCAACACCATCGAGGGGCATCGCTTGCTCAACGAGGAAATGCGTGGACTGCAAGAACACATCCAGGTATACGATCTATTGAGGATATTGAGGCGTCGTGAAGGGGGGGGGAGGAGCTATTGTTGCTCTGTCCATGCGGCGGAACGGGAAGAAGAGCTGGGTTGACTCTGACTCGTGTGTGCATGGTCCCAGTTGTACGAAGAGTCGTGGTTTGAACAAAGCAATTGCCTGGACATTGCCAAATTGCTGAGTTCCAGTGAAAATGTCGCGACCGACGCCAATCCCAATGTGGATGCCGCCATCGGCAAATTGCGCATTTCGTTGACCGACAACGACATCAAGTTGTTTCGCGCGCTGGGCTCCGATTGTGGCAAAATCATGGGCAACGTGTGTCGAAACCTGCGGCCAACCATGACAGAACACGAAGTGGCCGGCGAACTCTGCAAACAATGCATGGAACTGGCCATTGAACCCGTGGTCGTCCTGGTCGCCAGTGATGAACGCGTGGACACGATTCGCCACCCGTTGCCGACCATGAAACGCATCAAGAACAAGGCCATGGTCGTGCTCTGTGGTCGCCGGGCGGGGCTGATTCTGTCCGTGACGCGACTGGTGTACATCACCACCAGTCCCAATGCCAGCATTCCCGAGGATTTGCTCAAGCGCCATGAAGCTGCGACTTTTGTGGATGCATGTGCGCTAGTCAACACCAAAAAGGGCACCGTCGCGAGCCAAATCTTCAAGGCCATGCAGGAAGCGTATGCCGAAAAGGGCTTTGAAAGCGAATGGAAACTACACCACCAAGGCGGCTGCGCGGGCTACAAGAGCCGCGAATGGTTTGCGAACCCGACTTCTTCGGTGCGTTCGAGAGCGTCGAGCTTTTCTCTTCGCCATGGAACGTGGATGATGATTGACTTGTGTCTCTGGGTTTGTTTGTTGGTGGATTGCTGTGGCGTACAGGAAGTAGTGGGCGAAAACCAAGCGTTTGCCTGGAACCCTTCGGTCGCTGGCACCAAGAGTGAGGACACGGTGCTGTTGAAAGAAGGCGGTGTGTTGGAGATCATTAGCCACGTGCCCAACTGGCCGACCATTCAACACACGGTCGGTGGCGTCACCATTCCTCGTCCAGCCATTTTGCATCTTGCCTTTTAATGCTCTTCTTCCGTTTTGCGTGGATGCGCCAAAGCGTGACGCAACCCGAGATGGCAGTGCCCGCCATCGCCCGTGGCACTCAACAGCGATGCGCAACAGATGGGGAGTTGGGTGGAGGACCTGGATCATTGCTAAACTGTGCGGTGGGCAGGCTTTGGGACCGAGAAACACGCTAGTGCTGGTTGTTGTTGTTGTGTGTGTAGTCTCTTTCGTCCACGAGTGTGTAAATCCACGCGGCGGATCAGTGAATACTCTTGTTTTGGCAACTCTTGGTGGGTGGATTTGACACATAAAGGTGTGCACTTAGAGCGGTTGTTGTGCTTGGATGAGTTGAAACGAGTACGGCACCGCGGCACTGCTGCGCAGGCTTTGCTTGGATATTCGCGCTGGTCGGGATCATATTGAGGAATGACCACCAGCGTCTCGTTGCAATATGGACTTCCATACAAGCTATGGACTACTTGGTCCTGGCGGTGGAGAAGCCAATCGCGAATAAACTTTGGCACTTGGGTCACTTGCGTGGCTTCCAACAACAAAACATCCCATTGATCCATCTTACAGTCGATGCAGTGGCTTGACAGTGCTTGCAACGGGGACTTGGAGAGTCGAAGGTATTGCATGTTGGGGTTTTCAAACAGACTACGAGCCGCTTCGGAGCCATCGTCGATGCGTTCAATGCGATTGTTGATAAAACTGAGCTGGATGAAGCTGGGCAGCTTGGCCACTGCTGAAGGAAAGCCATGCATGGGCGAGAAATCCAAAAGCACTTCGGAGACCAACGGCCAAAACGTGAACAAATCGGGTCGAGGACTCGTCAGATTGGTCTCAAACAGGTACACGACATGCAGCCGCGAAGGAAAGTTGTTGCTCAAGAGCCCTGCAGGAAGACTCGTCAGGTTGGTCAGGTACGCCGCGACGTACACCAGATTGGGGTGGTGAGTTTGATCGAGCGCTGCTTGGTCGCGCCATGCATCCAGTGTACAATTGCAGACATCCAGACCCGTCAACATGTAGAATTGTTGAATGCACGGTGGCACCTGAAGCCGTGGGCAATGGGTCAGAATCAACTGAAACAAATGTTTGGCGCTGACTTTGGACAAAATGTCGTCGATTTCGTGCTCGGTGCCTTGGATTTGTCGACGGTAGCAATTCACATTCAAGATGACGCATGAGCTGTCAGTCTCCAACCACGGTGTCGACACCAGATTGCAGCCCTCGACGGATGCAGGACTTTGGGCAACAATGTGAATGGCCAACGTGACCATTCCAACGAACACCAGGCCATGATATGCCATGCGCATTCGAGCTATCGTTGCTCGAGACGGAGGGTTTGCTTGTACTTTTGACGCGTCGGGTCGTCGCCAAGGCAACCAAGCAGGCACCACCACTGTAGTACTCGTATTCGATGGATGATCTCGTCGACTATGTCCATTGGCATGATGACGCCGGCGTCGAACCAGGTCTCCACAAGCCACGAGACAACTGAAAAGACCCCAATGGGGTGCCCAAGTTGCCAAGAAATCCACATACGACGTCACAAAGTGCTGTTGGTTTTCTCGAATCGCGCGGGCGTACCACACATCGTCATACAAGTACTCGACCAAGAAAGACCCCAGCAGAGCATCGTACTTGAAAGGATATGGAATAAAAATGATGAATGCGATGAGCACCGAATTGATGAAATTGAGAAACGTGCTGCAGACCACACTGAGCAGCCGTCGAAGCGGGGTCTTGGAGCACGGCACCAGCCAATGGATGATGTGTGTCGAGATACAATTGACAAAGATCATGAACACGAACAGTTCGTTCATCCAACGCGTTGGAATGTACACACTCATTTGATACCCCTGGTACACTTGGCTCGCGACTTTCAAGTCCTCTCGAAACAAGAAATAGCGATCAAAATGCTTGTCATTGATGTACAACACGGGTTCGATCCATTTCGTTGTGAAGCGTGTCCAACAATGCAGCAGCCAAAGCGTGGCGTCACTGCGTGCCTCGGACTCGGAGGACCTCAAGGGACTCGTAAACGTGAGTTCTCTGGCTTGCAGCGAGTACACCAGGCTCTGAAGCAACATGTACAGCTGCAATACAGCCAGTGCTGCCAAAGCCCAATTCATCGTGGCCAGCGTCGAGTAATCGAACTGAAAGCTGACATCGTCAATGGTGTCCACTTGTTGGATTGGATTGCTCAAGAGCCAAAAGTACAACCAAAACATGGCCACCAGGAACGCAATCGCACTTCCGCGAAAGATGCTCCCCATCCACCAAGTTGGTGGTCGGTTGGTAGGTTGCTGGCGATCGCCGCCGGGTTGGTGCTTGTATCACCATGGCTGACCTTTGTAGTACGTGCGGGCGATTGGTGTTGCTGCGCATCGATGACTTTCTCAATGTGCAATGGAGCAATCATTCGGGAAAAAAATGGCAGCAATCAATTCTCTACTTTGGAAAGGTGGCGAGGAGCGGCTTGGTAGGGGAAACACCGTTGTTGATCGACCACCAGGAGCATCGTGAAACGGCTTTCGATGGATATTTACGGAGGTTCGCTGCATGGTGTAGGACAAAGAACCTCGTGCAATGTCTCTCTACAATTCTCAACTGGTCAGTAAAAGCACAGCTTACTAGAGAGGCCGTTGCTCTATGGTGATCTCAAAAGAGTAGGGAAGATCGGCCGTGCCTAGATCCTGTGCACACACTTGACGTCGATATTCCATCTCTTCTTGGTCTTCTAGTGAAAGCAGCACCTTCGAATCATTGCAGTACGGACTTCCATACAAACTGTGGCTCACGGCGGCTTGGTTGGTGAGAAACCATTGACGAATGGCCTTTGGAACTCGACTCACTTGAGTGAACTCCAGATCCAATGCCTCCAAGTGGTCCAGTGTTCCGGTGAGGTTCTCGGGTAACGACTCCAACAAAGAATTCGACAGCGTTAGAAACTTCAACGTGTCATTTCGAAACAAATCGGCTGCGTCATCGGCACTGATCGATTGGATTCGGCTGTTCCACATGCTGAGTTGCATCAGCTCTGGCAGTTGCCCCACCTGTGAAGGAAAATCTTCAAAGCCCGACATGTCCAAGAAAACCTCCGACACAAACGGCCATTTCTCGTGCAGATTGTCTGGAAGCGTCGTGAGGTTGCTGATCTCAAAGTACACCACATGAAGTCCCGTTGGAAACTTCTCATCCAAAAGCCCCAGTGGCACTTCCGACATGTTGGTCAGAAAGAAATCGAAATAATTCAGTCTCGGATGATCTTGTTCTCGAATCGAAGCCTGTGAAGTCCATTTGTCCACGGTGCTGTTGTAGAAATCCAAACCGGTAAGACCATGAAACTTGCGGATCGTGGCGGGGATTTGCAACTTGGGGCAATGGCTGTGGATCAATTGCGACAAAGACTTGGCACTTAGCTTTGACAGAATCGCGTCCAGTTCTTGTTCGGTGCCTTGAATTCCACGGTGGAAGCAGTTGACATTCATGACAACGCACGAACTCTGGGTCACAAACCATGGATGGGCCTGTAACTTGCAGCCCGTCACTTGTGGAGGACTCTGAGCAGCGAGATGAATGGAGAGCACAACGAGACCAATGATCCATAGCCCATGGTACGCCACGAGACCTTTTGCTCTTGAGAGAGTAGTTGTACACGTGGACCGCCTTTGATTTATGGAAGCAGCATTTTCGCTTTGAAGTGCTGGACAAATGCACCGACTGTCGATGACGTTGCTGCGTTGGACACGGCTTCCTTGACGTCGAACCAGGTCTCCACACGCAACAAGGCAACTGAATTGACTCCAATGGGGCGCCCAAGTGGCGACAAAGTCCACATACGACGTCACAAACAGTTGTTGGTTTTCTCGAATCGCGCGAGCATACCAGACATCGTCATACAAGTACTTGGTGTCAAATGCGCCCCATGTGGAATGAAACTTGGACGGATACGGGATGAAAATGATGAATGGGATGACCACGGTGTTGACGAAATTGAGAAACGCACTGCAGACCATACTGAGAAGACGTCGAAGGGGCACTTTTGAAGCAGGCACGAGCCAGTGAATGACGGGGGTCGACATGCAATTGGCCACGATCATGAGCACGAAGAGATTGTTGATCCATTGCGTTGGGATATAGACACTCATCTGATACGCCTGGTACACTTGACTGAGAACTTCCATGTATTCGCGAAAGAGAAAATAGTGGTCAAAATGCCGGCCATGGATGAAAAACACCGGTTCCAGCCATTTCGTTCGAACGCTTTTGAACGCTGTCATGCACCAGAACTG
Organism: Paralagenidium karlingii; assembly: GCA_027475765.1. Classification (NCBI taxonomy): domain Eukaryota; phylum Oomycota; class Peronosporomycetes; genus Paralagenidium; species Paralagenidium karlingii. The sequence goes on from JAMFLO010000041.1 coordinate 14,998, forward strand.
GCTGAACGGGTTGTCGTTGGAACGCTTGCGGTCAGAGTCGGGTCTTGCGGACGATCGCGTCGTAAAGATGAGTTCTCGAGCCTTGATGGAGTACGCCAGGCTTCTCAGCAACATAAACAGTTGCAGCAAGGCCAACAACCCAAACGTCCAATTCATGACACCAAGCGTCGCGTAATCAAAGTCGAAGATCAAGTTGTCGATCGAGTCGATCTGTTGGTCCCGGTGGCTCAAAAGCCAGTGATACAACCACACCATGGCCACGAGAAACGCGATTTCACATCCACGAAAGATCCCGACCATCCACCAAAACAAAACAAATCGTCTCGGACTCACAAACATGCGAAAGTCGTCCCGCGAGATACTTTTTGCGGCAGAATCCATGGAGTTGGTGTCCTGCCCGGTGGGTGGCAGTGGCTTGACCACACTGTCGCTCTTGTCGGTGGGTCCGACAATTTGGACCAATGCTCTGCTGTGGGCTTTGGCCGCAGCCATCATTCTTCTCTGTGGTGGTCTTGTTCTGGCGAGCTCTTACGTCCGGGCGTCCTCTCAAAGCGAACTAGAGACTGGAGGTCGTTACGAGTTACTTGTGCAGAGGCAGATTTGACCTGGTGAACGTCTATTATTACTAGTGGTGATTCTTCTTCTTCTTCTTCTTCTTCTTCTTCTTCTTCTTCTTCTTCTTCTTCTTCTTCTTGAACTCTGTGCGCTTCCCCTCCCTTCTACAAAGCCAAAAAATCGTTTGGTTCAATGGAATGATCTTGATATGCAACAAACCTGGGAGGTTGTGCTATGTGGGAGAACCGCATGAATCTCTGTTGGACCCAACTGCATGCTCATCACAATTGACGTTGCTGGTGCAACACGTACATGTCCTCTGAGGATCCGCCGTTCCTAGGTCCTGCTTGCATGTCTGGTACTCCAGGCATAGTAGTACGAACTTTCATGGAGACGATGGTACACCACCTCGTGTTGGGCGAGTTTGTACGCAAACCATTGACGAATGTACTCGGGGATCGCACGCAACTGGATGTGTTCGAGGTTGAGTTCAATGAGGATTGACGTCTGCAGGAAGCACGTTGACTGTGGACTGGGAGAGGCGCGCAAGTACTGGAAGGTGGTGTTGGAGAACAGCCGCCTGGCATGCGTGCTCGCTGATCGAGACGATGCGATGGCGAACGAGACGGAGTAGATTGCGGTTCTGCCATTGGGACAAACAAACGTCGTCGGAAAACGGTCAGAATGAGCAGAATCGATGAAATGATCGGCCACCATTGATCATTTCTCGTGCAGTTGGGCTGGCAGACGGGTCCGATATGGATCTTGTAGAGATCCATGGCGTGCATACACCATATGGAGAATGTTGGACGAGTCCGTCACGAATCCCCGACATGTTGACAGAGAACTTCGTTTGGGATGGTTTATCTCGCAACGATCCGATCCGATCCGACTCGACCGGTCATTCGTCCAATCTGCAGTTGAACATGTCCAACCCCCGTTGAACATATAGGAAGATACCAAGAATCGGTGGCAATGTGATGCCTTGGCCAATGGATCCAGATGATTTGGAACAGCGATGGCGCTCCGAGGGGCCAAAGCACCATTTGGATTTGGGTATGGGTGTGCCGTTCATGTCAAGACGATGGCAGTTCACTGTTTCCTGACAACTGCACGTACGTACGAGTTTCTTCACGAGGAAGGCACGTTGAGGAGTTGCAACCCACAGACTTGTTGGCCCATGTAGTCAGGAATGTGGGCAGCAACCTGATCGGAATGATCCACAAACCACAGTAGTGACACCACCACTTGGTAGTTTTCCAAAAGTTGCAGTCCACGTTGTCGATCTTTTGCGCTTGTGGAGAACCCAACTGGACCACGACTTGGTCTTCCGCGTCTGCGGGTGAAGGTGGAAACCTCGCGTCGCTTATAGATGGAACCTCCCCATGGCCCTTAGGCACCTTGTGAGGATGTTGCACGGGAGTAATCGTCAGGTTGTTCTGTTATGGTGCTTTTCAACGAGCAGGAGCCTCGAGCGCAAGGAACGAAAGAGAACACACATGAAAAGCACGAACGAGTCCTTGAAACAGTTGCTGCGAGAAGCGCACGAGTAACTCGGATTCAGGGAGTTCAACTCATCCGTCTTTCAACCAGCGATCCACCCAAAACAATTGGCACCGCATCCACGGAGCAGCACCTTCATGGTCACGGCAAAATCAACCAACCATTGGAGAACGAGTATCATATTGAAGACTATTGTCCAACCTTCGGGCTTGGTGTTTCCCTGACTTGATCAACAGACCCGCCAGTGCGCTAGTGTTGGTGGCTTCGATTGCTCGGCGCCATCTCACGACGAGTTGAGAGTTGAACACTCCAAAGTACCGTCAAAGACACCCCCCCCCCCCGAAGGTTCGTTCCATCACAGTAAACGTTGCTGTTGCACCACGTAAAAGTATGCTGGAGGATCTGCGGTTCCTCTATCTTCCTGGCAGGCTTGACTGCGATACAAACGCTGCTGCTCGTCTTCTTCTGGTCCTGAAAGATGACAGTAAGGGCTTCCGTACAGACTGTGGTAGACCACATCGTTGGTTGCGAGTTTGTGTCCAAACCATTGACGAATGTACTCGGGGATTTCACGCAACTGGGTGTATTCCAGGTTGACTTCAATGAAATGGTCGAGACTCCCGTTGAATTCGCGTGGAAGCGTGTGGAGCGTGGAGTTGGAGAGACGCAAGTACTGCAAATTGCTGTTGGAAAACAGGCGAAAGGCATCCGAGTCGCTGATCGAGTCAATGCGATTGCGGACGAGACTGAGTTGATTGAGGTTTTGCAATTGAGCCAACGTTGACGGAAAACGGTCAAAATGCGCAAAGTCAATGAAATGATCGGCCACCATGGGCCATTTCTCGTGCAATAGCTCAGGAAGACTGGTCAAGTTGGTCTCGTAGAGATACATGGCGTGTAAATGCGTTGGAAAATCCTGCAAAAGACCCGCAGGGAGTCCCGACATGTTGACGTAGTAACCCGCCAGGTAGATCATGTTGGGATGGTTTGCTTCACAAAGAGCCGACTCGACGGGCCACGCATCCAAGGTACAATTGTAGATATCCAACCCGGTCAATTGATGGAACACGCCGAGAACAGGCGGCATTTGAAGTCTTGGACAGTGGATGAAGATCACTTGGAACAGCGATTGAGGACTGATCTGCGAAAGAATTCCATGAATCTCTTGTTGGTTGCCTTCAATGCCCAGACGATAACAGTTCACTTTCATCACAACACACGAGCTTTCGGTTACAAACCATGGAGTCGCTGAAAGTGCGCAACCAGGCGTGTTGGTCGGCATTTGGGCAGCAATGTGAATGGCAAGCACGATGACCCCAATGATCCATAAACCATGGTATGCCAACCTTTCGCGCGTTTTTGAGAAGCTGGAACGAGCATTTCCACGTGGCGTGGATCTTCCAGGTACTGGAGAAGATGCTACTTTCTTCCCAGTTGGCACCAACTCTGCGTGGGCATTTTGATGATTGATTCGCCGACGATGACGACGACGTACCAGATCGCCGCATGCCACAAGACAACTGAATTGACTCCAATGCGGCATCCAAGTGGCACAATAGTCCACATACGAGGTCACAAACAACTGTTGGTTTTCCCGAATCGCACGAGCATACCACACGTCATCGTACAAATACTGCACTTCAAAAGCACTCCAGAACGTTGAATACTTGGACGGATAGGGAATGAAAATGATGAATGGGATGATCACCGAGTTGACAAAGTTGAGAAACGCGCTACAGATGACACTGAGCAATCGTCGAAGCGGCATATTGGCCTGCGGGACCAGCCAGTGGATGACGGGCGTCGAAATGCAATTGAGAAACACCATGCTCACAAACAAATCGTTGATGTGTCTTGTTGGAATGTAGACGCTCATTTGGTATCCTTGGTACAGCTGGCTTGCGATTTCCAGATACTCTCGCAACAAAAAGTAACGATCAAAGTGCTTGCCGTGGATGTAAAACACTGGATCAATCCAGTTGGTCTTGACGAATCTCCATGCACGACCGTACCAAAAGGATTCATGAAAAGACTGGAGAGGACGACGTGGAGCCCTGGACTCGATGAACGTGAGTTCTCCTGCTTGGAACGTAAACACTAAGCTCTGCAATAGCATGAACAATTGCAACATGGCCAGCGCCGCAAACGTCCAGTTCATGACACCAAGTGTCGAATAGCTGAAATCAAACGTCAGATCGTTGATCGAGTCCACCTGTTGCACGGGATTGTTCAAAAGCCAGTAGTACAACCACACCATGGCCACGAGAAACGCGATCTCACAAATACGAAAAATGCAAACCATCCACCAAAACAAAACAAACCATTTCGAATTCAAAAACAATCGGAAATCATCCCGAGACGAGTTGGCGGCTTGTTTGTTTTCTGGTGGTTGGCTTCGGAAGAAGTGGTTCGTGGAGTTGATGTTGTCTTCGTTGAGTGTGGTGGACAAGAGTTTATCCTGGAAGTTGGTGGTGGAGTGGGTCGGCAGCACCTGCACATGGGTCGCATTGCTCTTGGCTGCAAATTGCGCGCGCCATGGAACGATCATGTCCTTCTTCATCGCGGCCCGCCGACGTTGACGTTGTGGAGCTAATCCGATTCTTCCACTGTGCTTTGGGTTTTGCAGTCACCGCGAGTAAAATAGGCAAAGAACCCAATAACTTGATCGCATCACACTGCAAATAGCCCGATAAAACCACCGCAACGTGGCGCGATACCATTTTGGGTGTGCCGACCGATGTGAAAGCCTAGGAGATTGTGCTCTCTTCTCGTTCCACTCGCTCCCAATGCTTGTCTTTGGCGTTGACCTCAGTGTAGAGTCATGAAATCATAGTTCAGAGTCTCCGTTAGATCCACCTTGCTCGTCGCTTCACTTGACTCCTCCATTCGCAAGTGTTTGTGATCGAAACTCAATGGCTCAATCAAAGAGACGTTGTATGACAAGCGAGCAACGGTCGTACAAATAGGCTCTCGAGATACTCAATCCAATGCGTTCCAATGCGGCGTTCATGTTGCACCAAAGTCGACAATCAAAGCCACGAAACAGCGGCTGGTTTCTTCCATTGATGTTGTACTAGGATGGTTATGGAATGAATATGTTGAACGGCAGGGATACTCGCAAAGTAGAGCAACGTGCTGAGCGACGGCAAACACTCGACGATGACACAATTCGGTGGCTCAAGAGGCAAACTTCTGTGCCACAAGAAGCGCGATCACGCACGCTTGCATATTACTCGCCACCCATCCACCCAACCACCAAAACAATCAAATACGATCTCCGAAACAACGGAGATACATCGCGTGAATGGGTGATATGGCAGTAGTTCATCGCATGTCCACTGTGATCTTATGCTAAAGAGGACGTTGGTTGTCGTTGGGTGGTCTCGAGGGCGTTTGAGGCGTCAGCCACTCTTTGATACGCTGCATCCTCCTGGGGTCGGCAATCAAATCTCGTCTGCGGGTTTAGACGAGTCTCATGCGCTGTTAGTTTGCTCAACAGAACCAGAAGTGGTGTGTTTGGGTCGTGACGTCCAGCATTGCGTTCGTGTCTCGCGTGAAGATGATGGTTGGCGGAGCGACACGCACACAAGCCATGGCATTTGTAGCCCAGCATTTTTGGTGCTCGACGGAAACGTCAGTGCGTACACCTTTGTCACGACTGTGATCTCCAAGGGCTCCCATCATCGCCTTCAACGTGAGAACTGACAGCCCAGTTGCTTCTTGTTCACCTCCACACCAGGAGTTGTTGAAACACCGCTACAGTTGGCGTTACTGTTGAACCACATCAAAGATTTTGGGAAAACCTCGATGTGCCGTTGTCGCCCTTGCCTACCGGGCTGCGATAGAACTCCACTTCTTTGTCTTGATCCACGTCTTGGTTCAACGTGATATTGCAAAACGGACTTCCGTATAAACTGTGTGGAACAACCTCGTGCGCTCACGAATATTGAATTTAGTTTGGGTCGAGTGTGCCTTTGGACTCGGTTGGAATGAACTGGAGGAGAGAATTGGAGAGACAGAGATCAAGTAAACCAGTTTTTCCAAAGCGTTTGGCTCCGTCACGAGATTGACGTCACAGTTTGAGCTCATCCAGATGCTAGAGACGGGTCAAAGTTGAGGGAAACGTGACGATTGGACTGAAGCACACGGAATAGTCGATCAGCATTTGGCCAAGGGATTGTGCAAGTCGTTCGAAAGACTAGTCAGGTTCGTCTGCATCAAGTACACGGCATTGATATGGGACTGAAAATCTAAGTGAAGCGACAACTCGGTCGTCAGATCTGAAAATGCAACGATGAAGCAGCCAACGGTTGATAAATGTTGATCCTTCGGCCTCAAATGAAACGACAATCCTAGTACAAGGTACCAGAAAACAAAACCGAAACACCGTCAGTCACGCAAGAAAGTGAGAGAAGACTTCCGACCAAGATGTGGGTGCACGAAAGGAATGCAGAGCAGTTTCTCCAATGGAAGAAGAAAAAGAATCTGCAGTTCCAATTGAAGGACAAGATGAAGAAAATTCGGCGCAGAAGCCGAAACAACCACGCTGGAAGGATTCAGAATGGCAAATTCTACAAAGAATTGTGCAACAAGAGATTGAGGCCAATACATCCCTGGTGTGGACGCATATTGCACAGCAATACAATCAACAGAAAGACGTACTCTTTCCTGAGCGATCAGGTGCATCATGTCGAGCACTATATCGGCGAATGAATCCAGAACAAGATGCGGAAAAAGCCAAATGGAGTTTACGCGAGACGTGCTTGTTGTATGCGCTTCGTTCTATATGGCAACCACCATTGAAATGGGGAGATATTGCTCTCCGTATGAAACTATTGCTGGGTGTCGACCGATCAGCAACAGCTTGTCGACTTCGGTTCTCTGTGCTTCAAACAGACCCAAGTATCTTGAATCCACGACTCGCATACAAACGATGGAGTAAAGAGGAAGATGAAGCCATTATGGAAGCCAAAGATAAGGCTGCTACTATTTTAGAGCAGTTTGTCATCTTTGGTACCATAATGCAAGAGAAAACGGGATCTTGCTCACGCTCATATGAGTCCTTCTGCTGTCGACGTAAACGACTACTCGGGAAAAGATCCACTTCAGGATCCGAGGTGACAACGGAAGCCAAGGACGCGGAGCAAGAAGAGTTCAGAGGATCGGCACCAGAAGATGACACAGACGAAGAAACCAGGATGCAAGTGACGGATACTCAGCAAAAGAGTATTCGTGTACGAAGAACCTCAGGAATACCCCCGACATGTTCACGAAAAAACGCTGCAAGGTAGATCATTTTCGGATGATTCGATTGGCAGAGGGCCGACTGGATGAGCATTATTCATCGATTGTGCAGTTGTAGAGGTTGATCAACTGGAACAAGGCTCATCCGTAGCATCAGTCCGTTTCGATACTACTGGATGCGTGAGATGACTGGGGTTGATCGACGCCGCCAAAGAGAGAAGAAGCTTTTCTTCTTGCGCACGCGCTGTCTCGCTCTGGCTGCTTTGGCTGCGATGGTAGAGTCTCACGCTCAATGGGAAAGAAAGAGTCGTAACGAATCTCCAGTTGGAAGATAACCAATTGCGGCAGTGCCGTGCGGTTTTGGCGGGTGTTCATGATAGCACTGGACAAATGACCCATATCCACGAAGAATCGGACGCGCCATAGACGCAACGCTGGTGGACAGTTGTGCTCAGAAAGTGAGAGAAGCAGTTGGTTTGGAGAAACCCAAACGATCCATTCACGACTTGTTGCGTTTGAAAGTGGACTATGTTGAGTCTCGCACCCATAGAAGCGTTGCGCAAGCCACGCGCACTGATGTTGAGGTCATCGATGCTACTTTGTCGGTTGAAAACCATTCGATTTTCTCAAACAGGATCAGCAAATGAACTTGCACTTTTGTTGAACTACTTGGCAGAAGTCGGGATAACCCCGCCATGCCCTTGTTGTCTTGATGCTGCGATCGAACGTGGGATTTCGTCTAGCTGGCGGAACTCCAGGTCGAAATCGGAGTTGCCACACCTGTGTGCAGAGACCATTTTCGAAAAAAAAGACACTCCTTCGACGCGTCAACCGACGGTGGAGTCAAATGGCATCGTAGTAGGCATCGTGATTGGGACTCGTCGTTTGTTGCAAGCATGGAGGTATTGCGGCGGACCAGCCAAACTGGATCTTTTGATGCCAAGCAACTTGCTGACAGCAATGACGCACCAACTCTCACCGCAGTACAGACGGAAACATGTGCAAAATGGCTGGCATTGCTCTAAAGGTTGGTACACTCTGAATGTCGTCAAGTGGTCTCTGTGTGTTGACTCGTGGTGTATGATGGTTGCCGCTCGATGCAAAACTCTTCAGACAACGATGGTTCCCACAGCTATAGATGTCGTTGCTTTTCAATGATTTCAAAAAATTCGGGAAGTCCAGCAGTTCCTTGGTAATCACGACACACTTGTCGACGATACAATCGCTGCTCGTCATCGCCATCGCCATCGTCATCCTCGTCGTCTGGTTCTGGCAGTGTGACATTGCAAAATGGACTTCCATACAAACTGTGCTGAACAAACTCCTGGTTGGACTGTTTGCGCCAAAACCAATTCCGAATGTACTCCGGGACCTCACTGACTTGGGTGAACTCTAGATCGAGTTCCACCAGGTGGTCGAGATCTCCTTCAAATTCTTCTGGAAGTGTTTGAAGGTGGGTCCCGGAAAGGCGAAGATACTGCATGCTGGTGTTGCCCAAAAAGCCAATAAAGTCTGCTTTGGGAATCGATTCGATGTGATTACCAACCAGATTGAGCAGAACAGGATCCTGGATCTTGCCCAACGTGGACGGAAACGTCTCCAATGGCGCGAGGTGAATGAAATATTCGACGACCTTGGGCCAATGCTCGTTCAAGCGTTCGGGAAGACTCGTCAAGTTGGGCTCAATCAGATACACACAGTTGAGTAGAGACGGCAGATCGTACAAAAGCCCGTCCGGAATTCCCGACACATTCAAATAGTACGCCGCGAGATAGAACATTTTTGGATGGTTGGCTTCACAAAGTGCCGATTCGACGGGCCAGGCATCTAGCGTAATGTTGTACATGTCCACTGCGGTCAGTTGATGGAACTTGCTGATAACCGGAGGAACTTGAAGTCGTGGACAGTGGGTGAAAATGATCTGGAACAACGAGTGGGGACTGATTTGGGTGAGAATGTCATGTATTTCTTGTTGATTGCCTTCGATTCCTCGACGATAGCAATTCAGCTTCATCACAACGCACGAGGACTCGCTGGTAAACCATGGTGCTGATTGTAATTCGCACACCGAGCTGCTTGTCGGCATCTGAGCAGCAATGTGAATGACAAGCACCATCACACCAATGATCCAGAGACTGTGGAATGAAATGAGATTGATGGGTTTGGAGGATTTGAGAGTGGTTCTTCTCTCTACGACGGGGCATGATTGCAACGGTTGAACACTTTGAGCTCGTGAAGACTTGACCGCGACTGGAGTCAGACCGTGGCTCGGTCCTCGTCGAATACGTATGACTGATCGCCGCCGACATACAAATTCTTCACACGCATTCAGGCAACTAATCTGGTCCCAATGGGGTGCCCAGGTTGCACAAAAGTCGACAAACGACGTCACAAAAAGCTGTTGGTTTTCCAAAAGTGCACGCGCATACCACACGTCGTCGTACAAGTATTCATTGTCAAATAAACACCATTTCATGTCATATTTGGATGGATATGGCATGAAAATGACAAACGGAATGACCACCGCATTCACAAAGTTGAGAAACGCACTGCACATCACGCTGAGAAATCGTCGAAGTGGAAGATTGGTGGATGGCACCACCCAGTGGATGATTGGCGTCGAAAGGCAGTTCAGAAACACCATGCTCACAAACAGATTGTTAATCCATCGAGTCGGAATGTAAACACTCATCTGATAGGCCTGGTACACCTGACTGGCGACTTCAATGTACTCTCGCAATAAAAAGTATTGATCAAAGTATTTGCCGTGGATGAAAAACACCGGTTCAATCCATTTATGCATCCAAGCTCTCGACACGCGGAGAGACCACCAACAATGATCATCAGAACGATGGGGATGGACAGCGTGACGAGCCTGGTTGCGATGAACACTGCCAGCGAAACAGAGTTCGCCGGCGAGGAGCGAGTGGTACACACTTTGAAACAACTTGAACAACTGGAACACTGCCAATCCACAGAAAGTCCAGTTCAGCAACCCCAATGTGGCATAACTGAGGTCAAACTCGAGCCCATCGATGGTGCTCACTTGGTGCTCGGGATGGTTCAAAAGCCAATGATACAACCAGAACATGGCCCCCAGAAACGCGATCTCACATCCCCGCAACACGCCGACCAGCCACCAAAAGCAAACAAACCAGTTGGGTTTGAGAAACAGACGAAAAGCATCGTGGGAAGTGTTGCTGGCCGCATTCTCAACTTCCTGTTGGTATTTGACCCCATCGTTGGGTGCGACCGTGGTTCGGCTGGCAGTCGATCGGATCGTCAAGTTGTTGTTGGCTTCAAAGACTTGAACACTGGTCACCTTGGCGATGGACCGTGCGCCCGATGGAACGATCATTGCTGGTCTTCTTTCAGTTTACCCGCACACTCACACTGTCGGTGTATGCAGCTCAGGCCACACTGCAGGGTGGTTTTGCTCGATAGACGTTACATAAACGTCTTCAACGGACGCCATGGGAAGTGATCAAAATACACTCACCTCGTCCGCGTTTCTGATGCGTTGCTTTCTTGCGCGCGGAGACGGAGACTCTGCAAACAATGCAACCAAATGCCGATCCTCCAGAATACACTTCCACAGCCGGCATCGCATGAGTACGCCATGAGAAAGATGTTGCAAGACCAACCGGCTTGACTTCACGAAGCTTGAGAATTGTGACACAGTAATCGATGTCACCACGCAGCCAGGTTCGAGAGAACCATATCAATCAGATTTGAGATTCAGAAAAGGTTAGGAATGACTGCATCAGAAGCATCAAAGGGTGGAATACTGCTACTTCTGGATGACCGGTTGATCGATGGAAGGCATGATGCTTGCACATAGCGTGGTTCGAGATGGTTCCATTGAACACCGCGACCCCGCACGCCAAGATGGGCAGATCAATCACGAGTGAGCAACAATCTACATCATGGGAAACCATGTCACGCCTTCAGCGGGTAAAGTCTCCGTGATTTGTTTGAATGTGATCCAGAAACCTTTCGACGTTGTCTCAAGAAGGTTTAAGACACACATCAGCTGCCTGAAACACTCCGAGAGCTTCTTTCTTGGGAAGAACTTACAGTTGGCGCTGCTTTTGAACCACATAAAAGAATTCAGGAAGTACACCAGTTCCGAGATCCAAACTGCACACTTGACTGCGATAGAACCGTTGGTCCGCGTCCTCGTGCAGTGGCAAATCCTTTGCATTGCAAAATGGACTTCCATACAAACTGTGTTGAACGAATTCTTGGTGGGTGACTTTTCGCACAAACCATTCCAGAAGGTACGTTGGAATCTGCTGCACTTGAGTGAACTCAAGATTCAGCACCATGAGGTGATCGAGATCGCCGGTAAACTCTGGTGGAAGAGCGCTGACGTTGGAGTTGGAGAGACAGAGCGACTGCAAGAGTTCGTTGCCAAAAAAAATGGCCAAATCGGTCTCAATGATCGACTGGATTCGATTACCAACGAAATCAAGCAAGTCCAGTCTCTGAAATTTGGCAAACGTTGGTGGGAATCGGTCAAACTGGCCGTTCAACACATAATGATCCACCACCATGGGCCAATGCTGGTGCAAATCGTCTGGAAGGGCTGTGAGATTCGTCTCGATCAAGTACACGCTGTTCAAATGGGATGGCAAGTCAAGCAAAAGTGCCTGCGGTATTCCCGACATATTCACCAAGTAGGCCGCCAGGTAGATCATCTTCGGATGGTTCGCTTCAGAAATTGCAGAATCGCTGGGCCACTTATCGATTGTGCAATTGTAAAGATCCAATCCCGTTAGTTGATGGAATTCACTGATGATTGGTGGCATTTGAAGTCTTGGGCAATGAGAGAAGATGACTTGGAACAATGACTTGGTACTGATCTTTGACAGAGTGTCATGCACCTGTTGTGCGTTGCCTTCAATGCCACGACGATAGCAATTCACGTTCATCACAACGCATGACGTCTCTGTGACGAACCATGGTGTGGACTGGAGTTTGCAAGTGGCCGCTGTTTCTTGAGATTGGGCCGCAAGGTGGATCGCAAGCACCACAACTCCTATCAACCATAACCCATGACGTGAGAGGAAGGTTTCGATCCTTGATCTATGAGAAGCGGTGGTCGTCTTGGTTTCACTGGGTTTTTCAGCATCTGGAATCCGACTAGGAATCCGTTTGGGTCGGCGGATCCTCTCAGAAAGATGACGACCTCGACGACGAACCAGATCCTCGCACGCCACAAGACAAGTGAACTGACTCCAATGCGGCATCCACGTTGCGACAAAGTCGACGTAAGACGTCACAAAAAGCTGCTGATTCTCCCGAAGCGCTCGTGCATACCACACATCGTCATAGAGATCCTGAATATCAAAACTGCACCAACCAGTGTCATATTTGGAAGGATACGGAAAGAACACGAGGAACGGAATGACCACCGAGTTCACAAAGTTGAGAAATGCGCTGCAGATCACCCCGAGAAGACGTCGAAGCGGCACTCTGGAAGAAGGAACCAGCCAGTGGATGATTGGCGTCGAAAGGCAGTTCAGAAACACCATGCTCACAAACAGATTGTTAATCCATCGAGTCGGAATGTAAACACTCATCTGATAGGCCTGGTACACCTGACTGGCGACTTCAATGTACTCTCGCAATAAAAAGTATTGATCAAAGTATTTGCCATGGATATACAATACTGGTTCAAACCATTTCTTCATGATCCCTTTCCAGACTTTGACAACCCACACAGAACGATACGCTGCCCGAGAGGAGCCGGACCCATGTGTATCATCAGTGAAACGGAGTTCTCTCGCTTTGCACGAGTAAACCAGACTCTTGCACAGCATAAACAGCTGCAACACCACCAGCAATCCAAACGTCCAATTCAGCATCCCCAACGTCGAATAACTAAACTGAAATGTCAACCCGTCGATGGAGCTCACTTGTTGCTTTGGATTGTGCAAAAGCCAATGATACAACCAGAACATGGCCCCCAGAAACGTAATCTCGCAGCCACGAAACACGCTGACCATCCACCAAAAGCCAATGAACCTGCTCGAATCCAGAAAGAGACGAAAGTCATCGCGTGAAAAGGAGCTGAATTTGGGTTCTTGTGCTTTGGTGGTCTCTACTGGTGATCGCTCACTCGCTGTTGGGAGCCTTGTGGTGATGGGGCTGCGAGTGCTGGAAGGTTTAAAGGGCTTGCTCGATGTCGATGACGAAGGCCACGGTACGATCATTCTGAGTCTTCCTTTCCTATAGAACCACGCTCGTTGTCTTGTTCTTCTCGGACTTGGCTGTTGGCTGGCTGGAAGTTACATAGTCTTGATTTGTAACGAACCCACTTGGTTTAGTTGGCCCCGCCAGCACCTCCAGCAGGGTCAAATTGCCAGTGAACGCTGTGCGCACTCGCCACTCCCAATTGCAGCAACACCTTGCATCAACCCGTTGGTCAAAATGTCTACGTAACAAAGGCATTCGATCAGAGCGTTCGTTAAACGTGGGCTGCTGTTGCTACAGTGTCGAATGCTCGTTGCAGCGCCGAGCAATAATACACTTGACATGGAAGCAAGAATGATCTAATGAATACTCCACTCCAACTGCACATTGCTGACGCTGATTCCTTCCGCGTAGAACTCTTGATCCCTTCCACTGTTATAGCTAAACGTTGACCTTGGATCACTTCAAAAGAGAACTTGGTCAGAGCAACCATATGCGCAACCCGCTGTAAAAGCGGCGCTCCCCATCGTTGTTGCTATGCCCACTTAACCGGGCTGAAAGCGTCATCATCACAGACTGATCGAATGCGTCTGTGGATGCAGGCAATCTACTGAAATGTCCAACTTGCGCGAAACAACAACGAATTGTTCGCCTCAAACCGAAAGCTCTTGGAGAAGATACACCAATCGAGGATTGCACGTTCAGAGCTATAGTTGACGTTGTTATTGAACCACGTAGAAATAGTCAGGAAGTTCCGCCGTGCCATTGTTCCCATTGCACGATAGAACGCCACCTCTTGGTCTTGATCGCCGTCTTCGTTCAGCGTGGCATTGCAAAATGGACTGCCATATAAACTGTGCTGAACATATTCGAGGTTGGCGAGCTTTCGCGCAAGCCATTCACGAATGCATTTTGGGATTTCTCTCAATTGGGTGAATTCAAGGTCGAGTTCTACAAGGTGGTCAAGGTTCCCCTCGGATGCACAGAGCACAGAGTCTTGAGCAGAGAATTGGAAAGACTGAGCGAGAGAAGTTCGTCGTGGCTGAAAAGACCAACAAAGTCGGTTTCTGGAATCCATTGCACTCGACTACCCACGAAAAAGAGATCGTAGAAATGCTGAGTTTTGGTCAACGTCGAGGGAAAGCTGGTAAAGTGACCAAACAAAATGTTTCGATCGATCACGATGGGCCAGTGCTCATGAAATTGTGCTGGAAGACTGGTCAGGTTGGTCTCGATCAAGTATACGGAGTTGAGATGAGACGGGAAATCAACAAGAAGCGCGTCAGGAGTTCCAGACATGTTGACAAAGAAAGCCGCCAAATAGATCATTCTTGGATGATTCGTTTCACAGAGAGCCGACTCGATGGGCCATTCATCCAACGTACAATTGTAAATATCGAAACCCGATAACTGATGGAAGTTGCCGAGAATCGGAGGAATCTGCAGCCCAGAGCAGTGCGTCAGGATCAGCTGGAACAAGGATTCGTCGTTGATTCCAGACAAGATCTCGTGCAGCTCTTGCTCGTTTCCTTCGATGCGCAATTCACGTTGATCACCACACACGAGGTCTGGGTGGCAAACAACGGTGTTGATTGCAGGGTGCAGATTCTTGACTGCTCAGCACTTTGTGCTACAATGTGAATCGCCAGTACGACCACGCCAATGATCAATAGACCATGGTAGACCATGAAATGGCGTGCGTTTGATCGTTTGGAGCGCATTTTGGTTTCGTTGACGCAGAATTGTCGTGGATGACCTTCCTCAGCAGGCAGTGACGGGGTTACAGCCGGTGCCAGACCAACGACGACATGTTGACGTTTCAAGTGGCGAACCCGTCCGCGTCGAACCAGATCCCCGCACAAAAGAAGACAACTGAATTGACTCCACTGCGGCATCCAAGTTGCCACAAAACCAACGTAACATGTCACAAACAATTGTTGGTTTTGACGGATTGGACGAGCATACCATACATCGTCATACAGATACTCAGTGCCAAATAAGCACAGCTCGGGGTCATATTTGGAAGGATACGGAAAGAACTCGAGGAACGGAATGACCACCGAGTTCACAAAGTTGAGAAATGCGCTGCACACCACGCTGAGAAACCGTCGAAGCGGCACTCTGGAAGAAGGAACCAGCCAGTGGATGATTGGCGTCGAAAGCCAGTTCAGAAACACCATGCTCACAGATTGTTGATCCATCGAGTCGGAATGCAAACACTCATCTGATAGGCCTGGTACACCTGACTGGCGACTTCGATGTCCTCTCACAATAGAAAATACTGATCAAAGTGCTTGCCGTGGATGAACAACAGGGGTTCAGTCCATTTTTTCTTCCAAGTCTTCCATGCTTTTTTGAACCAAAGAGTCCCCGTCCAAAGATTCGACGCATGACTGGAGCTATCAATGCGCGTAAAGCTGAGTTCTCTTGCTTTGATCGGGTACACCAAACTCTGCAACATCATCAGCTGCAACAAAGCCAGCAATCCAAACGCCCAGTTCAGCATAACCAGCGTCGAATAGCTGAACGCAAACGTAAGGCCATCGATGGAGCTCACTTGTTGCTCGGGGTTGGCCAAAAGCCAATGATATAACCAGAACATGGCCCCCAGAAACGCGATCTCACAGCCTCGAAATATGCTGACCATCCACCAAAAGCAAACGAACCATTTGGGCTTGAGAAACAGATTAAAATCGTCTCGTGCAGTGTGGATCAGCTCGGTCGTTTCGGAATCTTCCTGTTCTTGGGGCGTCATTTTGGTGTTGAGCAAGGGATGGGAGGAGCTGGGTGCCTGATGGTGTGGTCATTCTTGTGATTGAAGCTTGATTGAAAGAGTCGCGTTGGGGGCACATTGTCGGCGGTCGGTGAAGACCAAGGGACAATCATTTCGTTCGTTCTGCTCAAACTCCTGCTTCTTTGCTCTGTGCTTTTCACTCACGTGCTTGAAAGGACGTTACAAGCCTGCTCGAAAATGGCCAAGCGTCCGAGAATACCTCACCATCGTCGTGGTCGCAACTGACGTTTGACCTTCCGCATGGGGGACTGCAATCTTGACCGAATGATCATCGCTTCACGGATAGATGGAATGGTGAATGGGTCAGTCACCTCCTCGCGTCAGTCAGATGATCGTCTTGAATTCCTCGTCACACTTGTGAAAACGGCATCAATTCCCGCACTCAACGATAAATGGACCCAGCTTTTCTCGCTGAGTAAGGAGGCCACATTCGCGACCCAACCGACTGTCGATATCGTGGAGTTGTGCTATTGAGGTTGCTCGTTTTACATCCCATCTGAGAACGCAAACAATGGTTCCAACGCGAGGTCATCGCGACTTTACTCCAGAGCATTCATACTTAGTTGAGGTTGCAATGGCTCCGCAGGCGGTGCTGTATAATACATGATCCAGCTGCACCACCAGAGCTGTTGAAGACAAAACGGGGTCGATGTCTGGAACGCATGAGCCACACGATGCTCGTTGTCGAACAGTAGACCTCTTTTGCCAGCATTAAACCACACGATTCCGTCTCACCTAGGCATATTTGTGTTTTGGCCTCTTTATCTCATCTCGGTTACTCCCAAACGACAGTTCAGATTCCATCTAGCGTCTCAACCAGACGTTGACCTTTGATCACTTCGAAATAGTACAGTGGCCCTCCACTCTTCAGATCAACTGCACATACTTGACTCTGATACAATCGCTGCTCTTCATCTTCTTCTGGCAATGTTACGTTGCAATACGGACTCCCGTACAAGCTGTGCTCCACACCCTCGTTGTTGTGCACCCGATCGAAATACCATTTACGAATATACTGAGGCACTGCACTCAACTGGGTGTACTCTAAATCCAACTTGGCGAAGTGATCCATCGACCCATCGACCTCAGCAGGAAGCAAGCTCAAAGTCGAATCTGATAGGCGCAAGAACTGCAGTCTCTCGTTCCTGAAAAGTGTCGTCGCGTCTACAATCGAACTGATGCGATTGCCGACGAGACTGATCTGGATGAGGTTCGGCATGTTTGCCAGCGCGGACGGAAACGTTTCCAACTGACAGAAGTCCATAAACACCTTGGCCATCCGAGGCCAGTAGTCATGCAGATTGTCGGGCAGTGTTGTCAGATTCGTCCCGTAGATATCCATGGAGTGAAGATGCTGTGGAAAATCATGATCCAACAGTCCTTCCGGGATGCCAGACATATTGATCAGGTACATGGCCATATAGATCATTTTCGGATTTGTTGTTGCACTCAATGCTGCTTCTGAATGCCATTGGACCAGCGTGCTGTTGTATAAATCGAAACCAGTCAGCTCCTGAAATTTGCGGATGATAGGTGGGATCTGCAGTTTTGGGCAGTGGGCTAGGATCAACTGAAACA
This sequence comes from Paralagenidium karlingii, assembly GCA_027475765.1. Lineage (NCBI taxonomy): Eukaryota > Oomycota > Peronosporomycetes > Paralagenidium > Paralagenidium karlingii. Next base: position 32,870 of record JAMFLO010000041.1, read on the forward strand.
GGTATTTCGAACTGAGCTTGGACAGAATCAAATGCAGCTCTTCTTCTGTACCTTCGATTCCATGACGATAGCAGTTCACATTCATCACAACACACGAAGTCTCGGCCACGAACCACGGTGTTGATTGAAGCTTGCAGCCTACGACGTCGCCATTGCTCTGTGATGCGATATGAATGGCGAGGACGACGACACCAACGATCCATAACCCATGATAAGCCACGCGTTCTTTTGTTTTCGAGAGTCTCAAGCTTTTCCTCGGTAGCTTCGCTTGAGAAGCTGTGCATGGCGAACGAGATTCGCATCTTGAGTGCGGTGCAGCAGGAACACAAGCAACCGCAGCTGTTCGACGCTCCAGGGGACACCGTGAACGACGAACAAGGTCTCCACAAGCAACAAGGCAACTCAATTGACTCCAATGGGGCGCCCATGTCGCGAAAAAGTCCACGTAAGATGTCACAAAGAGTTGCTGATTCTGACGAATCGCACGTGCATACCACACATCGTCATACAAATATTCAGTCTCGAAAGAACCCCATGATGCATCGTACTGTGACGGGTAAGGAATGAAAATGATGAACGGAATGATAACGGTGTTCACAAAGTTGAGAAACGCACTGCAAACCACACTGAGTAGTCGACGAAGCGGTACATTGGACGAAGGAACAAGCCAGTGGATGATTGGTGTTGAAATGCAGTTGAGAAAGATCATCATCACAAATAAATTGTTGATCCAACGCGTCGGAATGTAGATGCTCATTTGATACGCCTGGTACACTTGACTGACGACTTCCATGTATTCGCGAAACAAAAAGTACCCCTCAAAGTACTTACCATGAATGAAGAAAACAGGTTCGATCCAGTTCTTTCGTACCAGGTCCCACGGCTTGAACCAGGAAAAAGACCGAGCAAGTGCATCATGGAACGATTCCGTTGTCCGTCCTGCCGCTGGATACTCGGTGAATGTGAGTTCTCTTGCCTTGACAGAGAACACCAAACTCTCCACAAACATTATCGATTGCAACACAGCCAAGAACACAAAAGTCCAGTTGATGGCACCAAGCGTGGAGTAGCCAAAATCAAATGTCAAGTCGTTGATCGAGTCAATCAGGCGTTGGGCGTTCCACAAGAGCCAAAAGTACAACCAGATCATGGCCACCAGAAACGCGATCTCACAAGCTCGAAAGATACCCACCATCCACCAGAACAATACAAACCATTTGGGCCGCAGAAACAAACGAAAGTCATCACGCGAGCTGATTATGACCCTGGTGTCTTTGTCTTGCGGAGAACCTGATTCGGGTCCTTTGGTGTTAGTTCGGCTCATAAAAAGACTCCATCGCAAATCCGTGACCGAGCTGACGACGGTAGAAATCCTGCTATTCCTCTTGTCGAAGTCATTCGACTGAATCACTTGCACGCGGGTGACTTTGCTTCGACTGGTAGTCGGTGTATTGGGAGTCCATGGGATGACCATTTGCTTCTTGTTCAGTTCAAAGACCAACGAGAACAGCACGATGCTTCTCGATCGATCAGCACACGATAATGATCAAATACGAAGAGCAAACGCCGCGAGAGAAGTAGTTTCCATCCACTCAACAAACACCAAATATAGACGAACGTTTGCGTGGAAGGTGCTCCCAATCACAATTGCTCCACCAAGAAATCACTTGCTTGCAAGAGCTACATGCCTCTTTCTTTGTTGTTCGCCAGGACTCGTTGGCTGGCTCATTGGTCATGATCACACTCAGTGCACGAAGCCCACCTGCAAGGTAATCGCTTGGTGGGTGGGGGGTTGTGAAGCTAGTGAAGCGTATTCATTATAGCAACACCTTTGTCGCTCCAAGTGCCAAAGTGGAGGAGAAACCCGCCAATTCTCGAGTGTTGATTGCAGATTTCACACTGAAAGCAGTGGCCATGCATTTGTCAACGACAATGGGCAGCTCATTTGCCTTGTTCTGTTCCTTGAAACCAAAGATCGCTGGTTCTTCTCTATAAGGAAGTCACACAAGATCTCTTTTGCTCCTATGACGTTCCAGTTGGTGCAGTTTCTCGTCAGCCCGTAGACGTTCTGCGGCATCCAAGCGTTGTCGTGAGGTCATCGCGTTTTGCATGATACTCTTCATGATTTGACGATTTGGAACTACCGAACGTCTGGAAGAAGACGTTGCAGTAGTAGAAGTACAAGTAGTAGTAGCAGCAGCAGAGTTGCAAAGCAAGTCATTTGAAGAACTTGGTCTTGATGAGGAGAAGCGACTGGATGTTCGCGTTCGTTTGTCACGAGAGGCTAATCGTTGCGATCGATGTCTGGTATCGCGAGGGTCGTCGTGTCGAGGACGACGAAGACGGGGTCTATGGGAATCAAAGTCTTCTTCTTCTTCGAGTCTTTCTCTTGGTCGACTTCTTTCTCGCTGACGGTGGTGGCGGCTTTGACTTTGACTTTGACTTCTGCTTCTGCTTCTGCTTCTGCTTCTGCTTCTGCTTCTGCTTCTGCTTCTGCTTCTGCTTCTGCTTCTGCTTCTGCTTTGCCTTCTTCGACTGAACGGCGGTCTCCGTGGTCCAAATCGTCGGCTGCTTCTGCTTCTTCGAGCCCTTTGAGATCCTCTCGAGTCAGAAGAAGAAGAAAAGGAAGAAGAACACGCAGAGGAACTTGATGTCATAGAACGCGATCGCCGTGTTCGACCTGGTCGAGCAATCCCATGCTGATGCCAGCCCTTTCTCGGCATGCTTGCTCGATCAAGTACGAGGATTCCCTTCACTAAAGTTCGATCTAGGCCCACTCGCACAAGTACGAATTGAATCTTTCTTTTCAGCGGAGCACGTGACCATGGCGTTGCGGGGATGCTTTGCGCAATGGTTTGTGGCGTTTGGCAGGTTCATTGGCCGCGTTCCGGCGCGAATTTGTGTATTCAACGTTGTGGCCTTTGTGTTCTTTTGTTTTGGGAATTATTTTCTGGTATTCCATTGCCATCAGAGTCTGGTGAGTCTTCAGAACGATCCTCACGAACTCTGGGTCGCGCCTGAGAGCGCCACTTGGCAACAACAACAAGCGTTTAACCAGTCTTTTGGCGCGTTTTTCCGCGTCAATCAATTGATTTTCTATCTACCGCCAAATGGTTCGCGCCACCAGGCTTTGTCACCACCCTTGGCTTGGTCCATGCCAGCCCAAGCAACCGGGAATTCGAGCAACGGCGACCTCATTCAAAAGAGATTCTTGTCGCTTTTGGCCCACTTCCAGGAGCAAATTGCAACCACGAGCTTTGTGACCAACGTCAGCGATGCTTCGAGCAAGGAATCCATGGGGCAAGAGCGTAACTTTACGCTCCAAGACTTTTGCTATCGACCGATTGATGGCAAGGGCTGCCTCGTGACCAGTCCGTTCCAGTACTGGCGCAACAATCTGACTAATTTGGAGACTGAAACGTCTCTGGACAACCTCAAACGCACCGTGTCGTGTCAGACCCAGCATGAATATCTCAAACAATTTGCCAATTGTATGGACGCCAATGGCATTCCAGTGATGCGCAAAGTCGTGTTTGGTGGCATTTCCAATGACTCGTGCCATCGCAATCCCGATCCTTGTGGCGACACAACCCCTTCGGCAAAGGCCTTGATTGTGACTTTTCTGTTGAATAATTTGCCCCAAAACGCCACCTACAATGAACTTGTGCAACAATGGGAAGAAAGAGTCTTTCTCAATCTTGCCAAGCAAATGGCTGATAAACTAGAGCTCCAACCGGTGGATGGGTCTTTGGAGGGCTTAAAGCTGACCTACATGGCTGAACGATCCGTTTCCGATGCACTGGCCATGCAAACCAAAGAGAATGCGTTCATTGTGGTGATCTCGTATCTCTGTATGTTTGGATACATCTCGATGGCGCTGGGCAATTGGAAAGATAAAGTGCAGTCTCGGTACGTCTTGGGCATGACTGGCATCTTGATTGTAGTGTTTTCGTTGGGTATTTCGATGGTCTTGTGCTGCCAACTGTTCAAGATGGATATTACGATGATCACGTTGGAAGTGGTACCCTTTTTGATTCTTGCGATTGGTGTGGACAACATGTTTATCCTCACCAACGAGTTTGATCGGCTCGTGCTCTTACATGCACATGGTCTGGCTCCACATCCTCGTTCCCTGACCAGAACCCCCAGCTCTTCGTCTTCTCCGCCGGCTCTGTGGAGATCGTCGTCAACTAGCGATCGCTTGTTTCAAGAGATTCTTGGCGAGACAATGGGGAATGTCGGGCCTTCGATTTGTGTGGCAGCTATTTCCGAGAGTTTGGCACTTTTTGTTGGCGTGTTCACCAGGATTCCGGCGCTATCAACGTTTTGTATCATCGCCAGCGTCGCAGTTCTTGTGGATTTCTTGCTTCAGATTACATGGTTTGCTGCAGCTCTGGTACTAGATGCAAAGCGCATGCGGGTATGAGACCATTGTTCTGAGAAGCCACCGCGTTCCCATTGAGTCCACCATTCTAACTATCGTGTGTTGTGTGTATGGTTGATGAACAAATCAGGCTCGCCGATATGACTTGCTTCCTTGGATCAAGCAGAAATACGACTTGGTGTCGCGTCGGCGGTCAGCTTCTCAGTCATCTTCTTCGTCGTACTCACCGCCCTCATCATCACAGTCCAAGGCGGGTGAATCACCTTTGACTTCTATGGAGGAACATGATGTGTTTTTACATCAGACGATTGAGAATCAGATGCACTGTCACGATGGTTTTGTGCGTCGCTTTGTGGAGTTCCATTACACCAGGTTCGTGTTTGCCAATCTGACCAAAGTGGCCGTAGTGGTGGTAACGTTTACAGTTTTGGCGACAAGTTGGTTTGGCTTGCATCATCTTCAACTTGGGCTCGAGCAAGAGCTTGCAGTGCCAACCGACATGTACCTCCACGAGTATTTTCAAGTCCAAACGCGGTATGGCGAAGCTGGTCCGATGGGCTTTCTCGTGCTGGATGATGCCATTAACTACACCAATGCAACGACCCAAATGGAAATCAGTCAACTCGTTGACGCGGTTTCACATGGGCAAAAGTGGATACAACCTCCCGTTTACTCGTGGCTCAATGGCGTGCATCAATGGCGTCAATTGCGCTTCTTTCTGGAGCAAAAACGACAAGAAGAAACCTGTGACTGCCCTGCCCAACCGATGGATCCATTTGGCTTTGAGCTGCCTATCCCGCGACTTGATTCTCTTCAGGATTCCCCCACCAAGCTACATGGTGAGGTCGTGTATGATGCGTTGGTTCAGCCCGACGAAATGATTAAAGCATCTTCCAATCCAGCCAACAACACCACGCCGAATGAGCTATTCTATCCACTCGTCATGAATTTTACGCAGATTCCTATCGACTCAAATTGCTGTCAACAGTTTGGTCTTTGCGGTGCTCAATTTGCGAAAGACATTGTGTTTCAACACGATCCACGCAACAAAACGAAAATCGTCGGGATCAAGGCGTCTCGCATGCGTTTCCAAGTGAATGCGCTGCGAAACCAGAGCTTCATGATCAACTCGTATTACTACCTCAGGAAATTGACGGAACAAATGCAACCTCATGTGAAGTCACCACTCAATGCAACTGCCGTTTCATGGTATGGAGATGGTGAGCCATCTTCTTCCTTTCTTGCACATTTGCGTCCCAGCAGACTCATTGGTGCCGATGGTTCTGCTGCCAACGCGACAACCCATCGTCAGCACATCTTCCCGTACAGCTTGTATTTTGTGTACTATGAGCAATACTTGACGATCCAAGGCATCGCGATCCAGAGTATTCTGCTTGCTTTGGGGGTCGTGTTTGGGAGTTTGGTGTTGTTGATGGATATCCGCATGGCAACGTTTGTGACTTTGGCAGTTGCGGCCATGACCTGGAGTCAATTTGGCCTGATGTTTTTGTGGAGTTCGCTGCTGGAAGGGCCCGGCACCCGCATGAATGCCGTGCTGGTGGTGAATTTGCTCACGAGTGTCGGTCTCGGAGTTGAATTTTGTGTGCATTTTGCATACAAGTTTCGCTTTTTTGCGCTGTTGCGTGCAAATTCGCAGAGCAGATCAAGTGGAAGCCATCATCAAGCTGCCCCCAATAGTTTGCTGACCGGTGGCACCATCAGTCCAAGCGCGTTGAGACTCAAGCGAAATGCCAATGAAATCGTGGCCAAAAAAGCCATGATCAATATTGGCAGTTCTGTGATTTCGGGCATCACGTTGACCAAGTTCATTGGGATTTTTGTGTTGGCGTTTGCGCCTTCCCATTTGTTCCGCGTGTATTTCTTTCGAATGTACTTGGGCATTGTGGCCTTGGGGGTTTTCTACGGGTTGGTTGTCTTGCCCGTGGTATTGAGTTTGTGGGGGTATCCACACCCAAAAATCGTCCACACGTCTTATCAAGAGCTGATGCGAAGCTATCTGGATGCAGAAGCGAATCGTGTGGAGTCTCCCCCACTGGGACCAAGACGGATCCGATGAGTCACTTGAGGAAAACAAAGGGTGTTAGTGTTGGAGAGAATAAGGGTGGGTTTGTAGAGTCATGGATGAAATGCCAGTTTTTGAACAGCTTGTCTTGGGCACTGATTGGATTTTGTGGAGTTGGTGGCTACCGATTCTCAGTGTTGTCGTCGTCTGTTTGGTGAAAAAAGGTCAACTACCGTCAGGGAACACATCGCCATTCACGATCGCACCAAACGGACTTCGCCATGCTTCAACCAGTTGCTTCACGCCGACGTTTTTGACGAGCAAGAGCACCGCGAGTTTGGATGGCAGGGGACGAAACACGATGGCGATATCCACGGGTATTTTGGCCAGACTGTTGGGCACAAACAGAAGCGGCAAATGCAGCACTTGACGAAAGCCTGGTTGGGTTAGATCAAATGGTGGTGACGTGCCCTGAATCGCCCAATTCGTAATGACGGACAACTTCCATGATTCAAAGAACCCTGGAAGTTCCTTGGTGAGGCCTGTCAAGGCGCCTTGTTCATTGGGCGTCAAGCAACCACGAATGCCCGTCGGGTCTTGGTAATTTGGTTGGTCCAAGAAGACGGGTCCTGCATAGTTGCCTGCGTCGTCGGCGGTCAATACCTTGTTGCAACGCGGACGATAGTTGACAGCCATCAACAACAGTCGTGGCTGACATACTCGTGCGAAATGGGACGTGACAATGTCGTTGGTGGACACAAACGAAGTGGTGTTTGGGGAACCATTGCTACCCAATTTGATCTCGCGGACCTTGTTCTCATCGACCCACAGCGCTGTCACCTTGGTTGGGCACTTGTTGAAATCCCCGACCAAGTATGCCTTGATCAACGTGAGCGATTGCTTGAAGCGGGCGACTTGGGGACCAGCCAGTTTTGGCAATAGATTGGTCTCAAACTCTCGCTTGCGGATTGGATTGAGCGCACGAACAACGCAATTGGCGTGGTCGGACAACATGTTGAGCACTTCATAGTAGGTGTATCCATCCGCGACGACATGGGACAAAGAAAACACCAGTGCAAAGCCACCTTCGCGTGTGGGCACCACCACGATCCTGGTGTACGGTGCCTTTCGCTTGAGAAGTTGGTGGGCATTGAGTAGTGCGTTGTGGCCGAGTCCAAGCGGGATGCAGCTCTTCATGAGTTGTTGGTATTCAGTTGTGATGGAAAGGTTGTCGACTGGTGTGGCGAGCACTTGGAAAATCGCATCCACTCGTTCTGGAGCTTCCGCATCGACCATCATACACAAGGAGCCATGGGCATCGCGACCGAAAGTACCCGCCAGCCATGGATTCAACTGAAGGATTTGATGAACGCGTTGACGCAAGAAGGATCCCGCAAGGACAAAGTCGCCTTCGAAGAACGTGATGGTGCTGATAGCATTGTTCCGCAACAACCAATTGTTCTCGTCGTTGAACAGGTGAATACGCGTTGGCTGCGAACTGGTAGGTTGTGGTCGGCGTTGTTGGTGCTCGCGTTTGCCCCAAAGGCGGCGGCTGAACGAGATGCCCATGGCGTGTTTGCTGACGTGTAGTAAGTAGTACTTTCTGCATAGCACGGCATCGCAATCGAGTCCAGTCCTGTACCACTCTCGGCCTGAACCAGAACGAGGCGGTGCAAAAGAACGACGCTATGACATACTACCAACAGTAATGGAACGTTCCGGACGATGCCACCACCCAGGATACCATTCAGACGAGAAAGCGTTGAGATGGTGGATACAGCCCCATAAGCCAGCCCCCTGAACATGGTGGGTGTAAGAAGTTGGTGAGAATCGCTTGGACAAGGAGTGTGTTAAGGTTGCATTGGGTTTGCTCCATGCAGACAATCAAAGCCAGTGCGGCCCACCCATCCATGCCAACGGGCAAGAAACCTTCTGACGAGCCACGCGACAAACCCACCAACCAAAAGGAACAACCAAAGCAACTTTGGATCCACTCGCAAGCCGAAAGGTTTCGAGAGTTCACGCAAGTGGTTGCCAAAACCTCGAAGTACAAGTCGGATGGTTTGTCTGCAAATCCAGTGATCCAAACAGCCTTCACTATGCACTGCTCGGGAAAAAATCAGTATTCACACTGCCACCAAGTGGGCTCTGGGATGCATTGACCAGTTGTTGGGCGTCAAGGTCTTTGACAAAGAAAAGACCCGCGAGCTTCGATGGCACCGGGCGGAACACGATCGCAGTGTCCACAGGTGCTTTGGCTAGACGTATGGGCAGAAACAGCATCGGCAGATGCAAAACCTGACGAAGATTGGGATGTTGTGCAAGATCGAATGGCGGCGACGTGCCTTGAATTGCCCAACTTGTGATGATGGCCTGTTTCCACGAGTTCAAGAACCATGGGAGAGCCTTGTTCAGTCCAGAGAACGCACCTTGTTCGTTCCACGTCAAGGCCCTCCGAATACCCATCGGTTCTTGAAAGCGAAGGACGCGTAGTTACCAGCATCGTCGACAGTCAACACACTGCGACAACGTGGACGGTAGTTGATGGCCATCAGCAACAGTCGTGGCAGGCACATTCGTGCGAAATGGGACGTCACAATGTCGTTGGTGGACACAAACGAAGTGGCCCGCTGTGCATCGTGGTTGTGGTTCTGTTTGATCTCACGGACCTTGTTCTCATCCACCAGGAACGCCATCAGTTTGGCCGGGCTTTGGCTAACCATTGTGGCCGAGTTGCTAAAGCGCACGACTTGCGGACCCATCAACCTGGGCACAAGAACCGTTTCAAACTCTCGCTTGCGGATTGGATTGAGCGCACGAACAACGCAATTGGCGTGGTCGGACAACATGTTGAGCACTTCATAGTAGGTGTATCCATCCGCGACGACATGGGACAAAGAAAACACCAGTGCAAAGCCACCTTCGCGTGTGGGCACCACCACGATCCTGGTGTACGGTGCCTTTCGCTTGAGAAGTTGGTGGGCATTGAGTAGTGCGTTGTGGCCGAGTCCAAGCGGGATGCAGCTCTTCATGAGTTGTTGGTATTCAGTTGTGATGGAAAGGTTGTCGACTGGTGTGGCGAGCACTTGGAAAATCGCATCCACTCGTTCTGGAGCTTCCGCATCGACCATCATACACAAGGAGCCATGGGCATCGCGACCGAAAGTACCCGCCAGCCATGGATTCAACTGAAGGATTTGATGAACGCGTTGACGCAAGAAGGATCCCGCAAGGACAAAGTCGCCTTCGAAGAACGTGATGGTGCTGATAGCATTGTTCCGCAACAACCAATTGTTCTCGTCGTTGAACAGGTGAATACGCGTTGGCTGCGAACTGGTAGGTTGTGGTCGGCGTTGTTGGTGCTGGCGATGCGCGTGACGCGATGAATTCCCCATGGGCTTGAATGTGGTGCTGGACTCAATTTCGAATGAGGACGCTTTCCCAAAATCTTCACCAAACCAGTGGCATGTTCCAAGTTGCGCGGCAGGAATGAAGGACACAGAGACCCATTCTGTGGCAAGAGTCCGACGCGTTGACAAAGGGGTCGCTTTTCTTCTTCCAAATGCTGCTGGCAGCATGACAAAAAGCGCTCCAGGAAGCCAATTCAATCGGTGTTTGTGTTCGTTATTTTCTTTCCAAAAAGCCAAAAGCTCCCCAACACTACGCAAGCCGCAAGCAGCAGGCAGCAAGCAACAACAACAACAACAACAACAACAACAACAACCCAATCCAATCCACTCACACCAACTCCTTGTGGAAAATGTTCAGTGTTCATGCCAAAGCCAACAAAAAACTCAATTGAGCGGCCAATTGACGGAAGCCGTGAAAAATCGTAGCAAGCCCCGTGGTCGACGTGGATCGTCATCACCGACTTGGGTTGTTTGTGATGATGGTTGGGCCATGGCAACTTTGGTTAATTCCGGTTGGTGACCACGTTCTTGATGCAGTTGATGTCCCCGTCGGGTCTGGGCATGGTCCATACTGGTCCGCGCCACGTGGTCGTATTGTACCAGACCTTTGACAATTTCGGGCATTTGCTGGGGTCGTTCAAAGCCAGGGATGTCCATTCCTTGCAGGATGGCATGTGGAGAGACACGACCTTTGCCACCCAGTCGCACCACCGCGAGCCGCGCGATGCCTTCGGCGTAGATTTTACCACTGGTAGGATCGCAAAAATGATGCAAAAAGTACACCCAGTCGTCGTCCCAGTAACACATTTGCGAGTGGATCTCGTACGGTTGAAACGGCGCAATCGGATGCCGTAGACGAATGCACTGGGACGCGATCATGACCATGCAGCGGTTGCGCAGCGTGTATTGCAGAAATCCGTGCTGTCTAGTGTCGAGCAGTCCAAGCAAAGATCACACCATATGGAGGGGGGAGGAGGGAGGGAGGGGAGTTGGTTCCGTCAGTTGCTTCTGCAATTCCAGATTCCAGATCCAACGAAATCAGCAACAAACTCACGTGGAGAACCGCCAGCGCGCGAGATCCATGGCATAGAAATACGATGAATTGCTCAAGTGCAAGTTGACATCGCAGTCCAAAAGACCTGGTCTTCCGCGCCAGACAAATGGCTGCAGGATCTGGGATTTCCGCAAGTTACGATTGACGTGACGCTCCAAGAGCCCCGCCGCGGTGTTCCAGAGAATGCGAAGCACCATTGGAGTTGACCAAGAACAACTGCGATCCACGCAGCGTATTGCTGAATGAAATGCCATGGCAAAAAGGATCATGAACGGGTCTATGCCTTCATCCTGATCATTGCAATGGCACCGGTGACCAAGCCGACTGCATCCTCCAAGAGTTTAATGAACCAGTTAGCTTGGGTCTGACGGGAACAAGGCGAAGAGAGGGGGCGGGGGAAGAGGAGGGGGAATGCAATTGCTTTTTTGTTGTCATCCAACACGTGACGTTGACATCCACAACAAGCAGGTGCGCTGACGCAATGACGTCAGGACGCGCCAGATGACGTCACGAGCGTCATGGCTTTGCGTCAAATCCCCCTTTCCAAGGCGTATGAACCAAGAAACTCGCCCAAGTCCAAATGGGTTTGGAACAAAGCCGCCGCATCATTTGCCGACTGTTCATGACGTTGAACTGTTGCAATGGGCCATCTCAGAACGGCAAGCAGAATCAGCGGATGGTGCAGATCGCATGTTGAAGTTGGACAAGCAGATGGGGACGAAGGCGGGGGATTGTGTACAATCGGCCGCATGACACACTCGGGCGGCGCTTGTCGCGTCAAATCAACCCGTACGGCATCCCATGGTTCAACGCGGTCCCCGTCAAGTCAGATTCGTCGCATTGAATCCGACGTGATCGATCCAGAGCCGCCCTTCTCCATGTCGACACGAACCAAGCATCATCATCATCATCAGGGGCAGTGGTGTTGTTCGGGTCGTCGCCAGGCCATCGCGTGTTCTTCATCGGAACACCAAACGCATCAACGAATGGACCCGGTTAATAAAAAAAAACAAAAGAAAATCCCATGCAGACAAAAAGAAGCCACAAGTCACAGCATTCCACACAACCAACCGAGCGAGCGAGCGAGAAAGAAACCACAAAACAACCCAAAAAGAACACACGACCATGCCTTTCCCACGGCTCCATCACACCAAACGCCGTTGCTTCATCCATTGGACCAACGATACGGAAACTTCATTTTGGCCATGACTCAATATTCATAGTGACTTGTGTCTATCCCGTGAAGATGGACACCACACGGCCCCAAATTGATCCACTTCCTGGGGAAGGCGAATGGGCGTTGCGATCCGATAATTCCGTGTAGGTGCTGCCTCCACTTCTTTCGCGATCTGGATAATTGCCATTCAGTCGCTCTTGGGTGTACGGGGAAGTCAGCAAACCATTGGGATCCGGTGGTTGTGTTCCTTGATGATAACTGCGCGGCACAATCCCAGCTGAACGGCCCGAACCAGGGGCACCACCACCAGCACCATTGTCCAGGCCAAAGCGACTTCGATGGTATTCCATTCCCGTTCCATTGTTGTTGATACTTGACACATAATTGCGCTTTTCAGCTTCGGTCAGAACTTCCACTTGGTGACGCCACACGGCCACTTGCTGGTTCAACCCGTCGATTTCTTCCGCATGTTCTTCGGCCAATTTCTGTAAATATTCATCGTGCTCCAACTTCATTTCTTCCATTTTCTGCTCCAACATCTTTTGCATTTTGCGTTCCGCCAAAAGCTTTGCTTGCTCAATGCTCTTGTTGGACTCTTTGACCAACCTTTCTTCGTGCGCCGCGATGCGTTCCAATGCATTGGCATGTGCCGTCTCCAACATTTGATGGTATTCCTGCATTGAGGCCGACAATTTCAATTCCGCAGCTTCCAAAAGCTCACGAGTGGTCTCCAGTTTTTCCTGGGTGTCTGCCAACTGTTGTGTCACTGCCTCCAACTCTTTGGCTTGTATTTCCAGTTGTCGGTCGCGTTCCAACACAAGGTCGTCACTTGCGTGCTGTTGTTGCTCGAAATGTTGTTTTTTCTCGTGCAGGTTGGCCAGTTCACTGCGAACAGAAGCATTCTCCACCAGTGCTAGCTGTAGGTCGTTACATAAATCACTCTGGGATTCAGCAATGCATTCCAATGGAAACTCAAAAGCTTTGGACGGATCGTATCGATCCTTGCTCAAGCTGGCGACTGCAACAAGGCCAGACTCGGGATCGTCCAGCGACGCGACTTGATCCACTGTTTCTTCCGGTTGTTGTTGCTCTGCTAGTTCCGTTTCCAGAAAAGGACTGAAGTCTTTGAACCAGCGAAAGCACAGCGAAGTCGGTCTGGAGGCCGAATTCAAGAGCTTCATGACTTGTTCAAACCGAAGTCCAAACGTCGTCTCGTTGTTGATCGAATGCAACACAAAACCTTTGCGTAGCTGCTTCTCACTGTTCAACCAGTCAACCACCTCATTAGGAAAATGGCAAAACCAGCAACTGAAGCATCACAACAGGAAATCACACCTGGAAGCCATCGAATTGGTCCGTGCAGAGAAGAACTGCACACACAAATGGCCAGTCCATTCGTCAGACCAAGCATGACGAGTTGCAGTAGCGCAAGGACTTCTAAAGTACTCACCACCGGCGGAATCTCCAGCATAGCAGCTTCAACGTCTCGTATTTTACAAGCACCAAAGCACAAACCGATCGGTCCGGTAGAAGAAGTCCAAACACCTTGACCTTTACGAAGTGCCATTTTGGCATCATCTTCTTCTTGCTGATTGGCGACCTGGTCATCAATGCTTTCAGCTCGTTGAGCCTGGTCCATGCGCTTGAGCTTGGTGAGAAACTTGCGGGTCAAACACGTGAAAAAGCCTCGAGAAATCACATCCGAGGACTCGCCACCAATGTCATCCCATGAAGTCAACAGCTCCGCTTGATTGCTCAAGGAACACACTTCGGTTATGGTTTCACAGCGCTGCTTCCGAGTTCCAAACAAATCACTCAGCACCGTTCCAAACAAGAAACTTGTGGTGCCGTTGCGTCGCTTTTGTCGCGAATCAACACTAAAGCTTCGATCTTTGCTGTTGGGCATCGCAAATGACGAAGAAGCCAAAGCTCCCGCCAGAGTCATGGAAACAGTCGATGCCGAGCCAATGGACTCTGCCGAGATTGAGCCACCAAGATGCTCGCCGCCTGCTGGGTCAAGTGCTTTGCGAACGGCGTTGTTGGGCCTCACTCCACGCCGTTGTTGAAGATGTGGGTTGAACACAAAACAAAGGCGCAATGGCAGACCAAAATCACGCAACTTGATGAGAATTTGTTCAAAGTTTTCTTCCAAGACGTCGATTCCGTTGATTCGAACCAGTTTGGATCCAATCTGCACTTGAGCCAGTTGCGGATCAATCTCAGCAACGTCTCGTAAAAAACCAGCCACGATGGCACCAACAAACACACCGTTTTGCTCGCGATGCGCCGTCAGACGAACACCAATGCCCGTGGAAGCACCCAATGAAGACCGTAATTTCGACGGGTACACCGGGGTCTTTGTGAGCAAGATATTGACTTCTTCCATGGCAAACGCAAAAGCAGGCATGCCGCGAAACACATGTGGAAAAGGATTGTTGGCACCAGCAAACAGAAAGCAGCACAACAAAAGCGCAGGCACCATTGCTTTGGGATCCTCTTCCACCAGCCGCGCGAACTGTTTCCAGGAAGCAGCCGGGTTCTTCTTAGAAGAAGAAGACCGGGGTGACGAGAGCGTCGCTGGAGTCGTTGAAGAACTCGATGTCGGCGCTGATGAACTGGGAGTTGTTGCACCGTCCATTGATGGGGAAGGGGATGGTGGAGGGAGTGCTGGTGCTGGCGATGGTGCTGGCGATGGCGATGGCGATGGCGATGGTGATGGCATGGAAGAAGTGATCGGTGACACAGCGATGGCTCCAGCACCATCGGATTTTGTGCTGCCACTGGTCTCTGGGCCGTGGAGTTGCTGCTGACAGTACGTATGGGTGTTGTCAATGACACCACAGAGCCATTTGTGCAATTCACTGAGTCGGTCTTTGCAGTGCTTGGCGCGAAACACTTGAATGTACGCCTGGGAGAGCTTTGGAACCACCATCGACATAGACGCAAGAAATTCGGTCGAGTGTTTGACATACGACTGGAAATGGCGGTAGCGTCGATAGATCTTCCAGGTTTTTCTTTCGCCCGGCGCGCGGCCCATGACGCATTCAAACACGTAGCTAACACCAACACAAGAGACAGACACATCGACATCAACAGGCATCTAGTTGGTCAGTAGTGCTTGGTGGTAGGTTGCTTTGTGTCTTCAACGTTGCTCAAGCAAGCAAGTGAGCACACAAGGCAGAAGAATGGTTGGGGTGACTCACACATCGACGCCATCTGGTGTGCGATAGTATCCAAGCGGGTGCACGCGAATGGGCAGTAGCGCCACTTGACAAGTGAGTTCTTTCCAGTTTTCAATTTGCACAAAGCTTCGATTCACTTCATGCAGAAACGGACGGGGCAACTTGAGTGCTTTGGCAAACTCATCGGCCACTGAGACGTCCATTTGGCTTGGGGCCTGGTACTCCACTCAGAAGACGACAAAGAGCCTGGCCACGTTGAGCCACAACTACCAGCCAAACAAGTCGTCTTTCTGTCTCTTTCTTCTCTTTGGGGCTCTCAGCACAACAAGAAATCCCACCCAAGAGATCGCGACAACACTTGTGTATACCCGCGCGAGTGCTAATGAACGACGCCTTCGACGTTTCGCTGATGAAAAGAAGAAAAAAAAAAAGAAAGAAAAGAAAGCACGCCAACCGTTCACGCAACTCTTATAGGACCACTCATTTCCAAAACGTGGCTGGGGGGTTGGTCACTGTAGAGGATGGAGCTAAAGACTCATAAGGCTTGCATCTGTGATGTGGCCCACCCTATTTTCGATGGCCATGACCTATTTTGATGTGCCCGTCCACAAAATTCGGTGGAGCTGCAATGATATCAGTAACGCTACCGAATCGACTACGGACTGCCTGGAATGAGCTTGAAGTGAAGGGCACAAGGACGGAAGTCGCTCTCTTTGCAGCACACTTGGGGAAGAACCACTTGCAACAACACGACAAGCCAACCCCCCAAAGCACCACCAAACCACTCTGTCCTTGAGTGGACAAAGCAGCTTTTGGACCGCACGAATGGTACAGTAGGATCCACCGGATCCACTTGGTGCTTCCCCATTTGGCGTTACACCACCACAGCACCACCACCACCACCACCAACACATTGGTCAAATTTTAGTGAACCAAACGCTGAACGTTCCATTGCCAGCTGGGAACTTGCAGCATGCCACTCATTCTTCTCTGATTCTGTTTCTCAGCGTGCTCTCTGCCGAGTTACATTGCACTTTCTCAGAGAAATGATGGGGAAGGCACAGAGCAACTTCATGTGGTACAGGTGATTGGTACACTGCAGGGTTTGAAACAATCAAAACAAGGTATGAAAGCAAGGTATACTATCAAAATACGCACTTAAGCCAAGAATTGAGGAATACCCTGTTTTGACATTAGTTCAGTGTGGTCCTGACATTTGGCTCTTGGATTACTATCGGCTTTTGTCACACAAGTGTCTATCTTATGCGATTGCTTAATACAAAAACTCATATAAATGTGTATACTATACCCCTCCACCCCCCTAAACGTTCTTGAAGGTTCTTTTTTTTTTGCGGTTTGGTCCGCGTTCAGGTGCACCACACCAAATCATTTGGTCGGCCTTTCTGGCTGTCTGCTTGTGACCAATACAGTACAGCAGTACAGTACAGGACGGTACGAATTCAGTAAGTACCAGCGTGGATTCGGGGAAAAACCGAACTCCACCCCTTCACCTCCAATAGTGCGCGGTCCTCCAGCCAGGTTTGCCCATCACTTCTTTTTTGACTGACTGCTTGCCTGACTCTTGACTCTTTGACTACTCTTACAAAGCAGCAGCCGACGAGAAGCGCAAGCAACTTGACGAGCTGTGGGACGCTCTTTTCGCAGCAACGCGCGCGCCTGTGGAGGCGTTTGACCAGCAAATTGAGTTTCTCCAGTGCCGATTGATTGATTTGACCCTTTGGCGCTTGTAAAACCATGGAGTTTGGCGCCCAAGACGATGTCGAAATGGCGTCGTTTGAGCCGGACAATGGCAATGTCAAGAATGAAATGGGGCTCGTGGATGTGACCTTGGACAGCGAATTTGATCTCTCCCAGCCTCCACCACCACCGCACACTTCGTCCACTTCATCTTCGTCCTCGGCCGCGCCGCAACAAGCGCCGAATTCAACCGATTTTGCCAGTTTTGTGCAGTCGATGGTGCCGGGCGTGAGTCCGATTGATTCGTCCAGCGATATGTTCAGTTCGGTCGAAGAGTATGCAAGTCTGATGGGCATCACACTGGATAATGCGACCCCCACGACCCCACAAGAAGCTGCAGCGATGGGCACGTATGATCTTCAACAACAACAAGCGCAGGCCCAAGCTCAAGCCCAAGCGCAAGCCGCGGCGATGGCTGCTGCTGCAGCGGAAGCCAGTGGCACCACTGGCGATGAACTCAGCAAAATTCAA
Source organism: Paralagenidium karlingii (assembly GCA_027475765.1). Classification (NCBI taxonomy): domain Eukaryota; phylum Oomycota; class Peronosporomycetes; genus Paralagenidium; species Paralagenidium karlingii. The sequence continues at coordinate 50,329 of JAMFLO010000041.1, forward strand.
GCCAATGCCGCATTTTTCGAGAATTTGTACCGCGAGCGTACAGGAATGGTGATGGATTCGCTAGAAAATGTCACGTCCATGACTCTTCCAGCAGGAATCGGAAGCGGGCTGTCCGCTTCCAGCATGGTGTCACCAGATCAAGCAGCTGCTGTGGCTGCTGTTCACACACCACAGGGTGCCGCAGCTCCTTCAATGTCATTTGGCAACATGGATATGCTCTATTCCCAACAACAACAACAACAGCAGCAGCAGCAACAACAACAACAGCAAGTCACTTTCGATCCACAGACAGCGGCCATGATGACCAACAAGCCCATTGATGTGTACCAGCGGATGCTACCTTTGCACCATCAACGTGCGTACCAAGAACCAGCGGCGTTGGGTTCGCAGACGCTTTCGCCAGAGATTCTGTCGGGAATGATCAAGAATAATGTTCGCGATTTGCGTCACCTTGGTGCTGCCAGCAAGCAGGCGTTCTTACGTGAGTTGTTCGTATATCGTCTGCATTGGGTCAATTGGTGCTGATGGGGCGGGCGGATGCATTGAACAGAGAATCTCAAGGAGGAAGACAAGGAAGCTCTCTTGAAGGAAGAAAAAAGGTTGGTGACTGGATCTGATGGTGAGACCTACTTTTGAGCCGTCTACTGATTCACAACTATTGTATTTGCTTAGTCGGGAGCGGAATCGTGACCACTCGCGCAAATCCCGTCTTCGAAAGAAAGAGTTTGTGGAGAATCTAAAGACAGAAGTACGTCGTCTTGTTGCTTTTGATGATGGGTGGCTCGTGGGCACAACTGGACGACTGATTTAACAAATGGTTGGGTGGTGTTAACAGAACCAGCAGTTGCAGGTGTATCAAGTTCTCTGTGAACAATGCAGTGATTTGTTGTCGCTGGTGACGTCGGAGGCTTCGGCGACACTGTTGTTTGTGAGTTTTTCATCGTACGCACGCGTGCTGGGGTACGAGAAATACCAATTGGTGGTCGGCAAGACGAGTTTCCTGGACCATGTGCACCCCGACCAGTACACGGAGGTTCAAAATGTGTTTCAGAGGCTAACAACCACGGGGGATGCGCGAAGATGTAAGCAACACGTGGCTTTGGATTCGACGGTTGGAGTGGACCTGACGATCTAGCGTGTGTGTATGATAGTCCAATTCCGGATCAAGAGTGCATCGGGCGAGTATTTCAATGCCGAGACAACGGCACGAGTAGCTGAAGCCGGCATTGTTTGCTCAACACGGGTTGATCGGCCCCTTTGAGTGAATGGTTTGAGCTTTTTTTTTTTTGAAGAAGAAGAAGACCGCCATGTGAGGAAGAGACAGCGAGAAGAATAGAGATTGAAATGAAGCTCTTGTTGGAGAATGATGCTATGATGCATAGGCGGGCTCCGGTGGCGATTTGATTGGATTTGCTTGCTTTGATTTTTGATTGTTTTTGCTTTCTGGCTATGGATATACGTTGTGGACGACAAATACACCAAAGAGACTGAAAACACAGTGAGAGAACTCTTTTATACGAGAACCGATCAGATGAATTCACCACCCCAATGAAAAAGGAAAAAGAACGACCACGGGTGTGTGCTATTTGGCGCTTTGTCGTGAATCCATGGCGTTTTTGGTTTGCATGGCTGTTTGTTGTGTTGATTTCTCTACTGGTCCAGTTGATGCAGATCCAGATCCAACAACTCTTGCCATTGGCGCATAGCCAAGTCGATGTTGGACTGGAGAATGCGCTTTTCAATGATTAGTGCGCGCAAGATCTCTTGTTGGCGTCGTGAAAGAGTGGAGAACTCGTCGGATCCAAGCTTGGCTTCGTCTTGCTCCAGAGTCGTCGGGTATTTGGCCAAAAGGTTTCGACAGGCGTTGAGAATGGTGCGTGTGAACACAAACTCATTTCGAAGGCTGACATCACACCCACAAACAGGAGGGAAGTCAGTCGCCGGCCAATGCACGTTGGATGGCAATCAGCGCCATACCTAACAATACCACCATCCATGGCCACGTCATACTTCTCAATCTCGCCGCTATGAAGAAGCTTCTCAGACGCATGTGCAGACAAACGTTCCGTGAGAACCGGTGCGGGTCACTTGTGTCGACAGAATTGCAGCTCACCTTGATCTTGAGTGATTGGAGCATGTCGAGATCAAATTGATCCGCCATGTAGCGCAAAGTGTATGTGTCGTTCATACTAAAGTTCAACGATTGCAGCAGCACCGACTTGAGATGCAGCAGAGGTTCTTCAGGGTCCAAAGCGATAGAGATCTGAATGGTGTCGTGTTGACTTGGAGCAATGGTGACTCCATGGTTCAGCATTGAAAGAGTGGATGAGCGATCCCCCAGAAAAACTTGTATCTGTTGTCTCAGTGACACAAACCAGTTCACTTTCGGTGGCTTTCGCACATCAGAAATGTCGTACATACCTCTTCACCAACGGCATAGTCCTTTGTGGCGTACATGGAGATCCCATACTCATCTGAACGAATGTCGTTGGTGCAATCACTGCATATGCTCATAGAATCCAGGATTGGGACGAGCTGAACTGCTTGCTCATTGTCACTCAGAAGCGAGGCATGTGACCAGATAATGGACAACGCCCACTGGAAATTCCCCAGTGTAAATTCTTCTTCGGTAAACAATGGAGGATCCATTGCTTCTCTGGATGTCACTGGTTTCACCAGAGCTTCATAAAAAGTTTTGGCTGCATCCAAACGACTCAGCGTTGAGCGCAAAAGCTGCGATCCTTGCAACATTTCCATTTCTTCTTGCTCAAAGTACATGCTCGAGTTGAGTTGCAACGGAAGTGATTGCAAGTACCATGTGTAGTTGGACTTGTCGTACAAAAATACTTCTTCCAAAAGATGCAATGCCAGTCCAATCGCAGGCGGAAGATCCGGATTGGCATCAAGAAGTGCTCGAATTCTTCCGTGTTTAGCAGTTTCGAGACTCATGATGTGGGATTTTGGAACGAAAAACATTGGATCTCCTTTAGCAATGGGCACTTTGGCCACAAATCCATGGCCACGCCCGTAATGGAAACCGTGCAGCGCAATTTTCTGGGTATCCACAAGCATGACCACAAGTCAGACATCAGAGAATTCGTTCAAATCGAACCTCATTGGGCATACCTTGTGCTGAATGGTGTCATGCGACTCAAAGGCGCCGTGCAAGGACGACGGATCGGATGATAAACCTGACGAAGGTGCCGACTTGACCGAACCCGCAGCATCCACTTCAACTTGGTCAGGAACAAGTCTCTGATGGGCGTCCAAAACCATTTCTTCGCTGGATGACAATGCACCAAGTGATTCTACATCTAAATCAAACTGGTATTCGTCTCGGTCATCGTGCGCCGAAGCCGACGATCGAACCAGGTCATGATGGGAGCCCGACACTTGTAGGCCAATGGCCTGCACAGAACCATCTTGCATGATACCACCATTGCAAAGCAGCCAGCAGGCGGCCATCGCCATGCGACACAGCAGCTTCATCTTCATTTGTTTCGATGCTCTCACGTTCTGGAAACAGCGTTGAGAAAGAGTAAATGGTGTCGCTTCAGATGATGATGCGATGTTGACTTGGATCGGGTTGGGATCAAAAAGATCGTGTTCGGTACCGGTTGTGTAACGGTTACCGACATCGCATCATCATCCGACGGTCCCGGTGAACCGCCAAATGGGGTTAAACCGGTCCCAACCTGCCTGGTCACTCACTTTTATGAGCGTTTGGATATGGAAGTGATGCACAAGCTTTGCTTTGGTGGAATGCATGCCAAGTGACCAAAGCCGAGCTGTTTTCATCTGATTCCATTCTTCTTTCTGATGATGATCAAGATGTTCGTGATGTTCATTTCCTCTTTTTTTTTTGGTTGGGTGTATTAACTTGGCTTTTCATCGCTCTCACTTGTCTTCTTCTTCCTGTGGGGGGGGGTTCCTCGCTAAAACAACAAAAGCACACAGCACAAGACAAATTGCTCTCTCTCTCTCTCTCTCTCGTCACAGATTTCGAGAGAAAAAAACACCGTCTTGTTCGTAATGTTTTGCGTTGGATGGTGGATTCTGATGCGATTCTCTTGTGCGGATCTTTATGAAGGCGCCGAAAAAAACCACAGACAACCTCAAAAGCAAAACAGCTTATTCGTCATCTTCATCATCGTCATCATCTTCTTCATAATCTGGAAGGAATCGTCGCACTTCAGACGGATTGGACTTGTAGCCCATCAAACGCTGCGACGAGTTTTGATACGCAAACAAAAAGCCACCCAAGCAACCCAACAGACCAGTCGCCCACATGGACGGACGGCGCAGCGTACGGTCCACCTTGGCACCTATGACATAATCGAAATGCAAACACAATAAGACAAAACGACCATGATCATCACTAGAGAATTTTTGTTTGATTTTGCTGCAAGACTCACCAAACACATAGCCCATCGGGAAGGAGACAGCAGTGAACAGGCCCCATTGCGCGTAGTCCTTGAAGCTAAAGTTCTTGCGGATTTGCGAGGAAGAAGGATGCTTCACAGCCACTGGGAAACGTGGAAGACGTGGATCACGAACGGTCGCTGCTTCTTGGGCCATTTCTACTGGAGATTTGCTGAAAGCTACAGGAGCTGTTGGCTTTGCCGTGAGCTTGCTTTTATCTCCCCCTTTTCGCTTTGTAGCTTTTGACTGCTTGTTGCGCAGAGTTCCGATAAAGTGCGAACGGATCGGCGTCTATGTCTTCAAACACACCAAACTCAGGTGCACCACATCAAGGTATACCCAAGTCCGGTATATTGTACCGGAATTTGTCGGGTTACCCGACAAAGTCCGTAAAGGCGAATGCGTTAAGTACGTGCTCCAATATTACAAAAATAACCTCATAGATACCTGTCATTGTCATTGGAAATGAGCGAAGGAATGCGATTAAAATGGCACTGTTACTTGTCGTCTTTTTTCTTGTTGTCCTTGTCTTTGGCGTCTTTAGATTCTTCGTCTTTGTTCTTGGTGATTTGTGCCATCGCAGCTTGGATCTTGGGGTCGTTAGGATCCACGCCTGGAAGACCCGACAGCAACGAGTTCACAAAGGTTGGATCCATAAACGGAAGGTTCGATGCAGGTGCAGGAGCAGGAGGTGGAACGCCAGTCTTTGTTTCAGTTGCTGCGATTGCAGAGGTAGCGGTGGCTGGTTTTGGTTCCGCCTTTGGCGCTGCTGTGGTTGAAGGAGTTGGAGCTGGAGCAGGGGCTTTCTTTGGACTACTCGGGGGTTGCGATGGCTTGGAAACGGTTGGTGCTGGAGTTGCAGGCTCCTTGGACTCGGCCCCAGTGGATTTTGCAGCTCCCTCTTCAGTTTTCTTTGCTTCTTCAGCCGCTTTCTTCTGAGCAGCTTCTTGACGAGCACGCTCCTCTTCCATTGAGACACGAAGCGCCTGTAGACAAATCATTCCAGAAGAAAAGTGAGTCATACTGGTGCAGTTGTGACATGTTAGCCAAAGATTGAGGATGTACCAGAGCCAACTCGGGATCCATGCTAGGATCCACACCACCATATTCAGCAAATGCGTCACTGGATCCTGCAGCTGCTCCGCCCATGCTGCCCATACCACCTTCGTCTCCATGGAACACAGGTGAAGACACCAGCACATCCGACGGCAAGACACCAGCTGGAATTGTGACGAGATGGCTACAGAGACGCAGAAATGGTCAGTAAAATGGCTTGCACCCCAGTGCAACAAACGCACCTGTTGCTGTTGCTGTTCGCAGCATCCACAAAGGCCTGCAATTTGGCAGCATTTGCTTCCACGTCCCCCATACTTACGACATCGACGGCCACCTAATGGGATGAAAGGTGTTCGCACGACCCATTAGCCATGGTCGTCACAATCCGGGGGTTCCTTTGCCCACGAAAGGCACACGTTCCATACGTTGTTTTTCTTGAGTAATTTGCCAATCTTTGTCAGCGCTTTCTCATCTTCGATAATCGGGGATCCAATAAACACCACCACGCGTTGGGCACCAGTCTTGTTTCGTCGATGTTTCAACGCCAATTGTGCAACTTGGATGGCATTCGAGAAGCGAATGGAGCCTCCAAGACTGACACTGTGGATCGCCGTCAACAAGGTGCCCATGTTTTCAGTCGGGGACGCCAACACCTGAATGCTGAAAGCACAGCAAAGGAGCCCGAGTGAGAGAGACTCCCCCGGATCTAACAGCAGGCAACGTCTTGTTTACCCTTTGCCAGCCATGGTCAAGACACCAACAGTACTTTCTGGATTGGCCTGGATTTTGGTTCCACAAAGAAGATTCGCAGCATCGTGCTGCGCTTCCAGACGCGACGGAATGTAATCGCCATTGCGCATCCATTCCGAGTTATCCAAACTACACACCAACAAGCAACGCAAAAGGGAGAGAGCTCATCGTAAGCAACCAGCCACCAAAGCAAAAGCAATCAACTGTACGAAGAGATGGAGAGAACTCCCTCTACTACTGAGGTCCATCCTCTGGAAAGAGTGTTTGTCTTCTACTTCTGCACGCACCAAATCATCGTCGATTCCAACGGCATCTTTCTTTCTTCCGCTGCTTCTTCCACTCCCGCAAGACTCGTATTTTATCGAACGGAACGCTGTCTCGGTAAAGTACGCTTTAGGGAGACGGTATGGGACGAGGTCATCAGTTGTGGCAAGCCTAATCGTATGGATCTACTGGACTTGTACCGATGTGCATTTTACAGAGGACGCTGCGCGGCAACTATCTCAAAGCCGACGAGATCTAATGCAGAGCCGGTGTCGAAAGCACACACTTGAGCTTGATACAAGCGTTGTTCTTCCTCCACTTCTTGGTCAGCAAACATGGTATTGCAATACGGACTGCCGAACAAACTCGGTTGCACAAACTCGTTGTTGGGTGCTTTTTGCAAGAACCAGGAACGAATGCACTTTGGAACCTCACTGAGTTGAGTGTACTCAAGGTTGAACCAAAATGTATGGTCCATGGTGCCGTCGAATTGCTCTGGCAAAGCGTGCAAAGTGGAATTGGAGATGGCAAGGACCCCGACAGTCTCTCTTCCAAAGATACCCGCGATGTCGGACTCACTGAAAGAGCGGATTCGATTGCTCGTGAGAGAAAGCGTAAATAGGTTTGGCATTTGTGCCAAAGAAGCAGGAAGGTGATCGAATTGATCGAAATCAAGGTAAATCCCCGCGACTCCAGGCCAAACCTTGTGCAAATGGTCTGGGAGGCCCGTCAGGTTGCTGTTTGCGATGAACATGGAGTCAAGATGCTTTGGGAAGTCGTCACTGAGAAGACCCTCGGGGACACTCGACAAGCTGGTCAGATACGCGGCAAAGTACGACATGCTCGGATGTCTTGATGTTCCGTCAATGCAGCCTCGGCACGCCACTCGTCCAGTGTCACGTTGAACAAATCCATGCCTGCGATTGTTGATCCATCGCGTCGGAATGAACACACTCATTCATTCGAAGGCCTGTACACTTGACTCAAGACCTCGATGTATTCCTGGCATACATTGAAGCGATCAAAGTACTCCCCATTCACGGAAAACACTGGTTCAATCCACTTCTGTTCAATGCATCGCCATGCGTGGATTGTCCACCCCATGAGGACTTGACGAACGAGTCGACCCAGGACTGGGTCGAACGTGTCTTTGCTGGAGCCAAATCGATGAAATGAGTTCTCGGGCCTTGAGCGAATAGAACACACTTTGCAGCACCGTAAACGACTGCAGCGCGATGATGAACACAAACGCATAATTCATCATGCCAAGCACAGCGTAACTGAAGTCAAACGTGACGTTGGATATGGTGTTTCTTTGCTGGTCTGGATTGTGTAAAACCCAAACGATCAACGAAGTCATGGCCAACAAAAACCCAATCTCACATCCTCGAATGGCTTGCACCATCCACCATAACAGAACAAACCATTTGGCATCAAGAGGCACGACGAATCGATCTCCAGATTCCTCTTCTTCATGGGTGGCTTGTTGGATTCATTGGGAGTATCTCTAGTATTGTCGATCAATTGATGCACTTGCATTGGGGTCGACCACTTCACTTGGATCTCTAAAGGAACCAAAAACGAGAAATGATGATTTGTATGGATCGAGTTCCTCTTGCCGATTGTTTGAGTTGATGTACTAGCACTAGTAATTCATGTCATTCACTTTCAATTCTAATCCGTAGAGCTTTTGGGGGGTGGGTCAGACCATGAAGCAGGCATGTTTGGTAGTCATGGCAGCGAAGAAAAAACAAAAGAACCACCAGGTGTTGTTGGATTTGGGTGCTGATGGCTTTTGGGATCTTCAGGCAAACTGAGGATGAAGAACTACTATTATATCCCGCAAAGAGCAAAGCGATGGAACAAACCTTCCAGATGGAGAGTCAAGAATGCGCATCTTGAATAGTTCAGCACAACTGGTGGATCGATGCTCCACAAGTGATAGATTGCAACGAAGTCGTTCAGGATCAACAGAAACGGTAAACTTGCGAGAAACGCTCTGCATTTTAAATCTAAGTCAAGGCAACCCGGACAAGGTCAAAACTGTCACGTCCTCAACCCCGTGTTGCTAATCCTATCGATTCATTGTTGTCATGTATGGAAACGTGAAAGCGATCGACAAGTTATCCAGCCAACACTCATTTGAGGTTTTCTTCCAGACAGTGTAAAGACTTCCAACTGCTTTGATTTGTGTTCTAGTTCGACTGGGGATGTGACGACAAGTTGGAGGAGTGTCCGTGCCAACAAACTTGCTTTGCTTCCACACCAAACAGTGGATGTGTTAGAACGCCATTTGATCCCAGCACAGTCCGACTTAACGGCGACACAGTCGGAGCCATCAAGAAGTCGTGCGGTGGGTAGGCGGTATGCGACGCGCTTATCTTGCGATGGATTTATAATCATGCATTCGCTAGTCGGTTTGATGGTTCACTCACTACAACGTCTTTGCTTTCTACTTCTTTTTGATCAACTCGCAAACGAATCAGCCTCATAGACAACTCCCATCTGCTGACGCACCGCATCCATGATCTGAGCGATGCGTAGCGATTCTTCTAGTGGGTACTCTTCGCTTTCCAAAGCCTTTTGGTCCAGAATCAATTGGCCAACGACCTCCACCTCGTAGCAAAAGCCCTCTGAGCCACCAAAGAACAGGTTTACAGCAGGATCATGCTTCGCTGGCATCGGAAACTCGAAATGAGTTTGTTTCATCGGTCCATCGCTTTGCTTTTCATACAGAGTCACTTGTCGTGGAACATGCGCAGGAGCTTCCAACACAATCTTGCCGTTTGACCCAATGATCACCAATTGCTCGTGGAAATCCCCAAGGCAAGTGTATTGCACCGTGCCAAAGCAATTGTCTGGATAAACCACCGAAATGTTGCCAAACAGATCCACTCCTTGATCGGGTGAGAGACTTCCACTGGCGTGGATCTTGAGCGGCGCAGTGCCATAGCCAAACACCATGGTGACAAAGGCGAGTGGGTAAATGCCAATGTCCAGCAGACCTCCTCCACCCATTTTGCGAGTCCAAATTCGTTCATTGTCTTGGTTAAACACAAACCCAATGTCTCCATTCACGTGATGAATGGCACCAATGCGTTCTTGGGCCAGCAACTGGCGAACAAGTCGCACTGCTGGAAAAAACCGCGTCCACATACCTTCCATCAAAAAGCATTGGCGCTGTCTCGCGAGTGCGATCAATTTCTGTGCTTGATGTGCATTCATGCACATGGGCTTTTCCACCAAGACGTGCTTGTTGTGGTTCAGAGCCAACGAGGCGTGTTCGAAATGCATCACATGCAGTGTGCCAACGTACACAATGTCGACTTGTGGGTCTTGACACAGCTGTTCATACGAATCGTAAAAACGTTCAATCCCTGCACAACCCATACACGAGTGGACCAAAGCACATAAGCATCGCAGTATTAGATGGATCATGCATCTTTGTAGTTTGAAAAGATGACATGACGGGTGTACCATGCGATTTGGCAAAAGACTGCGCGCTTGGCAATTGCCGCGCGGCACATGCAACGACTCGATGACGAGGATTCTGATTGACCGAGTAGATGAAGTCATTCGAGATCTTGCCACAGCCCAGAAAGCCCCAGCGCAGTTGCCTTGGCGCTGGATCAGTCGAAGAAGATGAACAACCGGACCTCATCGCCATACTTGGGGCCCGTAGGTGTTGTACAATCAAAAAGATGCGGGCAGGAGGGGTGGAGTTTTGACCAATCAAAACACTCAATTTGGCAATCAAAGTACACCCAACACTCATGCAAAGGATCTGGGACGAGGATCCTGACCATATGACTCTTTCTGCTACATTGAACTCAACTGGCAAACGAGTCAGCCTCATACACGACTCCCATTTGCTGGCGCACAGCATCCATGATTTGCGCAAGGCGCAAAGACTCGTCAAGTGGATATTCTTCGCTTTCCAGAGCGTTTTGGTCGAGAATGAGTTGACCAACTGCTTCCACTTCATAGCAAAAGCCCTCGGAGCCACCAAAATTCATGGTGACGTTGGTTTCTGGCATGGGAAACTCGAAATGAGTTGGTTTCATTGATCCATCGCATTGTTTTTCATACAAAGTCACTCGACTTGCTACATGCGCGGGGCTCTCCACCATGATTTTGCCGTTTGATCCAGTGATCACAACTTGCTCGTGGAAATCGCCAAGACAACTGTACTGCGCCGTCCCAAAGCAATTGTCGGGATAAACCAACGAAATGTTGCCAAACAAATCCACTCCTTGATCGGATGAGATACTCCCACTTGCGTGGATCTTCTGAGGCGCCTTGCCAAAGCCAAACACCATGGTCACGAACGCGAGTGGATAAATCCCATAGCTCAATAGACCTCCTCCACCCAATTTGCGCAACCAAAAACGTTCACACGATTCCTCAGTCGCAAAGCCAAAGTCTCCATTCACATGATGAATGGCTCCGATGCGTTTCTGCGCAAGTAACTCGCGCACAAAGCGAACCGCTGGGAAAAAGCGAGTCCACATGCCTTCCATCAGAAAGCATTTGCGCTGTCTCGCCAATGAGATCAATTGGTGCACTTGTTGCGAATTCATGCACATTGGCTTTTCCACCAGCACGTGCTTGGTGTGGTTCAGGGCCAGCGAAGCATGTTCGAAATGGGTGGTGTGCAGTGTGCCAACATACACGATGTCAACTTGTGGGTCTTGGCATAGCTGTTCGTACGAGTCGTAAGCTTGGTCAATGCCTGTGCATCCATTGAGTCGGTAAACGGACCAATAGCACAAATAGTTCAGATGGGATAACCTGCATCCATCACGTGGAAAAGAATGACGTACCATGCGCTTTGGCGAATGCTTGCGCACGTTGCATTTGCTGGGCGGCACATGCAACGGCTCGATGGCGTGGATCCTTGTTGACTGAGTGAATAAAGTCATTGGAGATTTTGCCACAACCCAAAAAGCCCCACCGCAAAAGCTTGGGCGGTGGATCGCCAGAAGACGAAGAAGAAGTCGTAGCGATTGCCATGTTTGGTGGCAATTGGAGAATGAGGATCCGACCGTTGAGCTTTGAGCTTTGCGCCACACAACGGTGACATCTCATCCTTCTTTGATAAAGGATTGACCAATCAGACACCGCAGTGTTGCGAATGCTTTGGACAAATCACATGGCCATCTCGAGCCTAACAGTTAAGACCGCAACAACCTGGCGTCGGCCGATGAATGCTTTCCATTGCGTGCTCGCAATCTGCTCAAGTTGGATGAACGAAAACACACCTGCACTAAACACTCTTTCTAAGCAAATAGCTGGAGCATTTGACTCAATCGTTTGCGCGCAAGATGGGTAGGTTCCCGATTGTCCTCGATGCGTCAATAGTTGGGAGGGGGGGGGGTCCGTGCAGCACCGTTGTGTTCACCGAGATGCGTCAATTGTTTGAGTGTCCAGCTGAGTTTTGGTCTTTGCTAAGACTGATCTCATTTGTGTCACAAGCTCCAACAGTTTCCCTGCCAATGACCGCTCTGGGATCATCAGCAAGTGGGTGCTGTCGGCGCAGATCGCTTGCTCGTTCTGAACCATCCAGTAGGATATGCACTGCCCGTGGATGTATTTTGTGTCGCGCCCAGCAGGATATGCACAACCCACGACACCAACTAACAATTCCCACTCATTGCATTCTCATGTCCTATAGTTCGCGCAACCCACACTTCTATGATCTGTTGACGAAAGCTGGCTTCGTCCAAACTCCCATTAGCAGACTCGACAACATGGAGAGGTGCGATCCCGCAATGCATTCAACAACAATTCACGAGCTTCCTCCCGATGTTCTGCTGCTGATCACTGCGTCCAAGCAATCAAAGCAGACAGACCGGCATAGCAAATAGAGGAGCAGAGAGTAACTCCAGAATAGGCAACTGGACGATGGTTTTTCCGGTTGTTCTCAACTCACTCGCGAAAAAGCATGGTTTTTTTCTATTCTTTGAATCAACTGGACAGCGAATCAGCCTCGTACACGACTCCAATTTGTTGACGCACCGCATCCATGATTTGCGCAAGACGCAAGGATTCTTCCAATGGATACTCTTCGCTTTCCAGAGCCTGTCGGTCGAGAATCATCTGGCCCACTGCCTCTACCTCGTAGCAAAACCCCTCTGAGCCACCAAAATACATTTTAACGTTGGCTTCTGGCATGGGAAACTCGAAATGAGTTTGTTTCATTGATCCATCGGGTTGTTTTTCATACAAAGTCACTCGTCGTGGCACATGCGCAGGAGATTCTACCACAATTCTGCCTTTGGCACCAATGATCACAACTTGTTCGAGGAAGTCGCCCAGACACGTATACTGCACCGTGCCAAAGCAATTGCCTGGATAAACCATCGAGATGTTGCCAAATAAGTCAACTCCGCCGGATGAAAGGCTTCCACTTGCGTGGATTGACTGAGGTGGATTACCCCAACCAAACACCATGGTGACAAAGGTGAGTGGGTAAATGCCAATGTCCAGCAGACCTCCTCCACCCAATTCGCATGACCAATTACGTTCATACGATTTGTCAAACACAAATCCGATATCTCCCTTCACGTGGTGGATGGCGCCGATGCGTTCTTGGGCCAGCAACTGGCGAACAAGTCGCACTGCTGGAAAAAATCGAGTCCACATGCCTTCCATCAGAAAGCACTTGCGCTTTTGTGCAAGCGCAATCAACTGTTGTGCTTGCCGCGCATTCATGCACATGGGCTTTTCCACCAGCACGTGCTTGTTATGGTTCAGGGCCAGCGAGGCGTGTTCAAAATGGGTGATGTGCAACGTGCCGACATATACGATGTCGACTTGCGTATCCTGGCAGAGTTGCTCATACGAGTCGTAAGCTCGCTCAATGCCTATGGGTCCAGATAGTCGGCAAACATACAGAATAGCACCGTTAGTTCAATTCGTTAATGCATCTGCCTGTGGATCCCGGTTGGAGTTGAGGACAGCGGAATATACAAAGTTGGCGGGTACTGTACCATGGGCTATCGCAAAGGATTGCGCATTTCCCAATTGTCGGGCGGCACATGCAACGACTCGATGGCGTGCGTTCTGTTTGACCGAGTGAATAAAGTCATTGGAGATCTTGCCACAACCCAAAAAGCCCCAGCGCAATTGCTTTGCCAGTTGATCGGAAGAAGAAGACGAACGACCAGCAACAGCAACAGCACCAGCAACAACACCACAAGTGTGCATTACTGATCCCGTTGGAATCCGGATCCACGCTGATTCTGTTTTTAACCAATCAGGCACCGCACACTCGGGTATCGGTTAGAGAAGCTCGATTTCATTTATCCGTTCCAGAGAGAGTGTTTGCTTGGAGCCAATCAGCGCTTTTGTTCACAGTTGACAAGCAGACTAGCGGGTAGTCAGTCAAGAAGGCAATTCGGTCCCCTACTCACCCAGAATGGAGACAATTGAAGCCGCTTGCGTGGCGGTGCATGCGCCTCCCGTGAATGCGGAAGCCCAGCGCAAGCGTCAAGAAGCTGAATACCTTCTCGAGCAGTTTAAGAAAAGCCCCCACGCGCTCACCGACGCGATCGCGCTGTTGCAACACACCTCGCAACCGCTCGTGCAATTCCATTGCGTCGCGACCATTCGGGAAGTGACACTCAAGAAATGGGGCCAAAGCGCCAGTTCGGACGGTGCCAGTGGCAATGCACAAGACAAAACCATTGGCTGTGACTTTTTGATGCAGTTTCTCATGGCCAAATACCATGCTTTGCCGAAATATGTGACTTCGGCCATGCTGCAGACCATTGTGGCCATTCTCAAACGTGGTTGGCTCGAACGCACCAAAGATCAGAGACTGGAATTACTGCAACAAATGGGAAGCATGATGCAGATCAACTCGACTTCACTGGCGAATGGCGGTACTGCTGGCAAAGATGGCAGCGAACTTGGCAATTGCCTGCTTGCCACCAAATGGATGTTTGCGTTTATGACGGAATTTGCCTCGCCGTCCAAGTCTTCAGTCATGTTCCAGCCCGTCGAGTTTCACACAAAATCGAGAAAAGCGCTACAAAGCCATGGATTGGATCTGATTTTGGGGTTTGCTTTGGAATTGCTGCAGAATCTGGTGCAGCAGTTTACGACATTGCATGCACAACTGCAACGACAACAACCACAAGGACAGCAGACCCACGACTTGCTTTCCAAACAGCACTTGGAGTTGCTGGAATTGGTTTTTCTGCTTTGCATCGAGTTGCTAAATTGGAATTTCCAGGATGCCCATGGCAATTTGATTTGGACTTTGAGCGGAAGTGCCGAAAAAGAAGACGAAACCAACCGAGTCACTTTGCAACCTTCGTCTAATTGGCGTCAATTCCTTATTCGTCCAGACATGATCCAGTGTGCTTTCCAGACGTATTTGTTTCTTCGCGAAATGGTCGTGCAGTCCCTGTCCAGTGCTCCAGGTTCGTCGGGATTGACCCTCCAAAACGGAAGCGTGCTCTTGCACTTGTCGCGTCAGTTTCTGATCCAATTGGCGAGTATCAAGGGCCCTATTTTCGAGAGCGCACAAGAACAAGTGGCTTTTCAAGCTGAGATTTTCAAGACCACAAGCCAACTGGTTCGCCATTCATTATTTGAGCTGCTCACACAGAATCAACAGCTAGCGTCAAGGCTTCAGGATCCGAATGTGCAGGATTTGGCTAGTCGAGAATTGATCGATTGCTGTCAATTGTACACTCGGATCATCAACAATTTGGGGCTCAAGAATATTTTCGCGCAAGAGTTTTCCTCGGAGAACTCGAGCGCATCAGCCAACGGCACTGACCCCAGTTCGTCCTTCGGCCGATTCGTGGTCGAAGAACTTTCGATCTTGAGTTGTTTGCTGCTCAAGAGTTCGTTTGATGAAATCCAACAGCAAATTGCAAAATCTAAGGGATCCCATTCGGATTTATCGTTTGGTCTAGAGGATTTGTGGCAGTACGAAGCGCTAGATGTGGTGTTGGACGGCTGGAATCTGTTGATCCATGACCAGTTGCTTGACGATCCTTTGGCAAGAAATCCCAACAGCCCGACAAGTCTGCAACGGTTGCCAAAACTACAAGGAGTGGAGCATTTGTTGAGCGAGTTTTCCAAACGAGTGGTGGAACAGTATCTGCATTTCAGCTTTGCAGTGTGTGAAATGGAAGTGTTGCATGAGAGCTTTGAGCAAGAAGAAGATGATGCCAATGTTGAAGAACAAGAAGCTCTAGATGCAAGGCGACGAGAGCAAATGGCGTGTGCTGCTAGTCTGGCACGAATGAACACTGAAGCATGCGCGAGTTTTTTGCTGGATTCGCTTAAACAGGTGCTGCAGTTCGTTCAACAAGCACTTCAGAGTCATCAAACGCAAGCCAACAACCCAAACGAAGCCATGCCAACAGAACTGGCCCAAGCATACGAAAAACTCTGCTGGTTGCTGCAATTTATTGGGGAGTTTATGGCCAATGAATTCCATGGTGAAAAGCCTGAACTTCCACCTCGCATTCAGCGGCTCCTGTTGCATGACACTGCTTCGCAACAAGGGAATGCAAGAGCACCATTGATGGAGTTATTGCAGCTTATCCTGCATGATATTGTTGCATTTGAGGCGGCACGAGTGCAACAAAACGCTGAAGCCAGTTGGTTGAGTCCATTTGTGTCGGAACAGTTGCTGAATACGATGACCCGCGTGGGAGCCACATATTTGACCCCGAGCGGGTTTGAGGCTGGGTTGTTTCAGGGCAATGCTCATGAAATCATGGATTTCCTTGTGCATCAATGCACTTTGTACCTTGTTCATTGGTCCACGCAGCCTGTGGTGATGAAGCATTTGATGGAGTTCCTGCTGATTCTTTCCAAGGCCAAAGTTCATTCCGGCAATACCGGAGCCGATGTGAATGTGGCGACGACCAGCACACTCTGGCAGCAATTGTTGGTGGCCAACCTTCAAGCGCCTACTTATTTATTCGACACCCATGCAGCACCTTCAACAGCTTATTCCGGTGACAGTAGCATCTCGTTGGAGTCCCTTGAAAAGGCTATGGCCCACGTTCCGGCTGGTCTCCGTGGGCATTTAACAGAAGCTTTGGCTCGCGGAAGTGCTCATCAAGAGGCTTTTCTGCTGCAGGCCGTGCTTCCAACACTCGAGGCGCGCATTCAGAAAGCCAATCAAGTGGTGCTGGAGCTTTCAAATCCCAGCCTCACGCCAGCGCAGAGCAAACTCAAACGGAAACAACTGGTGAACGACGTGTTGTTTCAGGAAGAGGTTCAGTTGATTTGCGAGTTGCTGTGTGGACTTGGCAAATGCTGTGACAGTGGTCATCCAGTAGCTGCCATCTCGTTGTTTTGTCTTCAAAGTAGTTCATTGGTGGTGCAATGGCTAGCTATGTTTCTTGGCGCCAACAACCAAGTATCCAGTGGACTATTGCGATTCTTTGCGATGCTGGTGGAGACCCAATTGGTATATTTCAAGGCCCAAGAAGCGACTCAAGTGATGACGATCATCCATCAAGTGGTGTCCCAGTGTTGTTTGCACTGGAAACGCATGTCTACCTCCAATCATCCTGGTGGAACCAGCAAACCAAGCGCTGGTAATACTCTGGTGTCCAGCGAGGAACAAGAGCAAATCGTTTTGCTGCTCATGCTGCTGTCAAACCTCTTGCAAAAGGACTGGATTGATTTCGCAGAGGATGAGGCGAATGCAGCCTCTGCGAACAACCTCAATCTAATCGTGCTAGTGGCCTTTGAAGGTCTCGAAATGGTTATGAGTCTGTTCAAGCAAGACACCTTGTGCCAAAATGATGCGTTGGCCTCCAATTTCTTCGAGCTGGTGAGCTTTTTGGTGCAAGTGTATGCCGACCAGCTCAACAAACTGGCTCCGCAGGCTCTGCAGCACCTGTTGGAAGCACTGGTGATCGGCATGCGCCATGTTCAAAAGCAAATTTGTGTGATATGTGTTGAAGCCATGGGTGAAATTGCCTTGTTTCATTGGAAAAAAGTCAGTCTCCATGCCCAGACACCCGGTGCGCCTGCTGTGAATGACTCCATTGGTCTACAACGCTTTGCTCAATTGCAGTGGAGCCGGTTTTTGTTGCAGAACCTGTTCGAATTCGTGCTTTTTGAAGACTTTGCGCACATGGAAGTGCTGGATGCCATCGCGTTGGCTTTGCTACCACTTTTGTTGATTGACCAGAACCAATGGATCCCGTTGCTTCGCCAAATCGGCGAAAAGCATCATCTGCAAGTAGCCATCGGCGAACGTTTGATGAACCTGGTGTATGAGTTGATGGGTTTCATCAAGCAACTGGATGCGGGCCAACTTCCACAACAACAACAGCAACTTCAACAGCACCCACGCGTCAAGGCTTTGCCTGCTCGTGGAGTATTCACAGCCCAATGGCGTCAGAAAACTAAGTTGTTCAAGACCAGATTGTACGAATTCGTGGCCAACGCAAGAGGGTTCTTGCAAGTCAAGTGAGCAAATACAAAAAGTTTGCGATGCAACAAAGAGCGTTGCGAAAAACTTCGTTCGAGTCCAAATTTCATGCGGAATAGATGATAAAAACACCCATTTTGCAATAAACTGCTGCTGTCCAGTCATTGTTGCCGTCGGATACCAAACGGCTCACAACAAATTCAGAAGCTGACTGGATCCACGTCACCCACCATCCAAATTGTGGATCCATAAGGCTTTTGAAGAAGCTGAATGTTTGTCGATCTCCTCCAGGTGCCTCACATTCAGGTGGTCTCCGCCAGTTGCTGCACGCCGCGCAAGTATGACGTTGCCCATATGAGTTGGGACATCCCCCATCCACTTGTAGGCAAGTCAACACTGATGGCTTGAAGGTTCGAAATGGATACCGGTACAACACTGTGTGCAGGACACCATGCTGTGTACTGTACCCCAACTGTACCGTCGCGTGTGAGAATCGTGATTAAAACAGGCCAGCGCTGATTAAATCACCTGTGTTTCCCCTTGCCCTTGCCCAGAACCAGCCCTTCCATCCGTCCTCTTGTTCACCTGAAGCTCTTTTCCACCAATCACCAGCCGGAATCAGGCCACTGCCACATCTGGCTGGCTGAATATTTTTGAACGTGATGCGTGGCCGTCCCCGCTAAAGTGCGAATCGCATCTTTCGTTGTGTGCCTCTCATCCCCCACCCCTCCCCCTTTTTCTAAAATCTCAGCTTTTGCGAGCCAAGAGGCTAGTATTGAGAGCCACATCTTTTTTCTTTGTCAGTGCCTGGAGTCAGGAGAGGAGGGTGACGCCCTGATAGAGAAAGCAAGTCAAACCCTTTTGCCACTTTCCGAAACACCCCACCAACAGGAAAGGAAAGGAATTAGGCGAGACATAGGAAGAAGATCTTGCTGGTGCTGTTGCTCCTCTCGCTTCTCTTTGTCGCGCGTTTTGGTGCTGTTGTATTTCGTTCCCGCCGTCGAAGTCCTCTATTCTGCCTTGGTGCAAGAGATTACCCCCCCCCCCCCTCTCCCCCCGCGGTCATAAGAAGAAGAAGAAGAAGAAGCTGCCAAAATGAAGTGGATGCGCTCCCAGGAGATGGAGTACGTCTCGTTGATTCTCAACGAAGACGCTGCTCACGACTGCGTGCAACGACTCGGCGATTTGGGTGCATTGGAATTCAAGGATTTGAACCCCGAAGTCACGCCGTTCCAGCGTCGCTACGTCAGTTATATCAAACGATGCGATGAAATGGAACGCAAACTGCGCTATTTTGCCACGGAATTGGCCAAATTCTCGATTAAACCCAAATCAGCCGGCTCCATTGACCAGTTTTTGGCCGGTTCCGCGGATATCCGGTATGGCTCGCAGGACACGGCTGCGCGCGCTCTGGACACGCTGGAACGCATTCTGGAAGACAAGGAACAGGAATTGCTCTCGTTGAATTCCATGCACGAGAAATTGACCCGCGAGTACAATGAACGCAAAGAATTGCAAGAGATTTTGGCGCGAACCGGTGAATTTTTCGAGATTGAATTGCCGGATGCCATGTCGCGTCGCTCGTCGCGCAATTCGTCGCGTTCGGTGGTGCTCATGTCGACCAATTCCGAACCGAACATTGGTGCCCCGGGTAGTGGCGCTATGCCTGGTGCCGATGAGAGCATGCTGAGGTTCCGTAACATCACGGGTGTGGTTCCAGCCGAAGAACGCTTGAAATTTGAGCGCATGGTGTTCCGTTCCACGCGTGGCAATTGCTTTATGCGGTTTTCACCCATTGAAGAGCCATTGACCGACC
Source organism: Paralagenidium karlingii (assembly GCA_027475765.1). NCBI lineage: Eukaryota > Oomycota > Peronosporomycetes > Paralagenidium > Paralagenidium karlingii. The sequence continues at coordinate 70,056 of JAMFLO010000041.1, forward strand.
CATCGACTGGCCAACAAGTTGAGAAGCACGCATTTGTGATTTTCTTTCAATCGCAGTTCATTGAAAGCAAGTTGCGCAAGATTTGTGATGCGTTCCACGCGCGGTTGTACACCATCCCGCCAGTCGAAGACCGCACGGCTATTGCCAATTTGATCTCCAACAACAATGCGGAGCTCAACCAAAGTAGCCACATTCTGCGTCGCAATCGTGAAAGTTGCGTGCTGCTTTGCCGGGATATTGCGGAAAGCTTGGAGTCGTGGAAATGGTCTGTTTTGCAGGAGAAGTCGACCTATTTCACGCTGAACATGTTCCGGTCGGATGTGAGCGGCATGCTCCGCGGCGAAGGATGGGTCATCAAGTCGGCTCTGGAAAGAGTCCGCGAAGAAGTCACTCGATCGCACAACGTGGATGACAAGGTGATGCCTTCGCTTGTGGATCGTGTGCCCAAGCCATGGCCAGAGCCACCGACGTATTTCGAGATCAACAAGTTTACGGATGCGTTCCAAAACTTTGTCGAGACATACGGTGTCCCTCGGTATCGAGAAATCAATCCTTCGGTGTTCACAGCGATCACGTTCCCGTTCTTGTTTGGTGTGATGTACGGTGATATGGGTCACGGATTCTGCGTCATGCTCTTTGGCTTGTATATGATTATGACCGAGAAGCGCATGGACCGTGGCGATATGGATGAGATGCTGATGTCGATCTATGGTGGTCGCTACATGATTTTCCTCATGGGCTGCTTTGCGATGTATGCTGGTTTGATGTACAATGATTTCTTTGCATTGTCGCTCAACTTGTTTGGCTCCAAATTCACGTATTATCCGGACGACTGCATTGACCACAGCAACAACACTTGCGAAGCATATTACAAGGTTGATGGTCAGCGCTATCTGTACAATGATACCAATATCTCGACTTCGGGCAAGAATGTGTACCCAATGGGAATTGATCCGATCTGGAAAACCTCGGAGAACGAATTATTGTTTATGAACTCTTTCAAGATGAAATTGTCCGTCATTTTCGGCATTGTGCAAATGGTCTTTGGCATTTTCCTCAAGGGCATCAACGCACTTTCGTTCCGTGAAATCGACGTATTTCTGTTTGAATTCATTCCGCAGCTTTTGTTTGCGTGCGCCTTGTTTGTGTATATGGTGTTTATGATCATCTACAAGTGGAGCATCAATTGGGCTGAACGTATGTCCCACGAGACCTGCCCGTTCAACTTTGATGGTCCCAACATGGGTTGCCGTCCTCCGTCGTTGATCAACCAACTGATCAACATTGCGCTGCAACCAGGCAAGATTGTTGACCCGATGTTTGACGGACAACTCAAGACCCAACAATCCTTGTTGCTCCTCGCCGTGATTTGTGTGCCTTGGATGTTGGTGCTCAAGCCTGTATATCTCAACTACAAGCACGGCAAGACTCGTCATGTGGATCAACTGGATGATGAAGAAGGCGATCACATGCTCGCTGACGAGCATCATAGTGGTGGACATGGTGGCCATGGTGGCCATGGTGGCCATGGCGAAGAGTTTTCGTTTGGCGAAACCTTCATCCACCAAGCCATTGAAACTATTGAGTTCGTGTTGGGAATGGTGTCCAACACTGCATCGTACTTGCGTCTGTGGGCTCTTTCACTTGCGCATACGGAATTGGCGACGGTGTTTTGGGAAAAAGCCATGCTCTCGACCATTAACATGGACTCATTCATCGCCATCTTCGTTGGCTTTGCGGTGTTTGCAGGAGTCACATTTGGTGTGATTTTGGCGATGGACTTGTTGGAATGCTTTTTGCATGCTTTGCGTTTGCACTGGGTCGAATTCCAGAACAAGTTTTACCATGCAGATGGCCACAAATTCCGTCCGTTCTCGTTCAAGGAATTGATCAAGGAATCACGCTATGAATGAGTCTGTTCTTGACCATCAAGAAATTGATCAGTCCAGAAGAAGAAAAGACAAGAAAGCGATGGGGTGGAAGGAGAGCGAAGGTGACTGGAAATGAGGCGAGTAGATGTTGTACAAGAACTCTTTTGCATGTTTACACACCTCTGGGATGAAAAGGAAGAGGCGGGGGCAGAAACAGAAGAAGGAAGATGAATATGATCAACTCGATTTCTCAGCAAACTCCCAGTCTTGTCATTATGTCCCTGGTTCCATCCTCTGCACTTTCAACACTCCTCAGTATCGTTGACGTAGGTTCCTGTCCTATCTACTCGTCGTCACGCTTGGTCTTGTCTGGCATCGCGATACGCTGGACTGGCGTCTCGTCTTGGGGCTTCTTGGAAGCCTTCTTCTCCATCAACCTGGTGCACAAGTCCCACCAACAAGCCGTCAAACCAATGCATCAAGCCACAGCACCCATGGGAGAAGTGCTTACAATTGTTGATACTGTTTGCGCAAAGTGCTGGCGGCACTCAAGTCTTGCACACGGTCCAGTGCCTTAGAGTCGGCCCACAAGTATCCTGAGCCACCGCCGACAATGGCGAGGCCGATAATGGCCGCAGCTTGCACTCGACGAGGAAACGGGCCAAAGGCTAAAGCATCAAGAATGGTTTTGGAATATCTCTGTGTCAGCGGTTGTGCTGCTCCTCATGGAAACATCCCGCAAGGATCTGTTTGGCTCTCCATCGTCAACATTCTCACGTCGGGGCCACTGACGCAGCACCCAGCGGAATGGGTTTGCCAAGCAACTTACAGGTGATCGTGGCACCGCTCATGGCGCCAAGCAAACCGCCAATGGACGCGTACTGTTGGATGTCATTCTGACGGCGGTCAAACCACACTTTTTCCTCCAAAGTCAGCTGCAGGCCGCGCCGTTTTGACGCTTCCGAGTTGGTTTGGGCCATGTTTTGATTGATGTGTTGCTTTGCACTTGAAGCGAGCCCTGTGATTCGCTCAAATGGTGTCCCACTTTCATCCAATCGGATTGATCGACTGCTCTTCCTGCAAAATTACGAATCTAGTCGTTCAACTGGATCTGATAACCATTCCCTCGGAATCAGATGAAGCCAATGCGCCCCAATTGGAATCTGTAAGAGCGCACACGGCCACCGCCTGGCGCCTTTACCTTTAAAAAGCAGCAGCGTTATTCTTTTGGAATTTAAAATGATTTTGTCATGTTCAAAGGGTTTTGCTGTAGGGTGTGTGTGTGTGTTCGCCCTCCCCCCGCCCCCCCCCCCCGCCCCCACTACTGGATACTTGAGACTGCCAATCTGCTAACAACGTGACCGCACACACTGCCCAAAAGAACGCCACGTGTGTGCGTGGGTCAGTGCTTTTTGAGTAATTGAGTTTGCAGCAGTCAGAGGATTTGCAAGAGCGGTTGCTTGCATTCTACCAGCGCTTCAAGTGCACTGGGTGGAATGGATGAGGGAATCCTGGTTTGTTTGGCGGCTCGGCGGGCTTCTGGGACGGGGTCCTTTTTGGCAAATGATGAAGCAGCAAGTTGGAAGATTGTAACTTAGTTTAATGGCTTTCTATGGTCTATCTATGAGGTGGCGGCGTCGGTGGACCTGATCTACTGGACTGACTGGCCTGGCCTGGACTATTCTTTTGTCGTGGACCACTGGGATCACACTCCAATAGTCTTGACGCGCGGAGCCATCGACGAAGTTGGCACTGCGAGCGTCTCGGGGTTGTAGTGGTACATTTCCATGAAGAAATCCATCGACTCATTGAAATCTGGCACGACTTTCTTGGTGGACGCTGGGTGAGACTGGGGATTTGCGCTGGCGTTTTGCTCGGAGGAAGACGAAGTGGTGCCCTGTCGAGAACTGTAACTGATGCTCAGCGATCCGGGTGAAGCCAGAGAAGCCGTGACTGTGCAACTGGGACTGATGCTAGACCGAGCAATTGAGTGAGAACTAAAGCGTGGACTTGAATTGCAGATGTTGCTCGGTTTGGTGCACGGGGAGGTCGATGATTTCATGAGCGACTGGAAGCTGCCCTGCTGGCTTGGGCTGGGCATTTGAGAACCTTGCAACTGAGGCAGCATGCGCACTGCGCCTTGGCTGGCACGATGGTGATGATTGTTATCGTTGTGGGTCGGAGAAGGTCGACTTCCAGCTGACTGACTGAATTGTGCATTACGATATGGAAACTGGGGCAGCGTATCCATTCGTCTTTGACTCGAAGCCTGCTGTGGTGCCGGCGCAACATACGCTCGTTGAAACGGGAACGCCATGTTTGGTGCCGTCGCCACATTGAGTGGTGGGAACGTTGTCTGGTGCATGATCTCGGCGGCACGAAGCGACGCGTTGGTTCGCAACGTGCCATTTCGATTGCGTAAGCCACGCATTCGTCTGGCGATTTTCTCACGATACTTTTGTGCATGGGTCTGGGTCTGGCGCACTGTACGCGTGCCGACCATCGCGGCGATTGCTTTCCATGGACCTTTCGGGTAGAGTTGCATGGCCTGTAGAAACCGCGCATGCTCTTCACAAGTCCATGTGCCTTTGCCTTCCATTACTCAGTTTGCTTGGGTATCTGTGGACGTCTGGTTTTGGTGGTTCGTTGAGTGGGTGGAACGGTGGTCAGTCCTCCAGGTGTCGGTGTGTGAGCTACCTGTCCAATTCGAGAATGAACGTGACTCTGGGTCCAACCCCCTGCTCTTTCTTCGCGATGGCTACCAGGTTTTCAGACGACAACCAGCGACGTCAAAGCACACACACAAGAAAGAAGAAAGAACACACGCACTGTCTTCAGGGGATCTCGAAACCAGCCGTCCATGGACCCCCAACATCAAGTTTCAACTTGCTTTGGATAAATCCAGTTTGAAACATGCCCAACACACAAGTCTCCAGTGTTTTGGCATTCGGATAGTTCAAGAACAGCAGGCCCAATGCTTTGGTTGCCACACTTTTTGCCTGAAAAAGCTCACACCAGCTGGTTGGTGTGTTCACCAAACGGCATGTTGCCAAAGAAGTGGATGAGTGTATGTGAGTTGCTGGCTTCAGCTGGAGAATTACCAAACCTGTACACGTTGTTACCAATCCAACAAACTGCGTTGGTCTACCATGCCATCTGGTGGCAAACCGCACAGACAAGTTTTGGCGGATCTTTGATTGGTGAAAAGGGATCGTTGCAAGACTTCTACACGAGAAGTGAATTGATGCGTCCAGCTGGTGACTAGAAAGCCCCCACTGAAACTCTTGGTGGAAACTAACGAGTGTGGAGCCGATTGGATTGGGTTTTGCATGTGTGCAAAAGGGCCCAAAGATATCGTCGCCTGTGCTTGCACCTGCTACGCAAGCAGCCTTGTTGGTGTGAGTATCCTGCGAGCTTTGCTGGCCAAATATTCGGTTGATGATGCTGGAAGGGGGAGAGTTCGTTGGCTCTGGTTCACTTGTTGAAGCATCTTCGTGTGGTTTTCCCTTTTCCACTGCTATGCTTCTTGCTCTTTCTCATTGATGACCGCCATGGGATGGACTCTAAAATGGAACTGCGACACGATGAGAAGAAGCACAGCTTGGTTTGGTTTCTCTCCGCCGTCTGCAAATGTAAATGAGTGTCTCAGCGCATTGAAATGGGCGCCTCTCGGAAACCATTTCATTGGATCCCTGAAGGCATTCAGCTGGTGAAGCTGCTGCTTTGCAAATGTTGTCCTCATCGCTTTGCAGCATTCTGGACAGAATCTCGTTGGAGGGGTAGATCACTCTCAAGCCATCAACAATGGGCAAGCAACAACAATACTATCGCTTGCCCATCCTTACGACAAAGACAGCCCTGGCCCTTGACAGATGGTGTGCACCAGCCGGCGTGGCGCGCAGTTTCGTTAACTGTCCATCGTTACTTGCAGGCAAAACACCATGTGGTCTCTCCGTATCGTCCATCAAAGCAGCAGCGTTACTTCTCAGGTTTTGTTTTTTCAAAAGGTGCTCCAGAAAAGGACCTCATGGGGTTGCTCTACCTCCACCCTTCCTCCTCAAGAAAACTCCAACTCCAAACTGTCTTTTTCTTGGATCGTGGTGTGTGTTTCGATGGCGTTGGGATGTGCTAGATAGCGTCAGCATTGTCAACAGAGTTTCAGTTGGCTGCTAGGTCTCTTGGCATCTTCTGCGTTATGTCTTGCACTGGATATGGTGACTCACATGACAAAACCAACCACCCCACCACCACAAAGATGTTGTGCTTGGCTTGTGGTCTTTTTGTCCACCCAAAGCAACTGCGCGCCGGTGAGCGTGCGACTCTGTCCCGCGTGTGCAGGTGCGCAGGTGCATTTGCACGTTTGCACTGGCGTGTACTTGATCATATCAAAGGCACCGATGACCATTATGTTTCAACGATGATGATGGGCAGGTACGTACAGATGCGATAATGACCAAGGTGTCTTGCTCCTGCCTGGAAATCGACCTCGTGTGGTTGGTTGATCCAGCGCACCCAGCAGCAGTGTAGAACGTGGAGCTCCGATACAAACTCTTCTGGTGGACAAACGACGAGCCTTTGCACTTGCCAGCATGGCTCGCCAATGTCTACTGACGTCGAGAAACTTCGACTCTGCAGAGGATGTAGCACGACTTCAAGAGACGTCCGAGTCAAACGGTCCAGCCATGTCATTTTACATTGTTCGGCTTCTTTGCCTTTGTTGGGTGGTGGCGCAGTTGATGAGGTGCAAGGGACGGACCACTGAGCCAAGTGGTGCCTCTGGCTGGCATGGCCTTTATCTCGCTCATTGTTGCGCGGACCGGCCCTTGAAAGCAGAATCACCACAAAGAGCAAGGCTAGTCGGTCAGCATGTAAAAAGCTTGCGTTGGCTTGTTCTGGTCTGGAGCCACTGCAGCTGCTTCAGACCAACAACAAGGTGAGCACTAGAATACCAGAGATAGCTACGAGGCTGCAGTCACTTTGCTTTTTGCTAACAACTACAACAATGTGGTGATCCCAACGCCATTGCAAGCACCGGAGCCAGAGAGAGAGAGCCACCGCGTCCACGCAGGCGCAAGAAGAGACCCTAGCTGTCATTGAAGTCACCAGACCGAACGTTTGGATCCAAGATACAACCATCCGGTCACAGTATGAGTATGGTATTGAAAAAGTATCAGCAGCGACAGACACTGTGGAGCAGAACGAGTGGAGGAGAGTGAGCAGAGCGAGACCAGAGAGAGAAAGAGAGAGAGAAGCTAAGTCAGAGTTGGAAATACCGAGTAGTGAACAGAGCACACAACGACCAACGGGATTGCCAGCTGCGCTCCGTCAAGATCGTGGAGTCCAATTCTCACAGAGCACAGAGCTACGACAACCACTCCAGAGTTGGAGCGAGTCGGGCTCAAGAGTTTGAGACCGCACAAAGAATTCTTTAGCGCTAGGAGACCATGAGATATTCACCGAGCTAGGACACTAAGGCGAAGAGCCGATATCGGATGATTGAGCAGAGGAGGGTGATTGAGCCCTTGCCTTCCTCGAGTCTTGTGAAAATCTTGCGTGATGATGAGAGCGAAGAGAAAGAAGCCGTGGTTTCGTCGAGTGGCGCCACCGAAAAAGTCCAATGAGATTTGCGACAAACGGTTATATTCCTTCAACAACAATTTGAGAACCAAGGTGCCCTGAATCGTCGTTTGGAAGAACAACAGCATGCTATTTTGGCAGCTCAGGAGAAGTTCCGACAGACTGACGTGCAGCTCGCAACGCTGACAGCCGAGGTGGCCCAACGAGCGCGACGCAGCAGTTTGAGCAGGTGGGGTATATTTGAAACGAGCCGAAACGAACGTGGACATGGAGAAAGAGCGTGGCGACCAGGCCACCACCATCATGGCGACGGGAGGAGACGTGCCCAAGCCACCGATCTACAGAGGATCAACTCAGAGTGAGAAACGTGCGTTCATGGACGCATACGTTGAATACGGGAGGAATATTAGCACCTTGAACCAGAGTGCAGGATGCAAGGTTTTCAGGATGCCTGTGGGTGGATTCATTGCCCACAAGGCTATGGTGCGATTATGCAAGTATGAGCTGAAGAAGGATGAAAGCCAAGTGACTGAATCGGAGTGGATGAGCTACTTCCTGGAGGCGAAGGCGTGTGAAACGACAAGAGTGGGGGCTCTGTCAAAAGCAATGCAGTCGTTGCAAATGAAGGGCGGCATGGACGGCAAGTCGCGGTGTTGACGAAGTCTCGGATTCTCTTTATATTGAATGGCTGCACACTTGAGTATCAATTCCACAGTGGCCGTCACTTCCCATTCATTTATGGACTTCTGATGGATTCGGTCTTGAAGTCGGGATACTGTTGTGTTGTATTCATGGGAGGTCTTCTTCCACGGAATCGCCTCAATAATACCCACTCGATTGGTCTTCATATAACTCCACGTGCTCATTTGTTCATAACACGGGTACAAGACCAATGAGTTCAGATAGTCAACAGACTGTTGAGTTCTTCCATCCTGCAATACTACATCATCGTAGAACGCTTGCATCAGCCGGGTGATGAATGGATGAGTCCGATATTGAATATCCATAACCACAGTGTTTTCGTCCGTGGCCAGGGCCTTCATTACACTTCTGATGTTGTTGTGTTCTTTGGTGTCATGGGCATAGCATCGGCTTTCTCGATTTCTTCCAGAGTAAGGTGGTAATTGTTCTGGATCACCAGCTAGGATAAGCGATTTGGTCTCATTCCGAATGCTTTGTCCGATAGCAGATTCCGCAATTTGTCCAGCTTCGTCAGCAATCACAAACTTGAATGGTTTGTGGGCAATATTCGATCTTGCTACGGTTGTGAGAGTGGCTAGAATCAACGATTTGCCGTCCCACAATCGTTCATGGCTTTTGCGTTCATAGCTTTTGGATATGCTGATTGTTCGTCCCTGTCATCATACTTGGCTCCATTTTCACCGTACTGCAATAACTCTGGGGCCATTTGAGTGTCGATTCCCAATCGCAGAATAGTTCCTCGATTGATTCCTGGGATCTTGATCAACTCTTCAAGCACTGCATCAATAGCACTATTGGTTTCAGCAGTGATCAACACCATCCCACCATAGGACTCTTGGAGTGCAACTGCTATTGCTGACAACGTGTAGGATTTTCCGCATCCGTAGACTGGGCTCTGGTGATAGCCACCAGAAACAAGTAGTGCTAGTTCCAGGTTCTTGACGGCTCTTTGTGTTTGGTCAAGAGTGTCAGGGCTCTGGTGATCGCCATCTTGGTCTTGAACGTGTCGTTCATCCGGTCGAGTATGTACCAAAGTTGTGGTCTTTCGTCCCACCACTGGTCGACTTGGGAATTGAAGTATTGCTCCGCTGAGCGGGCGAGGCAATGGCTCAATCGGTCGACCTTCACTTCTTCACTCCATGTGAGTCCGCACGCTGCTTCGGCGAACGCCACTTGATGCACGAATCGTTTCGCCCACGATTCAAAACCGCTGCCAAGGCCAGGATATATCTACTTTCGATCGAATGGCTTGATCAAGAGCTTCATATCTCTTGCGTTCGGCGTTCGGTGGGGTGGACGATAGACTTGTTGAGGCATGGCTGATTCTTCTCTCTCTTGTGCTCAGTTAAGCTGTCGGTTGACGAACTCGCGTAAGACACTCTGCATCCTTGGGTCTTCTTCGCGCGCTCTGGGAAACACATCTTCCAGTTCGGTCACATCCATCGTGCCGCGTCGGTTTCCGAAGCTACGCCCGTGGTGCTCTCCTTGGCCTTCCACAATCGATGGCGTGCTTGGACTTGGCTCGCGCGTCTCCACGTGAATGAATCTCGTGTCCACTTGAGTCAACTTCGAGTCTACTTGAGTCAGCTTGGCGTTCAGGCTTTGCAGCAGCTACAGAATCTAACTTATGTCGTCAGTGCGCAAGCTTGGTTCGTTTGATCCTTCTTCTTGCTTGGTGTCTTCTGCGCTTGAGCTCATAACCTGTTGGGCGTACGTCTTATCAGCGCTCATGGTAGCTTGTTCACAAGTTGTAGCGCACTGGAAGTAGAGACCAGTAGAAGAAAGAGGTCAACCAGATCAAACCAAAAAAGAAACTCTTCTTGTTGCTTGTTGGTTTCGACGGTAAAGTAAGACTAACAAAAGCTAATCTAAGCTCTTTGTTTTCAAACCATTCACCTTGTTCACTTCAACAGAAACGCGATGTCTTGACGTGTGCCAACCTGGTTTGTCTTCGTCTGCACAATACTGCGTCGCACCAATGCGGAGAACCAGGTATTTCAGTTGAAATGGCCGTTACTGGGAGCGGACGAACACCGGTATTCCGACTGAAGGTGGTGACAGTGATACATTTGACCTCCCCAACACTGTGGACCTGAAGGAAATTGATACTGCGAGTGAATAACTTGCATTCAAAGAAATGGTGGAACGTGCTCTCAAATGTGGCTTGCAAAGGGACTATGCGCGCGTCCTTGAGCGGATCTGTACGAACTGGGCGCAGATCCACCGGCGAACGTAGAGCCTATGAAAATCCGATTGAAACCCGGCTCGGTGCCATACAAGTGCAAGGCACGCCGACACAGTCCCGAGAAGCAGAATTCCTGCACAAGCTCAATGAGCAACTGGTTCTGCTCGGTTGGGTGTACGAGAATGCCCAGTCACGATGGGCATGCCCAGCAATGCCAATCAAGAAGCCCAAGGGTCAGCGGCACCGCCAAACAAATGATTATCGACCAGTTAATCCAATGACAGACCCAATCGTTGGGGTTATGCCGAACCTTCACGTTGTTCTCGAGAAATGTAAAGGGAAGAAGTGCTTCGCGGTGTCTGATTTCATCAAGGGGTTTTGGCAAATGCCTTTGCACCCCGAAAGCCAAGAAATCCCATGCTACATGATCGATGAAAAAGAATACACCCCAAGGCATGTACCGCAAGGTTTCACTGATGCTGCCATCCACTTCCAAAGCACCATGCAAGAAGTACTCAAGAAGTTCTTGTGGAAGAATTTGCTTATTTGGATCGATGATCTGCTGGTGCATGCACACAGTGTGGAGGAGCTTCAGGTGGTGGTTGATGAGTTATTTGGAGTATTCACCAGCCGGGGACTCAAGCTAAGCCCCAAGAAGAGCCACCTATACGTCAACTGGTGTGGCCGTGTGATTAGTGCTGCAGGAGTGAGTCACAACCGAAGCGGATCGAGGCGCTCCGACTCATGCCAGATCCAACCACCGCGTCAGAGCTTCAACAGTTCCTGTGCGCCTCCAACTGGATGCGCGAGAGCCTGGTAGACTATGCACGTGTGGTGAACCCACTACAGCTACGGCTTGACCAAGCTTTGAAAGGCACCAAACGCACCAAAAGCACTGAGGCCGGCATCTCTATCGAACTGAGCACTACCGAGAAAGAGAGTTTCAAGGCCACGAAGGCACCCGTTGTCAACAGTGCTGTACTCAGCTATCCAGACCCCCAGAAGCAGATGTGAGTATTCACATCGGGATGCCTCTGATTCTGGGTGGGGTGCCGTGGTGACACAAGTGAGCCAATGGAGTGCAGAGAGACCGATCCATGAACAAGCCCACGAACTACTGCACTGTTTGGGTGTTCCTTCCGGGACTCTGCTCTCAACTGGAGCGTGATCGAGAAGGAAGCGTATCCGATCGTTCACGTATGCGACTCGTTGGAGTATCTACTCCAAAGAGAACAAGGGTTCAAGCTATACTGCGACCACAGGAACATCATTCATATGTTCGCACCGGGAAGAGACTTGTAAAATCACGTCCAAGGCAAGCTTATGCGATGGTCAACCAAACTGATGGAGTTCCGCTACTCTATTGAGCACATCAATGGTGTTCACAGCGTGTGGAGTGATATGATCTCACGATGGGGAGGCACCAAAGTGCCACGGACAGTGAAACGAGTAACCACCAGGTCACAAGCTGCTGTCGTGTCCCCCAAAACCCCAACACCGGCATGTCGAAAAAGGTGTAGCAAGACCAATCAGCCGCCAGAGGCCAAACGACGCCGGCAGCACAAACAACCACCACGCACAACAACGCCAATCCACCCTAGGCTCCATCCACGACCACTGGATGATGACGGGTTTGTCTGGCCGACACTGCAAGAGATCCGACAGTCACAACAGCGGCACCCCAAGCCACCAGGCTCCAAGCAAAGCCCTGATAGATTGTGGCGACTGAATGGAAAAGTGTGGATCACAGTACCGGAAGATGGCCTGGTGACGCGGCTCCCGGTGATAGCCCACTGTGGTTCCCAGGGCCACCGTGGCTCGATTGTGATGGAACACCATCTTCGAGCGAGTGGTGTCCTTCTGCCAGCAATGCCTCCTCTGCCTTCACATGAAGGGAGAACGGACCATCCCACGGCCATGGAGTACCGGTGCATTGAACGCAACCTGGCACTCCATTGGGATTTCCTCCAGCTCGGTGCAAGCTTCGGCTCCAGTCAGTATGTACTGGTGCTCAAGGATGAAGCTACACAAGAGTATGCCGAACGCAGTGGCGACACAAAACTCCAAGAAAAAGTTCGTCAACTTCAGGGACAACAGTCAAAATGATACATGGTGTGGTGCAGGCCTGATACAGGAGCCGACTGAGAAGCACCCAGCCCAAGACATGCCACAAGTGGCACCGGTGCTAGCCGTGGTCCTTTCATCTCGGCCATGTATGGGCGATGCCTCATTTTTCAAATGGCGATCTTATGGGACCGCCAACGATTGTCAGAGCCCACGTTTTACAGCTCAATTCAATGATGGGTGTACACCTCCAGTGCTTCAAAGCGTTGCGTTTCTCACGCGACGGCACAAACCACTTCCTCAGTACTCTACTCTTGCGCTCATGCTCAAAGAAACAAGAGCTAGTGACGAATGGGAACACAAGGATGACATCCGTGGTTGCTGCACATCGGGTTTTCCTTTCTAATAGCAACAACGCACACCCATCACCAAATCTGCCACATCCATGAAACTTCACCAGTCGTCCATCCAAAGACACCGCCACAAAGTGCAAACTGTATACCATTACACAGCCCTTCGCCAGGCGATATTCACGGTTGCTGGTGCTTTTTGACGTGAACCTCATCGTTTGAGGTCGTTGTTGAATGCGTGGTTGACATGGGATTGCCCATGGGAAACAGCATTCTCTCTGGAATTCGGGTCTTTGGATGCTGACGGTGATACGTGGCTAGGGCATCAACTAGTGGTATGAGTGCTGCTTCTGCCGGCTGTCACTGAATATGTTCACCGTGCTTGGTTTGTGTATGCCAAAGTCAGCGCATTTCTCCCAATGGTGCTCCCATTGGAGCTCGACATTGAGCAGATTCGTGCCAAATAGATGAAGAAAAGGGCCCATTCCACGAGATTCCAGGCCAAAAACGTCGTGACAAAAGCAAAAACGGGCGTTTAGAGGATTCTTTCGCATAAATGCAGAGAAGTCTCATTAATTCGCACTACCTGTCATGGAGAAGTTTTGCTTTAAAAGCTCAATCTTGAGGTGTCCACCGGCGTTGATGCGATGATCATCAGTTGGACATCGTGAAGAAGCTCGTGATCGGTTGCCGACTGTGTTTGGGTTCGCATCGCTCCAGGTGCCGAGTTAGTTGCTGGGCTGTTGGTAGTATCTGCTTTCAGACGAGTCACCACCAAGCCAGCTTCTGCCAGTAAATCAAAGAATTGATGCTCCATTGGGTTGCGCGATCGATGGGACATTAGAATGCAGCGCTTTGGTAGCGGATGGTTGTCGTCTTTGCTGTCATCAAGATCACAAGCTGCCATGCTTCCTCTTGTCAACGACACAAACGATGAAACGAGCGGTGCGTATCCTTCGGGATCGTACACGACGTCCGAACAAACAATCAAATCCGGCAGCACCAATGGTGAATCCTTTGTTTCCTGTGGTACTTGCCACGATTCCAGAACGTTTGCAGGATCCGTTCCCCACGGATGTGCTTGAGCTTGTGGTACAATCCAATCACCGTCACCCATAGCTTCAAGGCCAAAGTTCAGTTGGATGTTGAAACGCAACAGCGGGATCACTTGGTCCATGTCGGTGAGCACAATCCTGCCGCCGAGCAACCCACAAACCAGTCCAACAAGTCCCAGACCACTTCCAAGCTCGACGACGCGCTTGCTATTCACTATATGAGGGTTCTGCATCAAAAAGTCGATCAGCACTAGGCTAGAATCCCACAGTTTCCCAGCAATTCCTAGGCTTCCAGGCGCTTCAGCCAGTAGCACGTCCTTGTGATTGTGTTTGGTCTCGAACTGAAACACTCGACAGGAATGAATGCCCAGTTGTCTCGCATCTGCCATCATATTCTCCACGGAGGCATCACCCACACGGCATTCACCATCGACAGCTTCTTCCAATCGAAAGGGAAGCGAGACGACCGGCAAGATGTCACTGGACGGGTCATCCATAGATATCATCACTTGCGTATAGCACGACGACGAAGAACCACGTCGAGTCATGGTTTCGCGTTCTATCTGCACAGTGAAAGTGGCTTTCCCATGCTCATTTAGGATGACTCGAACTTCCCCATTCTCTGCGTCCTTGGTGTCCGTTGGACTTTGCACGGCCACCGATTTCAGTATCAACGAGTCATCAGCTACAGTGGTTGGCTTGCTGGTGCGTAAGCTGCATTTGATGACCAACTGCGTTCCATATCGCGCAGCAAACAAGTCACGATTGAACAGACCAAACTCATTGCCGACAAACACCGAGACCTCAAAGGGGTTTCGCAGAGACAGCACTTGGGGAAGCACGTGGCTGAGCAAAACAGGACAAGCTGAGCACTCGATCATTGGATAAGACGAGGTGCCAACGAGCAAACCCACTCACCCAAAGTTGAGTCGTAGCTTTTGCTGGTCATGCACGAGTTTACCGATTTGTTGGGCTTCTCGTTGGGCCACCACACGGTCTTGTGCAAGGATTCTGCGTGTCTGGCGAAGCAAACCTCGTGCGTTTTGCTGGAAAGAGGACGAAAACGTTGCGCAATCGGCGCAATTCTGAAGCAAATGGGCCAACTGCTCGAATCGTTCGAGGTTTTGTAGGCTCTGAAAGCGCCGTAGATGGGCTTTTTCGTTCCACTGGTTCAGTTCAAGCGCACGCTCACAGTCTGCTCGTGTTTGGATCCATGAGGGTGAGTGTAGACCCAGCAGCATCAAGTAATGGCCCCAATCCACACCACATCTGCTCTGTGGAAGTGAACGAGTCAATGCTCACCTTTGAGTGCGCTGGCAAAGTCGCGTTGTTGGATCCAACACTGTGCACGGTTGGAAAACAGCACGGAAAGCTTGGCGTCGCGTTGGTCGTCCGAGTTCTTTGGGTTCATCAACACATCGATGGCCTGGGAATACACACGATGGGCTTGATCGTAGTGACCGTTTGAGTAGAATCCATTGCCTTGTTGCTGCAGTTCATCCGCGACCATCTCACAAGCTCTTGATGAGGATGGCATCATGGTGCAGGGTTCATGGACCAATTCCGAATCAGAATCAGACTCAGACATGGAATCAGGTTGCCTTTGTTGCAAGACATCAAACCTGCGAACATTTTGGCGCCACGTTGTTGCCTCTCCACGTCATCTCCGACGGCGACTCGATTGTTGTTGTTATCTTCCAACGCATAGTATACAAGAATTGTGGCGGTGCCTTTTTGACACCACAGACTTGGTGCTGGTATCTGCGTTGTCCATTGTCTTCGTCAGCAAGCGTGACATTGCCGTAAGGACTCTTCTGTACAAACTATGTTGAACGACCTCTTTGTCGGGAACTTTACGTAGATACCAGTGACGAATATGAATGTATTGTGGTACCTCAAGCAATTGAGTGTACTCAATGTCGAGTGCCGCGAGGTGATCCATCTCGCGATCCAATGATGCAGGAAATGCATTCAAAGTCGAATTCGACAACGTCAACCAGAGCCTGGGCGTGTCGACTTTAAACGTGAAATGCAAAAGCATATCCCCACCATCAAGGACTGTCTACGTAGGTTCATGTCTTTTTTTGTGGTGTTGTGTGTTGTGTATGGGTGCTGCTGCATCCATAGCATTCCTTTCGTTCACTCATTTCATCCCTTTATCTCCCTTTTCGACAGAATTCCGGGGCGTGCCGATCCCACTGAAGGGCGACGATTCGCTGCCAAACAAACAAACCAACAATGGTAGTCTCACTGAAAAGGCTGATTCGATTGCTCCCAAGCGCAACTTGGACTAGCATCGGCATGTGTGACAGTGATGCAGGCAGATGGTCGAATTGGTCAAAGTTGACATACAAAGTGATGATGTTTGGCCAAACCTGTGGCAGATTGTCTGGAAGACTCGTCAAGTTGATTTGCTCCAAGAACACCGAGTGTATTTGCTCTGGGAAGTCTGCTCCCCAAAGTCATGGCTGGATGCAGCAGCAACATGCCGACGAAGAGGTTCACGACAGTGAAGATTTGAACAGCTTGCGACAAGAGCGCCCGCCGCTGTGCCGCGCCACAAACACCAGAGTCGTCATGGTCCTCATCGAAACACTCTGGTAAGCACATCGCCAATGACGAGAACGACGAGGAGCAAAAGCCCAACAGTGCTGCTTTTGAGACATCTGTGCCAACAGATCAAGACGCGATGCTGGCGTCTCTTCATGCTCTTCTGAGACAGGAAGTTCTTTTCCCCAGACACGACAGCCTTCGTCAGATAAGGGTCGGTTCCAGCAGCGTTTCCGCGATCACCTGGATCTGATATGATACGAAATGATCGATGCATTCACGTAATATCTTGTTAGAAGAGCACACTGATGATTTTGGGTCCTGTAGTTGGCAGACGGAGACTCAGACTCAGAAAAGATAGAAAAACCAAAAGCCCTTCATGCGAACACCAAGCAGCGTTCACGAGGACGAAGAAGCGCTGGCTTCGTTGCGTGGATTTGGCGAACTCGCGCGTTTTGCACCACCGAATCTGATGACACCATGTCCGTACTGCCATCAGGGCTTTGGGTCGGCTTCTTTGCCGATCCACGTTCGTCGCTGTCGAGCGCAACAACCGCAGCCCAGCCCGGAAGGACGTGAACCAGCAGAAGCAGTAGCCAAAGCGCAGAGTTTCCAAGGCAAGAAACGACTGAAACCACTTGTGGATCTGTGAGTGGCTTGAGCAAGTAACAGTCTTTGCATTTATGATCGCGTTGGCACTTGGCTGCCTGCCTTGATGAAGTGTGAGCACTGACCACTGTTAACTGCACAGATGCTTGGATGTCATCACGAGAAACTTCACTGTGACCTGCATGGACAAGATTTACACTCAACCAGAAGCCCAGGCCGCGCTGATCGATTCGCTTCCGTCCCATTTGGTGCATCGCATCATCATGAACCTGTTGGTTGAAATAAAGGAGCTGCGTGGCAAAGAGCAAAGCATCCGCGCCAGGTGGTTGCGACTGAAACAACAATTACCACAATTTGAGGCCCAAGAACAGCAACTTCAGATCATGCGAAGAGAGTTGGCAGCGTGTGTGTCGCGGACAGTCGCCCAACAACAAGAAATGCACCACAAAACCAAAGACTTGGAAGCATGTCAGAGCCAACTGCAGATGTGTTCAAGTGGATACGATCAACTGACAAGCGAATTGGCCAAGTCACGCCAGCAGAATCATATCAAACAGCAAAAGATCAATTCGCTGGTGCAAGAAACTGCAGAGCTCAAACGCCAGTTGACCATTTCGCAGCACAAAGAGCACATTTGGATCAAAGAGACGGCACTTTTGAAGCGCCAGCAAGTCAAAACGCAAGCAAAAAAGAGCCCAAATAATCAAAAGAAACAGAATCAAGCGATTTGCCGTGAGAGATCATCCAACGCAACGCGTTGGCGATGGAAAAGACAGCTGTTTTGCCATCAATACAACACCCAGACCCGAATCCCGTTGCCGCCAGGGTTGTCCGAAGCCTATCTTTCGTGCTTAATTGGCGAGTTGAACAACAACGATGATTCAGAGACTGGTGCAGGCTTGGAAACATTGAGAGGCCATTAAAGATGCAATGCGCTTCGGTTCTGCGGTGCTCTGGCTAACAATGATGTGAGCTGCCGAACATGGCCCCTGATGAAACTCATCAAGTACATGCTTTGAGTGATAGTAACTGTGGTTGGTTGTCTAGCACTTTGCCATCAACGCGAGAGTTGGCTGGAGTTGCAAATCGACGCATGAACAAGTTGGCATCGAGATTGCTACAGTTGATGCCGAGAGTTCTTCTGTTACCACGCGGTAAGTTGAGCAAAGCTACAGTGACCGTCGACACTAGGTGTGCGTGTGTTACACTTCGATTTCTGCTGGCGCTTTGAGCATGGAATGCTATGAGAAGTTTGTTAGGTTTCCTCAGTGTTACATCTAGATACTGCCATGACTGCCATGGTGCCATTGCTATAGTCCACTTCTGCCAGTGTTTTCGACACAATAGTCGAGACAAGACTCATGCTCTGTTGACCAAAAAGCATGTATTTTCCAGCTCATTGTACACTAACAGCTTTCTTCCACGATCTCTTCCCTTCTTGCATCTTATCTTCCAACTTCCAGGCCATTCTCACTCTCCAGCGATTCTAGATTGCCAACTATGCGCGTTCTCAAACCCGTTCTTTCCCGTCTCGTAATCCAGAATCGTCTGACGGATCTCTTCTTGAGTCGACATCACAAACGGACCATATTGCACCACTGGTTCGTTCAGCGGTTGACCCGAAATCAGAATAAACTCCAATGGCTCATCTCCTGCTGAAGTCACTTGCACACCATCTCCGTCTCGTTCCAACACGACAGCTTCGTGGGGTTGCATCAACTCCTTCGCTTGTTTGTCATCACTTGAAGCACCACTGGCAGCACTATTCACGCTACCGGTGCCTCTCAACACGTACAAAAACGCATTATGCTCCACCGGAATCGCATGCTCCAACGTCGCACTCGGCTGCAAAATGAAATGAATGTACGTGACCGGCGCTTCCGTCTCTATCACTCCTTTGTGGCCAAACGCCGCACCGGCGAACACAATGGCCTCCACGCCTGGCGACAACTGCTCATCCCGCACGTGGGCAACTCGCTCTGCTTTGATCTCCTGGTACCGAGGCTCCATGATCTTGCGTGCTTTGGGCAAATTGACCCACAACTGCAATCCGTGGCTTGGCGTTTCATCCACCGGCATCTCAGCATGCACAATGCCTCTGCCAGGCGTCATCCATTGCAGATCGCCGGGTCCCAGTTCGCCGCGGTTGCCCAGAAAGTCTTCATGGCGCATCTTGCCCTTGGAAAATGGCAACACATACGTGACGGTCTCAAAGCCACGATGCGGATGGTCGGGAAAGCCACCGGGAAGCCCGGCGTTAAACTCGTCCAGCATCAGAAAAGGATCCAGTCGACGCAATTGACGGGAGCCGATGGAGCGTCGAACGCGTGCACCAGCTCCTTCTGCTTGTTCTTTGGCGATGAATCGAGTGGCAATCGAACGCAGTTTCATGGTCGAGTCTGCACGGGAAGAGTGTGATGAGAAAGAGATGAGATATGATTGTCAAAGACGACGAGAGTGGGGTAGCGCTTGGTTGTGTGATTGTTTGTCAAATCCACTTGTTGCTTGGTGAGCTGTTTAGAGAATGAGCTGCTCTTGGCCGCTTGTTTGTCGCTTGCATTTGTGGGAACCGTCTCGGCTCATGATTGGTGCAAAATCGTGCCATCCCATCACTGTCCACGCCCGTGATTGGTCAGTTGGCTCTGCTTGATGGAATCATTGATGCAACTGGCAGCTAGTGTTTCGTCAATTGATTACGCGATTGCGCATCATGCAACTACTCTGATGAGGATCAACACAAGCAAACTCTGTTGGTTCTAGTGTTCATTGCTGCAATCTTCCTCGTGCTTGGTGGATCGGACAAACGCGATATGGTTTACTTCCCTGGATGACGATATTGAGTTAACCATGGCATCCCTCCACATCATTCAAAGAGAGGGATACAACAAGTCAGAGCGACAAACTTATGCAGCTATCACAAGCATCAAATCAATCGTTCCATCAGATTTGATCCATTTGTTGTGGTGCAAAACCTGCATACTCCTCAAAGAAAGTGCTGCTTCCTTGATCACTATTATATGCGCAGCAGCAAAACGCTCTGAGACCGACAGAATCGATCAGACAAGGGGGGATGCGACCAACTGTTAAGCGTTAAAAACTTACCATTATTTGAGCAATTCGAAAAGAAAGATCTCGAATTGCTGTTAAGGGTGCAAATCTCTGTCCCCAACTTGGTCGTGGGTCGGGTCAGGTCCCTGTGCTGACGGGTTGTGTTTTATTTGTTGCGAGTAGACCCAAGGTGAAAGAATGGCTGCACATTGGCGTAGACTACGCAAGCAACTTTCATACAAGTTGCTTTGGTTGTCTGCGCCAATGTGCATGTGTTTAACGACAGGTGCTTCGTTATCTTCATGAACCTTCTTGGGCAATAGCGCCGATCGGAATAAGGTAGTCAAAGTGCGGTTTCCACGATCAAGTCACCACAAGACATGGGATCAGCCAATCAGTGATGTGAACGGGTGCTTTCAACCAATCAGCATGCAAGCACCATGCAGCATGCAGAATGACCAAATGGAAAACGGGTTGCTTGGACGCAGCACCACAGAAACCCGACCCATACCCCCCCCCCCCCCCCACTCCCTATCCCAGATAAAAGTGACAAAAAACCCCACCACCCATCCACCTCCAACTTGAAGCGAGGTGTCAGTTAAGTGGTAGAATTTCATTTCTGCGAGTGCAGGAGTGTGGGTCGTTTGGATTTCCTTTTTGTGTCACTTCGTAATTTGGCTTCTCGAACGCGCAAATCGATCGCCGGCTCCGCAGATTTCATTGCGTTTTTGTTTTGCGCCCGCGTTTGCTGTCGCCAAGCCACCAGCTCCGAAAAGACACTCACTGTAGCTGTAAAAGATGACCATGATGATGGGCCTTTCCCACCGGCTCGTGGGCTCTTCGAGCCAGTGGCGCGGCGCTTTGCAACGACGCGCAAACCATTCCGTGGTGGTCTCGACGGCTTGTTCGTCGAGTTGCCGTCGCACCAACGGTGGCAGCTTGACTAACACGCTCGCCATGGCTTCGCTTCAACGTGCGCGCACTATGCTTGGTGGTAGTCGTCATGGCATCTTGCGCGCGTGCTTTTCCACGTCTGGCAATGACCCGAAAGATGCCAATGCCAATGGCAAAAACGGTGACGGCAAAGAAGGGCCAGGAGATTCGGCGACCTGGGATCAAAATCAAAAAGTGGAAGTCGTGGATTCGTCCAATTCCAAAGAAGTGGCGACGCTCAATTTTGGTGACGATGCACCGAATTACCCGCATGTGCTGGCTATTCCACATCTGCGAAGACCGTTTTTCCCTGGCGTGGTGTCGCCGTTGACCATCACGACGCCCGAGGTCACCAAAGCGCTTTTGGCGTTGAAAGAAAGCGGCCAATCGTATGTCGGTGTGTTTCTCAAGAAAACCCCGCCAGATGCACCACCAACTCCCTCTGGCAGTGGATTGCAGGGCGAGGCAGCCACTGGCCCGTCCATTATCAATCCCAATGATGAATTGATCCACGATCTGAGCGAGATTCACCACGTTGGTGCTTTTGCGAGAGTCGACAACATCATTCCGTTTGACGCCAACAATGCCCAAGTTCTGATGGTCTCGCAAAAGCGAATCATCATCGATGGTATCCACGACAATGGGCCGCCCCTGCGGGTAAAGATCAAACCATTGGAAAACCCGCCATTTGATCCCCAGAGCCAGTTGATCCGTGCGTATTCCAACGAAATCGTTGCAACGTTGCGCGAAATCGTGAAGCTTAGTCCGTTGTTCAAAGAGCATATGCAGTTCTTCACCCAACGCGTGGATATCCACAATCCATACAAATTGGCCGATTTCGCTGCCTCGGTGACCACTGCTGATGCTGAAGAACTGCAACAAGTCATGGAGGAAATGTCATGCGAATTGCGTCTGAAGAAAGCGCTAGAATTGATCACCAAAGAATTGGAATTGTCCAAAGTGCAACAAGTCATCAAAGAACAAGTGGAAGAAAAAGTGTCCAAGAACCAACGCCAGTACTTGCTGATGGAACAACTGAAAGCCATCAAGAAGGAACTTGGAATGGAAAAGGATGATAAGGAAGCCATGCTGCAGAAGTATCGTCAGAAGGTGGAAGATTTTGGCGACAAGATTCCGCAACAAGTGAATGAGGTACTGCAAGAGGAGCTCAACAAACTCAACATGCTCGAAAAGAACTCCGCTGAGTTCAATGTGACCCGAAACTATCTCGATTGGCTTACCAACCTCCCTTGGGGCAAAAGTACTAAAGAAAACTTTGATCTGAAGAAGGCGAAAATGATCCTTGATGAAGACCACTATGGCCTCAAAGATATCAAGGAACGAATTCTCGAGTTCATTGCTGTTTCCAAGCTGAAAAAGAACGTTCAAGGCAAGATTATTTGCTTTGTTGGTCCTCCAGGTGTCGGCAAGACGAGTATTGGTATCTCCATTGCCCGCTGTCTCAATCGGGAGTTCTATCGTTTTTCCGTTGGTGGTCTCAGCGATGTTGCAGAGATCAAAGGTCATCGTCGAACCTACGTGGGTGCAATGCCCGGAAAAGTAATCCAATGTCTCAAGAGCACTCAGAGCTGCAATCCGTTGGTTTTGATTGATGAGATCGACAAGCTTGGAAGAGGACATCAAGGTGACCCTGCTTCGGCATTGTTGGAACTGTTGGATCCGTCGCAGAATGGTGCATTCTTGGACCATTACATGGACGTTCCTGTGGATTTGTCGCAGGTCTTGTTCATTTGCACAGCCAATGTGACGGATACGATTCCAGGTCCTTTGCTCGATCGTATGGAATTGCTCCGTTTATCTGGTTATGATGCTCCAGAGAAACTTGCCATTGCCAAGCAATACCTGGTTCCGAAAGTGCTTGAACGAACTGGATTGAAGCAATTGGAATCGACTACGGCTGAGAGTGAGACATCTGAAGGGGCAGCAGAAAGCGCGCAAACGGCTGAACCAAAGGCGAAGTTCCCGTTGAATCAGGAAGAAATGGGCCTGACGGATGAAGCCATCCTCACGCTCGTCAAGCAGTACTGCCGTGAATCTGGTGTGCGTAACCTCGAGAAGCACGTGGAAAAGATTTTCCGCAAGGTCGCCCTTGAAGTCGTGCGGGAAATCGAGTCAGAATCTCCACAGCAGGACATTCCGAACGACTTGTACATGATCAAGCCAGAGCAATTGGAAAAGTATGTGGGCAAGCCAAAATTCCAGTCCGACCGCATGTACGACAAGCTGATTCCAGGTGTTGTGATGGGTTTGGCGTGGACTTCCATGGGCGGCTCTTCGCTTTACATTGAAACTACCAACATTGTGTCCAAGAAGAATGGCAGTGGTGGGCTGGTGACGACAGGTCAAATGGGCTCTGTCATGCAAGAGAGTACCCAGATTGCGCACACCGTTGCTCGTTCCTTCCTGCAAAAGCAGCAACCAAGCAACAAGTTCTTCGAGACGAGTGAGATTCATATGCACGTCCCCGAGGGCGCAACACCAAAAGATGGCCCTTCAGCTGGCTGCACGATGGTGACGGCGCTGCTTTCGTTGGCCATGGACAAGTAAGTATGGTTCTGTTGCTGAAATGATGGTGTCTGGCTGATGGAGCTCTTGATTTTTGTGTCACCAGGCCTGTGAAACGGGACCTTGCAATGACTGGGGAGATCTCATTGATCGGTAAAGTTTTGCCTGTGGGTGGTATCAAGGAGAAGACTATTGCTGCCAAGCGTGCAGGAGTCAAAACTTTGATTCTTCCAATTGCGAACCAGCGCGACTTTTACGAGCTGGAAGAGTACTTGCGTGAAGACCTCGATATTCATTTCGCAGATTACTATGAGGATGTGTTCAGAATCGCATTTGAGCAGGATCAAAAGACTTCTGAATCGTCTGCAGAAGCTTAGGATTGTTTTTCGTTTTGGTAATAGACCGTTGAAGGAACAATTCATATGTACGTCAGTTTGGTTGACACAACACTGAACGATCCGGTCTTTCAGTTGACAGCATGATCAGTGGTGCGCAGTTGGCATGTTGACCTCGAATCGTATTTTTCTTGAGCAAAGGACAACAGAATTCCTCATCTGGAGCTTGGATCGTTCCCGACTTGGTGCATCCGCAAGTGGCCTTCATGATATTGATTCAGTCGTGCGAACCGCATTTCGAGCATATCGAGAGTTCTCTGAGGCCCGAAGCCGTATTGAAGTCATGGAAACTGGGAATTTCAGTGTGTTGCAGAGCACTGCAACGGCCAATTTCCATGTCTGATGAGGGCGTTGCCAACTGCATGTGATTCAATTCAGCAAGCCCCAACGATCGGAGCCTCAGTCAATGCTCAAAGTGCCAATATCCACGTCCCTCCGATGGCGTTTCCTGCTCAACAGGAACAGGTATGGCAACTCACATGGAGGCTTCCATAGCGGCGTCTCCGACACCAACCGTTCGTAAGCAGAGCACGTTGTGTGGTACCACATACGGTTTTTGGCAGGAAGGTTCTTGCATCATGTGGTTTCTTTGAATCGATCCAAAACGCACAGCACGGCTGTGAGAGAATAACGCCATCACAATGACAGGACATCCACAGCAGGAGCTTTGTGCCAGTCAGCTACGAGCCCGAAGTGTATTCGTTTGCGGCACGCACAGAATCTCCAGCTCTGTGAGAACTCCAAAACCATTCGGCCTCAGATAGAGCGCCAAGAGAAACCTCAGTGAAATGCTGGAGAAAGCACATTCTGACATCGATATCTGGTTTGGATGAAGAACTGCGGGCCCCTGCAGCTGGACTCGGTCCCAAAGATGCGGACAATCCCATGCATCGTGACTTCGTATATGGGCTTCGCGGCGACCGGGTGCCTCATTGGAGTCAGTTTCACTGTTTGTTGACCATGTGCGGTTTGATTCGTCGTCGTAACTGTCATGTCCAGCCATGAAGTGATCTATGTGATGCCCACGATTTTAAGAGCGACGCTACCAGTAGCCCCTCCCTCGAAGAGTAGTCGCCAGCTTCGTGAGGCAAATGCTCAGCATGGATTCTGGTTGATTGGAATTGTAGCATAGGAAGGAATGGAAAGGAATGGGTCAGGGAGAGTTGAAAGCGAAAGTGGTGAAGAAACGATAACTCGGGGGAAAAGAAAAGTGAGAGACTGTGACTACCCTGTCCTGCAGCTTCTCAATAAAATTGACCTGACTCTTGGTGGACTTGTTTGTTTTTGAGATGGGCATCTGGCGACAAGTCAAGCCTTGAGGTTATTCATGCTGGAGTCATCACTTCGTTTGACACGAAAGACCCATCTCGATGAGACGATGTTTCGATCGCGAGGTCGAGGTACTAGTCTCCAAATCTGGTTCTGATCGAGGATACCACGTGAGATTAGCAAAATGATGGTAGGTCAAACTTGCACAGGTCACGAAGGCTTCGTGGTAACAGTTCCTGTTCCATCGGAACTTGTCGCTCATGATCCTCCAAAGCGAACAGTAGGGTCTAAACCAGTTCTCCACTTGGATGCAATCACTGGAAATACGCACGATTTCTTCTTGCTCATCGAGCGAGACTTGATGAGAAGTGCTATAGTGAGGTTGAAAAACTACACAACGCTCACACCAACACTGTGTATTCCCTTGTAGCAGTTCTTTCGTAATCAGATCGTCTGGCTTGGTGTCGGGGTTGAATCACTTGTGAGCGTATTAGGTGTTGATAGTTGTAGTTGAGTGTTAAGAGCTTTCACGAGTGCTTTCCCTAAGTCACAGGTGAAGGTTCACAAAATGTTGACAATTGTGCGAGTGAGAATCAGCACCTCTGTGACTTCGGCGACAGTTGAGTCTGCCTTTGGGGTTGGAATCGCGGCGAGAGATTCAGCCAGCCAGAGGTTTTAAAGAGGTATACTCGAGGAAGCGATGAGATACTCGCCCTGCTTGCCGGTTCTATCTACTTTGGTGGGGAAATATTACTCACAGACTCTAGATGGTTTCTGATCAAATGGCCTTTAAATGGGCTGGAGACAAGAGTTCGCACTTGGGAATAAACATGACGGAGCTGACAGAGCTGAAGAAAAAGCTGGTCACCCGAGCAGATTGATTGATTCGGGTAATTGAAGGTAGAGTTGATTCTTGGCCACTTCTGTGGTATAAGGAAAAAGTGGTGCTGATGAGTTGAGAGGACTCGAAGTGTTTTGAGGCGTGAAGGGGTGCCATCTTCGACGGGCCTGTCCCTTCATGTAAATCCTTACCTTAACCTTAAAACCTCACTCAAATCTACAAGAGACTGTTGTTGACGTAGAACAGAAGTCGAAACGTCTGCTTGGCACTTCCAAAATCCACAAAAAACTCCTACTTCTTGTACCTTCAAGTAACTCCTTGTGACTTCTTGCAACTCATCGTAGTGTTTCTTGTAACCAATAAAAGAGATATCTGAAGCACTATATCGCAATGAGTGGTGCTGTTGTGGGTTGGAGTGATGGCTCGTACATACTGTTGAAGGCCATAGTAGCCTTTATCAGCCAACAAAGCCCATTCGTTGGGAAATGAATCGCGCAGGAGTCCATTGTCTTCGAGTAGGCCTTCGGTGGGTCGCTTTTGCCTCATCCGATCTAATGGCATATATTGTTTCAAAGAAAAGAGATCACCACCCTTGTGCTTTGATCCGTGTGTACGCTTGGACTTCATGATGGGTGGTGCGCGGCAGGTGAATGTCTTTCAACTGATGAAAGCAGCCCTTGGAACAGAGTGTGCTGATGGAAAATCAGAGACACCAAATCAGCCATCACCACCACCTGAATGAAAGGTGCAGTGCAGCCACTGAGTATCAGGTTTGTCGCGGTGTTTGCCACACCACCGAATACCTGATTTGAGTTGTGTGGCAACCACCAGATCTTTTCGCCTATCCACAGACCATTTGGACTGTCGTTTGGAGTCTCGCAAAGTCGTAAATTGATCCTGCAGGCAAGAGATGAATGGTGCAGAGGGTGTCTGTCGTGTGATGCGATGCACACTGTTTTAGGTGGGTTGGAGGATGGTTTTGAGGATTGGTCCATACAAATCGTCGAGTACGATAGCGTGGCTGTTTGCAAGGACAAGCTGTAGACTGCATCACACTCACTTTCCCGGTTTGATTGTGTGATCGTGCGAAAGAAACGCGGTAGCAGTGTAGCCCCTATAGCTCAGTGGTAGAGCACTCGCTTCGTAAGCGAAAGGTCGGTGGTTCGATCCCGCCTGGGGGCTTTTTCTACTACTCGTGCTTTCCAAAACAGGATGCACCCAAAGCAGGCCGCTGCAGTCTGCAGCTAACTTCCACAAAACCAGATATCGTGTTGGAGCTTTGAGTGACTAGCCCTACTGTTGAATCCAATGTGCAGCCCATGATTGCTTTTGAACTCTGGGCCGAAATATGAATGCCAAGTACCACCACATTATAACAATCCGACGAACATTTACTTCGAGAAGCTTTAGATGTGACTCTGAGTGCATTGTCGGGCACTTGGTTCTTGAAGTGCTGGGTGGTTGTAAGGCAACTGAAATGACTCCAACGGGGTGTCCATGTTGCCAAAAAGTCCAGATAAGATGTCACAAAGGGTTGTTGGTTTTGGTGAATAGTGCGAGCGAACCAGACGTCATCAAACTCGAGCTCACCCTTGAACACCTCCGATTCGACGATATACGCAGACGGATATGGCATGAAACGATGAACGGAATGACCACAGTTCAGCATTGAACACCAGATCGCACTCCAAAGACGTCGCAGAGAACGATGGAAAACGGAACAATCTGTTGAATGATCGGAGTCGATATGCAGTGAGAAAGACCATCTTCAAGTACAGATTGTTGATCCATCGTGTCGGAATGAACACGCTCATTCATAAGCCTGGTACGTTTGACTCGCGGCCTCTGTGCATTCTCGAAGCACGGAGTAACGATCAAAGTACTTGACGTGAAAACACAACACAGGATCGACGCACTTCTTGTTGATCAATCTCCACGTGTTGCAAAGTCAAGCTGGAACTAATGAACGATTTGAACGTCGGGGTGAACGGCTCGAGGACACATCCAAGAAGGTGAGTCATCCGAATATGAGCGAGGTATAGACACTCTGCAACAGCATGACCAACTGCAGCAACCCAGAATACCCAGTTCGTTTTGCTGAGGATTGAGTAGCCATATCAAACCTCAGGTTGTCGATGGTATCGATTTGTTGCCGTGGAACGCTCAGAAGCCAACAATGCAATTACACCATCGCTGAAAGTGAAGCAATTTCACACCCATGAAAGACGCTAACCGTCCGCTAAAACCAAACAAACCATTTTGCGTTGCGGGAGTTGGCCGTGCATTCAACATCCAGATCATCATTATTCTTGACACATCGATCACTGGCTCGAAGGATCCCAGGCTTCCCAAGGTTTTCGGAGGAATGCACTTGCCGCACGAAAATCACTTGAGTCTAAACGCCAGCGTTCATCCATCCTTAAGGTGGAACGATCTTCTTTGACTGTCTTTTGGTGCATCGTTGAGAACAGGCGTGAGGTTGCAATAGCCTTTTGTTTCTTTCACGTTCCACGTGAGCTGGTTCGTTCAAACATCGTTGGTTGCATACAAGTTGCTGCCAAGACTTCTGCACATCGATGCTGATTGGCACGCAGCATTTCACGTCATAATCGGGAAACTCCATCAAGGGCAACTCTTGTGCGCCATTCACCCAGTGCCGCATCGCACGATAGATATGAGAGATTTGAGGTTATGGACAATGGCTGATCATCGTTGGAACAACGACAAATGTGGACTGTCAGGTCTGCACAGCAGAGACACCGAAAAAGGCAAATCGTTTCAACCTTGCACTTGTCGATGGCTTCAAAGCTGCACCGCGACAATGGGCGTTGCTGGATAAGGTGCCTACTTGTTGGCGGTACCTTAGTATAACCAGTCAGGCCCACAATGGCACCAACACGAAACAATAACCACGTCTTGCGTTCATGCTTCATGGATTCGGCTCCGTTTTTGATTCTTCTTCGCGTGACTGTGATGTATGAATGCTTTTCTCTTTTCTTCCTCGAACTATTGCTGCTGTTGCTGTGGTTGGTTTTGCGGTTCGGTTCGCTTGACCCTGATTCTTTCAACTCTTTGTGAATAGTGCAGCTCTCTGACTTCTACCATACACGACGGAGAACATACAGGTGCTAAGACCCCAACCGTGGGCAGGCGAGCCACAAGTTCCATCACAAAAAGACTAGCGACAAGCCTGTTCCACCAACGGGATCAACTTGTCGCGATCGAGCTTTTGGCCCTGGCGAATAAAGCAGATTTCTACATCACTGGTCGAGTCATCACGCCACTGCTGGGCTTTCGCCAGGTGCTTGATTTGCGCAAAAAACACGACAAATACCGAGTTGCACACTGTGAAAATTCTGCTACCGTGTTGATCAAAGATGGTGACGTTCCAGAACAACGACTGGGGATCGGAATTGGTTTCACAAATGGCAAACGAGCGGTCCAAATTGGTGGCGAGGAATCGAATAGAAGTCTTGTTCCGTTTCAGACGGATGCTCTCGTGGGTTGACGCGGTCTCATTTGTCTGGCGCGGAGATGCCCAGCAAAAAGCAACCATGGCGATCATCCACAGAAACATCATCGGGCCGCGCCAAAGGCTGCGTTTGTTGCGGGCCATTTGATTGCTTGCAACGCGCGGAAACTTGGTCCCACAATCAACGAACACCCACGGGTTGTTGGGCACGCAGAGAATCCCAAAGTGAGCGCTGGACCAGTTGCCGCCGGGGGCTTTTGGCGTCTCACAAGTGGACGACGCGAAATCAGCAAGATGGCGCCATCCAGTCGGTTACAAAAAATCCTGATGCACATCACCCTCGGAAAAAGGAAAGCTTTGGAATCTGCTGATCCCAAGGGATTCTCGCTTCGTTCTCATCTGCGATTCGTCATCCTCCCCCCAACAAAACAAGGAAATCCCCAGGACTGGAAAGCCCAAAATGACACCACGCCTGACCTGGGAAAGTACTGGATTGTGATATTTGCTCCGTCAATACCAATACACAACTTGATTTCATTGTTTTGCCCTGTCGTTGGTTCAGAGGGAGGATGCGCCAAAGACATCCACAAGGTCAACTCCCAACTTTCGCAAAGCGCACCAAGCGAAGAAGCCCCTGGTGTGGCCCACACGAGAGGTTGGTCCCCTTTGTTGTCATGCGCATGATTGTAATTGATGGACCCAGGTGGTGTCGAACGTCATGCTGGTGTGCACCATGAATTGCCCGCCCCAGTTGCACCAACATGTTTGGTACCATGGCAAAGCAGACGAGAAAATGTGACTGACTGACTGGCGTGTTTTTCCGAAACAAAAGAGATCATTGGCTGCCCACATTAAAGTGTCATGGAAGGTACATTTGAATCCAAACGCAAGGGAACTCCAACCATAAAAGTAGGCGAGGATGGGTCCTTGTTTCATGTGGTGCACGCTATCTCAGGTGATCCCCGCTTCAAGTCGCTAACTGGCACAGCTTCGCGTTCATATGCAATGCCATGCGTTCATCCAACGCAGCGTAAGCTTTGAAAGCGCGTCAAAAGAGAAAAACAAAACCAAGCCATACAACAGCTAGTGGCATGCTTTCTCCAGCACCTGGTACATCTTGACATTCGAGAATATGCCGAAGTGGTGAGCCAAGTGTATCAAGCCTTCCAGATGAGTTATTACGTTCCGACTCGATGGATCAACAATCTCTTTGTCTTGATGATCGTTCTCAACTGTGTTTCGACGCCAATCATTCACTTGGCTGTTCCGTCGTCCAAGTTGGCATTTCGACGCTTGGTCAGTGTCACCTGCAGCACAATTTTCAACTTTGTGAATTCGGCCATCATTCCGTTGGTGATTTTCATTCGGTATCCGTCCGCGTATGACCTTGAATGGGGCTTATTCAAAACCGAATACGTCATGAACGATGTATGGTATGCGCGAGCGATTCAAGAGAATCAGCAGCTCTTTATGTGGATTTCTTGGCAACATGGGTGCCTCATTGGAGCCAATTCAGCTGTTTTTTGACTGTTTCCGAGTTGATTCGTCGTCAAAGCGGTCGAGTTGAACCCAGCGACTCGGGGGTCCAAGTCGTGATATCTTCTTCCAGCGTTGTACCTGTCAGAAAGCCAGCTAAACGGTCGACACGTGCGACTTTCGTGGAATCCAATGCTCACCATGGGCTTTGGATTACAGGAATTGTCGTGCTTGTGATTTATATCACCGCGCAAAGTCAAGCCCATGTCCCTGGCTATGATTTGGCATCTACCCCTTGGTTGGTAACCGGGAATCATGTGTGGTGCTCAATGTGAACTGCTATCGCCAAGGCATTGAAGGCAACGAGCAGCAACTCGATGCGATTCTCAATCAGGTCAGCACCAAATAGTTGTTTCAGTTGATCCTGAGCCATTGCCCGAGGCTGCAAATCGCTCCGCGTATTCTCAAGTTTGAGTTTCTGTCAGGCTTGGACCTGTATAACGTGACGCTGGACAAATGGGCCGAAGATGCTGCTTTGAGTGATTCCAATCATCCAAGACTGACCTACATTGCTGTGTATCTTGCCAAATTGCCAGGAATCCCACAGGGACTTCTCGGGAGTGAATATCCGCAGCATCTTACCACCAGGTACTTTGCCGAGAGCAACTTGACAATTCTTCCCACGGTTTTACACGAGCGTTGGTCCCAAGTGTCCATTCTCTACTTTGACTTGGTTCAACTGCAGCAGTTCCCGGATACGCTTTCGAAGATGCCAAACCTCCTCTTACTCTCGCTTCAGAGCAATCGAATCGAGTCATTGAGCGAGGAAGTGATTGTTGACCTTTTGGGAAACAATAACCTTCAGTGGTTGATGCTGTCCAATTCGACATTGACCTTACCGGAAGAGTTTGTTGGCGAGATGAGTCATCTTCAAGAACTTGACCTTGAAGATGACTCATCTCGCCAACAAACTCTGAATATTCTCACTTGAGCGACATTTCAAGGTACATTCGACAATGGCTTTTGCATAAAGTCCACAACAACGAGTACGTGCTCCATAGTGTATATGGAAGTCCGTTTTGCAACGTCACTTTGGCAGAAGACGACCACGAACAGCGAGAGTACCAGAGTCAGGTTTGTAATGAGGACAACGGTACGGCCAGCATTCCATCCTTCGTCGAAATGGTTGCACGCCAGTGGTCACTTTGGTGTGGTGACAGGAGCAGCAATGAGGTCCCCGCACCGCAGGTTCTCAGATTGCATATTGGTCATAACTGGATACCTTCGTAGGTTGTGCAGCGGCTTTTGGGCGATCTGTTCGTGCCAGCACCTGGAGCTTGGAACAATATCGAACAACCAACATCGAGCATCGCTCGAGTTGGAGACCTTACCACTTGCGTGGCCTTGTATACGCGTGATTGATGACACCTTCCGGCTGTAAGATAGGGTCGTGTCCAATTCGATTCGCACCTGACAAGGCCATTGCAACTGGTCTCAGATGCGGCGGAACTGGCCATTTTTGACGGGATGCCTAGAAGAGTTGGGCAATGATTATCGACGCAAACGCGGCTACAACCAGCCTTCAACGGTAGTTTTGTTTGCGAGAATGGTCATCGTTGCGTGGCATCTGGCGGTCAACAAGCCGGCAAAAGCGTTGGCTGCCCATGCCAGACAGCCAACAACGACTGTTGCTGGCGATCCTGGCACTTCAAGTGAACTTGATGACAAGAACTGTCGAACTGCGGATCACCCAACCGAACCTCCAAGGCGAATCGTTGACCACGTCACGCGATGCTTTTCGTGTATTTCGCAGCTCCGAGTGGTTTGTTCTGTTCTGGTATTCTGCGTGGTTGTGAGATGGCATTTTTGGTGGTCATGTGGTACCTCTATCACCGGTTATTGAGCAGCCCCGATCAACAAGGCGAGACCCTCGACTTGTTGACATTTGGATTCAGCTACAACGTGTTCCGAATCATGAATTGGACGGTTGCTCTGGTCTTTTATTGCAATTGTTCATGCTGCTGCAAAGTGTGTTCGACTCGCTCCGGGCGACGTCTACTTTCTGCTTCGAGAGTACACCGAAGTTGGGAGTTAAAGTGTACCAAGCATACCAAACGAGTGTTTGCGTGCCGACGCGATGGATCAACCATCTCTTTGTGACCATGATCGTTCTGAATTGTATGTCGACTCCACTCATTCGTTGGCTCGCTCCAGCAACAAATGTGCCTATGCGTCGTCTCCTGAATGTGCTGTGCTCATCAGCTCATCACTGAACTTTGTGAACATTGTGATCATTATTCCATTGATCCTGTTTCTTTCGTATCCACCGAAGTATTCGCTTGATGTGTGCGGCTTTGATCTCAGCTATCAGATGGATGATGTATGGTATGCTCATCGCTGAAAGAGCGGAGACGATTACTTGTGAGACCCAGAGTGTGTAGATGTGGTATTTGGCCCACTGTCGCAGGAAGCTGCTCAAATCCATCACATTGCCTGGCAGAGTCAAGCGGCAGTCGCTGGCTGCAGATTAGCAGCAACGCCTTGGTTTGTGACCCAGAGTTCTTGTGTCGTGCTGAATGTGAACTCCTATCAGCGTGGAATCGAGGGCAACTAGCAAAAGCTTGACACAATCCTGACCCAAATCGATCGTCACTCGTTGTTTCATCTCATCTTGAGTCACTGCACCAGACTAAAAAGGACTTTCTGTGTTGCGTACAAGATCAAGTTGCGACGACTTCCCGACGGGCTGCTGAGTGACGTTTTCCCAGACAATCTAGGCGCCGTGTTCATCGCCCAGAGCAACCTTACTACCCTGCTGGATGATTTGTACGACGTTTGGCCCGGCGTTAATGGACTTTATCTCGATTTCGATGAATGCCTAGTACAACAATCCCGGTGATCCATAACCCATCAATGAGCTTTTGATTCGAATCGAGAGGCGTTTGGCTTTTTCGAAGATCTGGCAGTTGATTCGGTCATGGATGCACTTGGCCTCACATCCATCAACAACCACTCAGGGAGCGACCTGACTGCGGACGCAGCGCATGGTGCCAGATATATTTCCATCAGACAACTGAATTGATTCCAATGGGGAATCCATGTGGCGAAAAAGTCCATGTACGAAGTCACAAAGAGCTGCTGATTCTCACAAGAACCATGCGCGCATACGACACGTCGTTCAGCAAGTATTCATCCGCAAAGGCGCTATTCTTCACACGTTGTACGCGGACGGATATGGCATGAAAATGATGCAAGGAATGATCACAATGTTCACCAGGTTCAGCAACTTGCTGCAGAGCAGCATTCAAAACGACGAAGCAGCGTGATCGACGACGGCACAAGCTAGTGAACGACAGGCGTCGAGAAACAATTGAGCACAATCATGGCCACAAACGAGTTGTTGATCCAGCTTGTCGGAATGTACATATTCATTGGATACGCCAGGAACACACCTCACTGGCGACTACCAGGTACTCTTGAAACAAGAAGCGGCGATCAAAGTGCTCGCCATGGATGGAAAACACGGGCTCGAGCCATGTCGTTTTCACGCGGCTCCATTTCTTGGCCAGACGAGATTGACCACCCCATGCGGGGTTGGCCAATGACTCACATACAGCGACCATGTCGGGCAAGGTGTTGGCATCAACTCGGTGAACGTGAGTTGCCTCGCCTTGAGCGAGTACTATATACTCTGCAACAACCAGAGCAAGTGCAGCAAGATGAGCCACCCAAACGCCCAGTTCATGATGCGAAGCAAGTCGTAGCTGAATTGAAACGCCAGATGGTTCACGAGCCAAAAGATGAGCAACGTCATGGCCACCAAAAACTCAATCTCCACTCCACGAATGGTCTGAATCGTCCACCAACCCAAACGACAAACCATTTGGTCCGGAGCTGCACGTGACCACGGTCGCCTGATGCTTGGGTCGCTTTCGCTTGGAGGTGTTTGAAAGTGGACGAACCATCATGTCAAGCAACATCCTTGGGATTGTCTACCTGTTGGCTTCAAGCAAGAAACTGAGAACAAGTTGGAGTGTTGGGGCAATGGGGAGGTTTTGACTGCATCCACCAGTTGTAACGACGATCGAAACACCGATTGCTGAATGACACCAGTATGGTTACAGCCTGGAACCGAACGAGCTGGCGGCACCACCACCAAAGGCCATGCAGGCCGATCAAGAAAAACGCACGCACAAAAGACAACTGATCGAACAAACTGCAGTCCGCTGCGGGGAATACTACTACGATTCCTATCTTTGATGGCCCTCGTCAAGTGCTGCATCACCATCCGTCACCGAGTTGAAGTATATGCACTCGAGTGCATTGTTGGCGTAACGATCTCTGCCCCGATCGGGTAGAGGGTGTCACGCAGACGAACGGAAGAAGCGGGTCGTTGTGTCAACCTCGACTTGCTTTATGGAGACGCAACCGACCGACTTCTCCAAAGCACGCTTGAAACAATATCAAGCAACCAGGTTACCGATCGCTAAAGTCGTACTTTTGGTGCCCGAGTTCAATATAGAGAGAGACCATCGTGTTCGTTCATCGAGACCAGCATCGAGACCAGCATCGAGACCAGCAACGTACAAGATGCAGCATCCACAGACAAGACCAAGCATACATGAAGTCTGCGATTGCCACTGTCGATCAAGGTGCCATGGTCAGTTCCAAAGAACCCACATGACACGTTACACAACGGTGCACAACGAACCGACCGCCGTCTCCGACGAGTCTCGTGTGTTCGTCGATCCCAACTGGTATGTTTTCTGGTCCAATTCCAGAATCTGAGAATGATCTGCCTCATCCTTTCGACAGGGAGAATCGTCCGAACAAGCAAAACCATCTGGAACACTAGTTAGGTTCGTTGGGTACGCACCGAAGAAGAGCATGGTCGGATGATTCGTGTTATTACCAAGAGCCGCGTCGACGCCCAGCGTCACAGTGGACAGATCGACAGCAATGAGTTCGTGAGATCTCTTGGAATTCGGTGGGATAGGATCCATCGAACCAGACCATGGCCACGATTTGATAAGCCTGGTAGACTTCACTCGTCACTTCAGTATACACGCAGCACAGCAAAGAAGCGATCAAAGTGAAGCCATGGGAGTTGTTGCACCATATCTCCAAATGCTGGCAATGTTCAATCAAAGCGGGCGCTGTGCTGCAAATGATCTCAAAGCCAGCAATAGGAGAAGCAGCTCTGGTGTCCTCGGCAAACACCTGCACTTGATACGCACGCTGCACTCTGTTTACTTGGTCGTCGGGAATTGTCACATTGCACTACGGACTGCTGAACAGGCTCTGTTGCACAAACTCGTCGGTGGTGACTATTCACAAATACCCCCTGCAGATGTACACTCAGGGATCTCATTCAGTTGAGTGTATTCGAGGGCCAAGACCTGCACACTTTCTCTCGGCCAAAGAGATCAGCAATGTCGCTCTCGCTCAAAGAGCGGCTACGATTACTGGTGAGTGCAAGCGCATAGAGATTTGACATTTGTGCCACGGTCGGAGGTAGTTGCTCGAAGTGGTCGAAATCGAGATACAGGCTCTGAACCCCTGGCCAAACCATGTACAAGTAGTCCGGGAGATCGGTCAGTTTATTGTCTGATATGGAAACGGAGTCAAGCTTGGGAACAACGTCTCCCAAGAGTCCGTCGGGGATCCGCATTAGGTTGGTCTTGTACGCCGCAAAGTACGACATTGTTGGAAGCTTCGAATCACTCAGCGAAGCCTCGGCGGGCCATTCATCGATTGGAACGTTGTACAAGCCCAGAAGACCTGCCAATCGATCAAGCCGAAGAATGCTCTTTGGACCTTGTAGCTTTGGGCAATGGCTCAGAATCAATTGAAACAGCGAAGAGCCTCGCAAGTTGGCAAAAATCTCATCAATTTGTTGCAGATTGCGTTCGACTCCACGACGATAACAGCTCACATTCAGCACGAGTTCTGGGTCCCGAGCCACGGAGTTGCTTCCAAGCTGCAGCCTGCATTTGTAGGTAAACGCTGCCCGGCACTATGAACATCGACCACCACCAGTCTTATGACCCGTAATCCATGGTGAGCTTTTGATCCGAGACGAGAGATAGGTGACACCTGTGATGCGCATGTTCTTGGTCGAGACATGGACGCCACGACGACTTCCACGAGCAGGCCTTGACCAACATGAACACGACGAATCACGCGAGAAGTCCCGAAAAGACGGCTGAACTGACTCCAATGAGGCACCCACGTTGCCAAAAAGTCCAAATTCGAGGTAATAAACAATTGTTGGTTTTCACGGATCGCTTGCGCGAACCACTCGTCATTCATCAAATGGTCATAATCAGAATGCTCATAGGGTCATTCCAGGCGTGATTCTCATGCCGTATTCATCGGCATGAGAATCACGCCTGGAATGACGACGATGTTCACACACAGTGTCACACACGTGCTGCTGATCACACAATCACGAGTCGCTGAAGTGGCACGTTCGACCTCGGAATAATCCAATGGTCGACAGGCGGTTGAGAAAGATCCTCAGCACATACAAATGGTTCATCCATGCCCTGTAATGCAGACGCGCATTTGGTACGCCTGGTACACTTGGCTCGCGACTTCCAGGTATTCTTGAAGCAAGAAAAGCATCTGCCATGGATGTAAAACACAGGCTCAATCCACCGCTGGTTGACGCTTCTCCAAACGCGAGCTAAACGCGATCGCCCACCCCATTCTGAATTGACGAACGACTCGGAAACGATTGTGTCGAACTTGTGGGTGATTCTACAGAGATAAAGGTGAGTTCTCGAGCCTTGATCGAGTGGTACACACTCTGCAGCAACAGGAACAACTGCAGCAAAAAGACCGGAACAAACGTGCAGTTCAGGAATTATAGCACCGAGTAGCTGAAGTCAAACGACAGATTGCTGATGGTCTCTGCTTGTTGGTCGGGGTTGTACAAAAGCCAAAACATCAACGAGGTCGTAGCGGCCAAAAACGCAATCTCCATGGCACGACTAACCTGAATCACCAACCACACCGCAATAAACCATTTGTCACCGAGCAACACGCAAAACCCGTGACAGGCAGACACTTGACGATTGGTTTTTGCCAGGTGCAGATCATTGACAAAGAAATCCTCTGATATCGATTTAGGATGATTCTTGAGAAGGTTGATGGATGACTTGACGAGGGCTACAACGCAATCAAATGCATCATGCATGATGCGGCGGCGCCGGTGAGAGCAATTCTGGAAACAATTCCTTGCGACAGGCTCTTGAATCTTGTTTTCAATCAGTTTTCGGAATCGTCGGTCTAGAATCCTTTGGCAGTGCCCACCGTGCTCGGGAACCCCGACCTTATCAGGACATCAAACACGACTACGAGTCGCCGAATGGCTCCACGATTCATACACTCGTTCCTCATTATAGTTCACACATCCATGCATCACACCAGCAACACATCAGCATCGGGTCCAGTACAATGCTAATTGCCGCTCGACACGGCCCCCATCCAAGACAGAGCAGCAAAACGATGAACGGATTTGGTGGTTTCGCGCATGTTGCTGTCACGCTGTCGCTGGCGCGGCCAGATCAACGTGGATGCTGTTTCACAACCCACTCCTAGGTCCACTGAGCAAAAGGATAGTGGAATCGTTTTCTCTTTCGCATTTCTTGCTCGACACAAAAAGTCGCGCTGGTCTGCACCAAGACCACATCCTTGGTGTTGATGCAAGCGATTGGGCTGCATCGTTTGGACACCACCAACTACAAGGGATGCTGCCGAACCACCCACTCATAATACCACGGAGAATCGGCAGTGCCATGATCATATCCGCACACCTGGCTCTGATATGCGAGTTGTTCTTGATCTTCTTCGGCGAGAGTGACGTTGCAATACGGGCTTCCATACAGACTGTGGTACACATACGCGCTATTGGCATTCTTGCGCAAGAACCAATCGCGAATGTACCCTGGGATCTCCGTCAATTCAGTGTATTCCAGGTCGAGTTCTTCCAAGTGGTTCAAATCGCCATTGAATTCGCGCGGAAGTGACTGTAAGAGCGAACGGGACAGTGCAACCGTTTGCAGATTGCCGTTGCCAAACACCGCTGCAACTTCTGCATCACTCAATGAGTGGATACGATTGCTAACAAGAGACACTCGGCTGAGACTTGGTATCTGCACCAGCGCCACCGGGAATTGCTCGAGTTGGTCAAAGTCCACGATGGTGTAATTGACATTGGACCAGAGTGTCTCTAGATTGTCTGGAAAGGGTGGCAAGTCGCTGGCGACGAAATAGATGGAGGTCAGACCTGGTGGGAAATCATTGCCCACGAGTCCATCGGGAAAAGCAGACATTTTGGTGAGATAGGTTGCAAAGTAGAGCATTTTCGGATGGTTTGCACCACTCAACCCAGCTTCTGTGCGCCATTTGTCCAGTGTCACATTGAAGAGATCAAGACCGACGAGTTGGTTGAATTTGCGAAGACTCGGTGGGATTTGCAACATGGGACAATGGCTCAGCGTCAACTGGAACAACGACTTGCCACTGACCTTGGCGAAAACCTCGTCAAGCTCTTGTTCGTTGCCTTCTATGCCAAGCCGATAGCAGTTCACATTCAGAATGGCGCATGCACTCTCCGTCACAAACCAACGAGTTGATTGTAGCTTGCACCCCTCGAGCCTGGCTGGCCATTGCGCAGCAACTTGAATCGCGAGCACAATGAGGCCAATGATCCATAATCCATTAGGAGCCTTGGCTTCCAAAAAGGACACACGAGCTGGGATCGATGACGAGGTATCTGAAGAGGCAAGTGGTTGGTGAACAGCATCGCAGCTGGGATAGATTCGACAAGCTCGGCGGCGACGGCGACGACAAATCAAGTCCGAGAGTGTCACGAGACAACTAAACTGGCTCCAATGAAGTGTCCAGGTTGCCAAATAGTCTTTGTAGCGGGTCACCGTGGGCTGATCATTGTCGTAAAGTGACAAAGAATACCACTCGTTGTTATGGAACTCTTCCGTGATGAAAAGTCGCCAGTCGACCATGTACGCAAACTGATGGTCTATGCAAATCACTTTGGGAATGGGCACAATGATGACAAAGTTGAGCAATGAGCTGCACAAAACACTCACAAGACGTCGAAGCGGCACATTCGAAGACGAAACAAGTCGGTGAATGATTGGCGTCGAAACACAATTCAGAAACAGCACCATCACAAACAAATTGTTGATCCAGCGGATCGGAATGAAAGCGCTCATCTGGTATGCCTGGTACACTTGGCTCACGACTTCCACGTACTCTCGCAACAAAAAGAAACGGTCAAAGTGCTGACCATGGATGTAGAACACCGATTCAATCCATTTCGGCTTGATTAGTCGCCAAAACTTGCCAACGCAGGCCTGGACGCCACACGAAAACCTGCCCAAGGCTAGATGGCACAGCGGGGTCCATCGTCCGGATGGACTCTGATACGTGAACGTGAGTTCTCTGGCCAAGAGAGAGTACACCACACTCTGTACCAGCATCAACGACTGCAACAAGATGATCAACACAAACGCCCAATTGATGAGGATGATGACTGAGGGGCTAAACGCAACGGTCAGCGCTCCGATCGTGATTTGTTGCTGTATCTTGGGATACCACCACACCATCCTATAGAGGAACCAGATTTGACAGCCTCGAAAGCCATTCACGATCCACCAAAACACAACAAACCACGTAGGACCAACCGATACGCGCAATTCATCGCGGGAGATGATCATCGACGACTGTTGGTGGGGTCCGTTTTTCACGTGGATGGGTTTTCCGTGGTAGAGTTTGGTGGCATCGCGGTGGCTACACACGAGAGCAGAGGTTGCATGGCGCACCTTGTCCATTGGCGTTCGGTGCTTGTTTTGCATCCCGCTTCTTTCTACTTCTCTTGCCACGTCGGATGATCTCGTGCTCCTCTCTTAGCACTTTCAGACTTCACACCAACGGGGTTTTGGGTCTCCAGGCGGTTTCCTAGAAACCGATGAAACAGGTCGACGTTTGACCTGCAGTTCGCTTCCAGAACTGACTGTGGGGTTGCACTGTAGGCGCTACGCTCTTCAAAGACAGCCATCGATGGAATTCATGCAAGGCAGCACTCCCAGCTGCACATCTCGTTTACATAGGTACCCGCATGCCACCATCCAGATTTTCACTTGGTTGAACTAGGCGATTTCAACTGGAATGGCCGGGTCCATAGTATCCAGCGACGCCCCTGCTGCCATCCATCGGTAGTCCGTGATGATGAATGACCCGAAGCATGTCGCCAACGTCTACACCACTGACAGCAACAGCATTTGCACTTAACGTTTGGCAGCACCACGAATTCTCCGATCGGTTTGGCTGGGAGATTCAGATTCCTGTCTGCTTTGCTCTAAGAATGGCAGCAAAGTCATCTTCCCACGCAACCCATTCATGCATGACATGAGACCGTTGACATCCAATGCAGGCACTTACCATCCTCGAAGATGAACCAAGGCATTTGACCAGTTGGATTGAATGCCGATTACACATTGATCGCTGGGTATTGAGGTGAAGAAATCGAGGGCATCATCGACACATTGGACAGAGGTGGCAACGTCTTTGCTTGGAAGCAAAGCTCGATTGTGAAAGAGACCATACACACCTCTGCAAACCCACCGCACGAACGCCATCGCTGGGAAAGTTTGCCATGGCATTGATAATTACGCGCATTCCTGGCAACGAATCCTATCACCTGATCCATGCTCAGAAAGCGAAATGCTCCAGTCCTTCTTCTCGTATGGAAAACTCATCGTCCCCACGAACACGAAGAGACTCGAGACAATAAATAACTTGCTGAAGATACGACCGAAAAGACTGCACATGCTCGTGATCAAACACTTGACGATCCAAAACACCATGGAATTTGGTCGACACGTGCTGATGAGTGCAAAGATTTGTCGTCGCATCAGGAAACAACCGACCCAGCACCTGAATTGCGTACATCAATACAAACACGCCGCAATCCACCATGTTCTCCTGTAAAGGAACCTCAGGGACGACCATAGGCAGCCGCGAAGCGTCAAACTCGACGTTGTTCCGTGACGCAAAGCGAGCATGGAACTCTTTCTCAAGGTAACTGAGGAACAAGCGGAGTTAGAGTGATCGACAAAAGAAACACCCCCATCAGTTCTCTTGCCACCAACCTTCTCAGCATGTTACAAAACCTCTTCTTGCGGTGACACTGCAAGGAATCCAGAAACAGAATGCAAGGCGCAATCGCGTCATCTGCTTCCTCTTTCACATCAACCTTTTCGTGGACCAGATCGACGATGTTTGGCGGTGGCTTTCGAACGATCGCGTGACCCACATTGCACACAACGGCAAGGCTCCAATGAAAACTGTCGTTGATGGGGATAAACAGTATCTTCTTGTCGAACAAATTCA
Source organism: Paralagenidium karlingii (assembly GCA_027475765.1). Taxonomy (NCBI): domain Eukaryota; phylum Oomycota; class Peronosporomycetes; genus Paralagenidium; species Paralagenidium karlingii. The sequence goes on from JAMFLO010000041.1 coordinate 112,400, forward strand.
TCGATTGGGTCCATCGCAGCAGTCTCGAGAGCCGTCGTTCACTTCTCAAAAGCATCTTCTCGCGTGCGTCTGCCCCCCGGCTGCTCAACTCACTGAAGTCCATCGAGTCAAAAGCTTCTGACGCACTCTTCAAATCGTCCGCTTCTGCTTTGACGAAACCCATCAATTGCGTGAAAAAATGTGTGCTGAAGAAATGGATCTGATCCTGTTGTTCAGCAGGCAAATGCCGCCATAAATACCTGAGGCATCCACAAGCATCCACGTGAGCGGCTTTCCACTGTTCCAGCATTCTCGCTCAAAGGCACTCACTGGAAATAAAAGTCGATCAAGTTGTCGTTGAGGTATTCTCCGGGGTAGAGCCGTTCAAAATCCCCACAGGTCAGCGATATCCGACCAGGATCACTCTCATCAAATGGGTATTCCAATAACACCCTCGCGCGTTCGTTGGCTCGAAGCTTTTTTGGACGACCACAACAGGTGCAGGAGCAGTCGCAACATGCCTTGGACACTGTTTTGGGCGGACTGTTGCCGGTTTTCTTTGTGAACAGCGACGAGACGCGCGAGGATTCGTTCGACTGATGCTGCGATGACGATTCAGGTTCACGAGCTGCTATCCCATTTGTTTCCTGGAAATGCTGGTCAATCGATTTTTCAGACTTGGTCATGGCAGTATCCTTGCTGGCAAATGAACTGCGAAGAAGCGGAATCGTGTCGCGAAATGCCGCCATTCTGTCTTCGATACGAGGTGACCGTCGCACCGGAATGCCATGGCTCTCGCCATAACGACGCTGCGATGTATTTTGGTCGTAGATCCTTGCTGCCGAAAGCAATTCATCGCTTTCTGTTTCGCTGAGCCATTGCCAGATACTCTCATCAGCAAATACTTCCCCACCCCAAACCAGCCACACTGATCGACTCACGAAAGAGGACGAGAGCATAGACTTCCTGCGGATGAGCATGGATCCGCGGCACTTTTGCATGTGATGTAAGCCAAATCGTTCTGGAACGTGAACAACGCACCATAGACACCTGTGATTCCCGCCCATGGTCAGCGACAGAAACAACATGGGTTATGTCACCAGAGTTCCATGAGCGGAAACGAGGTTTCAAGGGAAACGTACTGTCTTTGGGGATCTTTTGACCTTGTTGACGCAATTGGGCAAACACATAGTCGTAAAACTCATGAAAATTGGCTGTGCGTTTGATCTCTAGTAAAAGAACATGTGGCGCCGATGCCCTTTGATCAAATCTGCATCAATCACACGATCAGCGGTGTGACTCCTTGAGAACCCGAGATTCAGAAGAGAGCAGCCCTTGAACGAACTCACCGCATCGATACGATGTCATCGAAAGGAAGGTCTTCGTCGTACTCGACTTGATCTTTGGCCTCCAACGACCGAATGACCAAATGCAACGCAGAAGACGAAAACGCCAGTTCGCTTTTGCCAAACGGTTGGCCACAGACGTAGGTTTTGTGGGCAAAAACTCTTGGTTTATAGGCAACATGTTGCTGTTGTGGTGGTTGAGATCCTTTGGCTGCACTGGGCAACTCCACCGAGATACAATCACTCGAGTCGGAGGCACCCGAGATTGAAATGGAGCGTGCTCTTGCGCGACTCAAAGCAGCAAAAGCTGGTCCCGAAGAAGATCCTGACGCAGATGCAGGTGCCGATGCAGACGGAGGCCGAGACGGAGACCCAGGACTCGAGCACGACGGCGAAGAGTCCGATGACGACGAGATCGAGCCAAACAGCGATCTCTTGTCGTTCATAAAGAAATCCATGTGCGTTTTTCCGTTTTCCGAAAGCCGTCGGCGTTTGGCTCGGTGGTGGACGACAGGAGAAGACGTCTCGTTGGGGGACTCGCCAGAGGAATTGGACGACGCCAGCGATGGTGCCCGATAACGTCGCTTGTTGCTCTTGGTGGTAGTCACTGGTGGAGGTGGTGGAGGAGATGAAGGCGGAGGATGTCTGGACCTGAAGCCTGGCAGCAACCCACCAATCATTTTCTTCATTCCGGCGATATTCCACGACTTGCGCGCTTGCAGTTGCTGCTGCTCCTCTGGCACTTGGCAACGACGAAGCTTTTGTTTTTGCTGGTCTCCTTCATGACTTCGGATGCGTGGTGGCGTACGAATCTGGTCATAGTCTTCCTTTGCAAACCATTGAGGAACTTGTTCATCGGTGTCTTCCTTGGTTTCCTCTTCCTTTTTTTCTTCTTCTTCTTCTTCTGGTGGGTCGATTTCGACCGGTTGCCTTTGCGGTGGATGGGCCAGCGGTTGCTCCACCTCTTCTTCCTCGGTGTCGTCACTGTCAATGGTTTCTACACTATGGACGTCGCAAAGGTGCGGACTCCATCCGTGCATTGCCTTTGCGGAAGAAGAGATCAAAGCAACGTTCAACGGCGCGCGGCGGCAAACGGATGTGGAAAAAGGTTTCCGCTCACGCTGGGGGTAATACCTGCTGGTCAAAAGGATTGAATAGCCAGGATATAATGGCAGCGGTTCTGGTTATTGATTGGATCAAAACTGTACCCATTTTATCCAATCAGACGTCCGAAATCCTGGTGCATAGAGCAATTCTGATTCATAATCAAGACTGGCCTTGTGCCATGACAAAAGAGCAATCTGCCACAGGCGAGCCAGCATGCCATGGTAATTTGCCATGCAAAACTAGTGGTTGTATGTCTGATGAACGAAGGGAATTGGGAGGGAAAGATCGCCATGCCATGTCTTGCCATCATCTTGGTTGACACCAAAAGTTCAAGCAGTCAACTGGTTGCTGAACACTTGCGATCAAGAATGACGTCAAGCCAAGTGCTCACTGTTGTCATGGCATGAACACCATAACACTACACTCTTATGCCAAAGAGACCCAAAAGCAACCACAAAACAAATTCGACCGCAAAATCGTGTGGTGTCTCAGGTCTTTTTCACTCGTCTATGGGACAGGATGCCGATCGCCTGTGGCGCGATTGGCGTCTATATCGTTGAATGTATCGCCGCCACCACCACCCCTTTCCTCGCATGATCAGCAAAGTCCAAAGTGAAAAGCCCTCACGGCTGTTCCCTCTTTCTTCAAGACCACTTGCCTGTTTGGACTTGCTGGGTTGCTTCAAGGGGGTTTTGCTTGTGATCAGCAACGCAACGGCCACGTCCCAACCGTGGAGGCTGTTGAATGGCCAAAAATCAGCTCCTAATATTTGGCCTATCCCATCGACCCATCCGTTCAGGTTGACAATTTTCGGTACTACAATGCAGTACAGTAATGGTACAGTAACCACCTCTTTTTGCCCTTTCAAACATCAACAACTGGGAAACTCTACGATTCAACGATGTGGTTTTGGATTCCTTACTGTAGAGTACTGTATTAGCGCGAGTAACTGTCCGACCGTTTCCTTTTTGGACCAGCACTCCACTTTTGGAACACGCAACCGTTTCTCGGTCACCTTACGGTACATCAGTACAGTAGATGTCCCTGTTATGTACTGTAGCGCAAAGCCATTGGAGCCTAAACCCTTGTGTATGGAGTGAATGAAATCCGTTTTCTTACGGGAAGGAAAACAAAAGCAGGGAAAGTAAACAAAAGCTGCAATAAAAAACCAGAAGGAAAGAAAGAAAACAAAAAGCGATCAACAGCAGAAGTCCAAGAAAGGCAAAGAAAAACCAACCATCATTACCGTACAGGCCATCGCAAAACTGTCATCTGTACCAATGATCACCCAGACGCAGCACCATCCGCTCTTTGGGACTCGACGAGAAGAGCAGGTGGCAAAAAAGTCGCCTCTTTAACAGCACATCAAACGATTGGATAGCATCCACGCGTTCAGAACAGGGCGTCTGTTCGACCGATTGCACCTCGAAGAAGCTACAACACCCACGTGCGAATCTTATGCGTCAGTTTGGCGTGCGTCTGTGTTAGAAGCGGCACACCCAAGCTCAGCCTCCCCGCTGGCGCATGTTGGGGTTCGCCATACAAGCATAGACCAGAATCGCTCCATACAAACTCCCACACAGAAGAGGCATCGGAGGTCTACCACGTTTATTTTCCCTGTTTCTTCTTGTCTGGTTGGTGGGTTTACTTTCAATTCCATTTTCTTTCCCCTTCCTTCTCTATTCCTTCCTTCCAAGAAAGAAAAGAGATCCTGTCTTGCAACACACCTTTTCGAGCCAAAGAGCAAAGAAAAGAAAAGCCACACTGCATTCCAATTGCTCACACTGAGTTCGAAAAAGACGGGTGAAGGAGTGACAGAGAGAACACGGAAAATAACCGAGCAAAGGGGTGAGAATAGAAATTTACGGTATAAATAACGGTCCTTGGTGGCCCGTTGTCTCCTGCATGGGACAAAATGCTCAACAAACCTGCGCTGCCATGAGGAATTTTACCAACCATCAGGGTAAACTACCGTCCAGTTTTTTCTTGGCACACCTGTACGGTACACTTTGGGCAGCGACCAAAAGCCGCACAGCCTGAAAGAAAGGAGAATCATTCAGGCTTTTCTTCCTTCTTTTTTGGACTGGCCCTCTCAACGCATGGTAAGCTTACCATCCATCCCAAAGAGGCAGCCATGCGCCACCTGAGACTGGTGGGGGAAAAAAGAGTGTCGGTTGGAAATTGGGTTGTTTTTATAACCAACCGTCTCACCCACACCCACCCTGGTGCACTCTCCACCAAATGGCTCGATGGGCGGCGAAGTAATTTATTCTCGTGGGCGGAGCGGGGGGCGACGCCAGCTTTTTCTTTTCTGAGAAGCCCCCTGGCCCTGGTGTGGATGCGCCCTGTTCTTTTCCAAAGCCACGCTCTATCGTAAACAACCGGGAGCACACACACACGCTCACCCCCCACACTCACTCTTTCCACAAAAGAAAAGGAAAAGCAAGGAGAAGCAAGGTGCCAGTTCAGCAGCAGGCGGGCTTCTCATTCTCCGTTTTGCAGCAAGTGGCGCGCGCGTCGTTTGGTCTGCGCGTCTGGTCTCGTTGTTTGGCTTGTTTTCTTTTTCGTGGCTTGTAGCAGCAGCAGTGTGTGATGGCTCCGAACATGACTAGTTCCGTTTCACATGAAGCACCCACCGAGCCTGCGCCTGCGCCTACGCCTGCCCCTGCTCCAACTCCAGCGCCGACTTCTTCTTCTTCTTCTTCTTCTTCTTCTTCTTCTTCTTCTTCGGCTTCTTCCTCGACTTCCACTGCTGTTGTCGCTGCCGCGCCAGCGTCTGCCGCATCTGCGCCAACTCTGGCAATGGACACACAAGACTCGACGCCGAGTGAACCCCAGCCAGCTGCAAAAGTCGTGCTCTCAAGCGATGCCTTGGTGACCGAAGACAAGACCACGACCCGTGACAAAAAGCCGAGGGTCGTGGCATCAGTTGGTTCTTCGGCAACTTCATCTTCTTCGACAGTTTCCCAAGAAGTGCTACAGACCCCGCCATCACGCTTTGTGGCATGTGTGACTCCCATCAAGATGGGCTCGAGCGTGGCCCCGGCCTCGTTGCGACTGAATCGTACAATCTCGACGGTATACTCCTCCTTTTTTGACGTGAAGAATCCTCAACAGCCGCGCAAGCCATGCTTGTCGATTCCAGAGAAACAACAAGAGCCACAACAACAAGAGAATGTCGGTCTTCAACGACCTGCGCAAAAGAACAGAAGACGTTGCTGGAGTTGCCGATGTAAGATTGGTCTCACGGCAGTGACGTGTCGATGTGGCTATACGTTTTGCAACGCCCATCGCTATGCCGAAGAACACAAGTGTGCCTTTGATTTCAAAGTGGCCGGCAAACGCAAACTGCGGGAAGAAAATCCACAAGTGATTCCTGCAAAGCTCATTCGCATCAATTGATGCGGCCCTTTGCACAATCAAGAAATGCAGGCGAGCGATCTGACTGGCTTGTGTACGAGTTGGGTTAGCTCGGCGCGACGATGGCTTTTTTACTTGGTGGAAAACAACTCCCACGCTTCTGCTTTTTGATGACGGCGACGCCGATGGTGGCAGCACGAGGTGTTTTTAGAGGAGTATCTGACTTGACCATCATTGGCTCGTCCATCCTCCAATCACCATGCCCAGGCTGCAAAACAAATTGTCCAATGGGCTTGTTGGGCCGCATGAAGTACCATGTTCGGCTTTTTTGGACGCGGCCCTTCTTCTCTCTGTTTGTTCTTGTATAAAGATCAACGAGGATCCTTTCTTTCCTTTTTCGTGACGGTGCTGCTCGTTGATGGCAGGTACCTGCAACCCAAGGTGACTACAATGGACGAACCAGTTTTGTAGAGTAATTCATCCTATGTTTGCCGCCAGCAAAGTGGTCGCAAATCGACCCACAAGTGCACCATCCAGCTGTAGCAAGTGGACCCCGTGCAAATTCTCCGAACGTGATCGATAGATAGACGGAACCGAACGGTGTTTTCTTCTGTGCTGTTTGGATCGACTCGACAGTGCAAATGGATTTGAAGTGAATTGACTGCATGATGGAATTGACTGAGAAAGCGTGTTAATATTTTTCTTTTTTTTAATGAGCCAACCAATAGATTCAACAAACTGCAAAACTCGGAATTGCTGCATCCTGCTGTGGTGTCTCGCCTACGCATGAGAACACTACTTGTCGTTGGGTCTGGTGGTATGGTGGTGGTCCAACCAATATGGCTCAAATGGGTAATTGGTCGAGAAGCGCAATTCCTTGAAGAGCTTGTCGAGTGTGTTGGACTGTTGTTTGGTCTTTGGGTCGTTGACTGGGGCTTTGGCTGGGGTTTCCGCTTGGGCTTTGCGTTGTTGTTGTGGTTGTTGTGGCCTAGTGCTTTGGCGCTGCTTTTGGGCCTCTTCCATGATGGTTTTGGTCTGGAGATCGTACTCGAGAAAGCTGGCAACCAATGGCGGCATTTCTTTTGGTGGCTGCACTTGCTGCATGCCCAACTTGTGCATGATTTCTTGCATGGACACGCGGCGGTTGCCCTGGGTCACGGCGGCACGCACCAAGCCATCTGCGTAGATTTTGCCGGTTTTGGGGCACACAAAACGTTGCAGGAAATATGCCCACGAGTCATCCCAGTAGCAAATGTGGGAATGCACTTCGTAGGCCGTGAAGGGCGCAATCGGGTAGCGAATGCGAATGGCCTGGGAGGCCACCAGAAACACCATGCGGTTCTTGATGATCACATCGACATAACGCGTGAGGCTATAGATTCCACACCAGAAGCAACCGACCGCATCATGATGAGCATCAAGGCGCGGTTCTGTTCGTTTGGATCAACGAGGATCCACCCCGACAAAATGGGAGATCAAAGGAACAGTAGCGAGCGCTTACGTGCACAAATGCCATCGCGCAAGTTCCATGGCGTAGAAATACGACGAATTGTTGAGATGCAGAAAGAGATCACAGTCCAACACACCCGATCGTGCTTTCCACACGCTTGGCTGTAATAGCAGGTTGGGATGGATCTTGGCGCGATTGAGCGTGCGGTTGACCACACCGGTGGCTACGTTCCAGATCATGCGCAACACCATGATGTCGATGGAGAGGCGCTTGGCCGAAGTATCTTGTAGTTGGTTGAAGCCCCTAATGAAGAAGAAGAAGAAGAGGCTCCTGAGACCTGAGACCTGCTGGGTGGGTGTAATTTTTCGACGTGAAGAGAAGCAGAAGTGCAGCAAAGATCGCTCTCTCTCTCTTTCTCTCGCTCCCCTCCCCACAACTCAGACAGTTGTTCTTCAAGGTTGGATGGCATGTACATAAAGATGACGGCTATGCCGCCCATGGTGGATGGATTACCCAAGCTCCATATTGACAAGCAAACGACACATTGTGATGGATCAACCAGGTCCTGCCTGCACTTTGTTTCAACGCTCGCCTCTTGCATCATGATCGCCTAATGCCGATCCAGCACTTGTCGTGTGACAGGTTCTTGTGGAGTTTCTTCCACCAGGATCTTGGTGGGATCGTCCAGCCAGTGGTCGTCAAGTGGCCAATTGGTCGAGCTTTGCCATTCGTGCATCCATTTGTTGGTCAACAGTTTGCCATCGCTTTGACGCTCCAAATGCTGCATCTGGACTTGCTCTTTGCGTAATTCTTGTTGTTGTTCCATCACGTATTTGGTTTGTTGGTCCCATTGGAGATATCCCTGCACCATGGGCGGCACTTCTTTCGGCGGCGGCACGTCAGTGAGGTTCATGGCTTCCGCAAGGATTTGAAAAGACGTGCGTCGACCTTGGACCGCCACGCAGCCTCGCACCAGTCCTTCGGCAAAGAGTTTACCCGTCTTGGGACAGAAGAAACGATGGCTAAAGAAGATCCACGAGTCGTCCCAGTAACAAATGTTGGAATGCACTTCGTAGGCCGTGAACGGTGCGATGGGGTGGCGGCATCGGATCGCTTGGGAGGCCACGAGAAACATCATTTTGTTTTTGACGGCGACGTCCAACAGCCCCGTGATGCTGCACAACAGACAACGGGTCATCAAAACAGGTCAGCTGTCAGCTATCAAATGCCAACGCATCAACCACACGGAGCACTCACGTGGTTAGGTGCCATCGCGCAAGTTCCATGGCGTAGAAATACGAGGAATTGTTGAGATGCAGGTTGACGTCGCAGTCCAAAAGCCCCGTTCTGGCTTTCCAGATGGTGGTCTTGAGAATGGTTTGGGGGCCGACACGTTTATTGAGCGAGCGCTCGATCAGGCCGGTCAAAACGTTCCATCCAATGCGCAACACCATGCTGCTGCTCGCCTCGAGGTGGCGTTGCCTGTGGTCTGATTCTGCTCAACTGAATCTGCAACCACACCAGCACCAGCAGCAGCACCACTACCACCACAACAACAGCAAGCAAGAGACGTCGCCAGTGGTGGATCTCTGTAGATGACGTGCAATCCAACACGACGTGACGGAGTGGTGAAGAGAGAGGTACGACAGTTGGTGCGAGTCGAACCCCAATCAGAGGCTTGAACGATGCCTTCCCTCCAATGCGTACAGTATGGCGATGGGGCTCATACAAGTACCGTACACCTTCCATGGGTTCGTCCTGGAGCCGCTCGAGGCGGTGGAGCATCAACTTGAAAGCCACAGCGTGCTGGCTGGTGCGCAAAAATGCCTTCACGCGCAGCTTCAACCTTCCGAGCCACCGCAGGGTTCCAAACGGTTATGACACCCAATGGTCTTGCTGACCATGAGGCAGCCCTCTGAACGAGATGCCGCGAAACGTCGTGGATATGGCTCGGGGACGATGATCAATGATGACAAGTGCTTTGTTTGGTGCAAGGCATCGCGAGAACAAAGAATCGCCAAAGACATCCCATCAAGCGTTTCTTCTCAACGAGCATCATGACGTGGAGTAGGACCTGCGACACGTCATGAATCCTTGTGAGAGTTGGGGGGTGCTTAGTACTCACCAGTCATTGAAAACGAGCAGTGGGGATTTGAACGACAAAGCAGAGTTTGGATGGCACAAACTCCACACAAGTCACAAGCACTCTGCAAGGCAGAGAATGACGCTGTCGGGTAATGAAAACGACTTGCGCTCGTTGGGATTCTTACTGTAAGGAGGAAATACATACAAAGCCTGATGTAGTCCAAGCAGACTTGATGACTGATGACGAAGGATTACACAAGCTGTGAGCAGCTTTCCTTTAACTACATAAGTACACTTCCAACAGAAGCGACGAGACACATCACATTCTTCAGTGGCGATGGGGCTCCAAGTGCTGCTGCTCAAAGTGGTCGTGGCCGACGATTTCTTGTTGGTCTTCGGTAAAGACTCTGGTGGGGTCTTCCAGCCAGTGCTCCTCCAGTGGCCAATTGGTCGAGCTTTTCCACTCGTTCATCCATTTGTTGTTGGTCAACAGTTTGCCGTTGCTTTGGAGTTCTAATTGCTGCAACTGGACTTGCTCTTTGCGCAATTCTTGTTGTTGTTCCATCACATATTTGGTTTGTTGGTCCCATTGCAGATAACCCTGCACCATGGGCGGCACTTCTTTCGGTGGCTGCAGTCCTTTGATGTTCATGGCTTCCAAAAGCGCTTGAGGAGACGTGCGACGACCTTTTTCGGTCACACATGCTCGCACCAGTCCTTCGGCAAAGAGTTTACCCGTCTTGGGACAGAAAAAACGATGGCTAAAGTACGTCCACGAATCGTCCCAGTAACAAATGTTGGAATGCACTTCGTAGGCCGTGAACGGTGCAATGGGGTGGCGGCATCGGATCGCTTGGGAGGCCACGAGAAACATCATTTTGTTTTTGACGGCGACGTCCAACAGTCCCGTGATGCTGCCCAACAAAACGGTCACACAACCGGTCAGTTCCAACTAGCTGATAAGCACACACCCACACATACACACCCAGAGCGAGAGAGCAAGCGACTCACGCTGTCAAATGCCATCGAGAGAGTTCCATGGCGTAGAAATACGAGGAATTGTTGAGATGCAGGTTGACGTCGCAGTCCAAAAGCCCCGTTCTGGCTTTCCAAATGGTAGTCTTGAGAATGGTTTTGGGACCCACTTGTTTGTTGAGCGAGCGCTCGACCAGGCCGGTCAAAACGTTCCATCCAATGCGCAACACCATGCTGCTTTAGCTGTCAGTCTCTTTGCGACACAAAAAGAGAAAAAGCCCAAGTGAGCTGCTCAAGAGCTCAAAGCGACACACTTCAAACGACGTGCGGACAAACACGACGTGGCGGTGATGGGCAGCAGCTCGCTGTTTATGGTATCAACTCAACTGCCAGCATCCGTCCGATGAGGGATCATCCGGGATTGCGGGGAATCAGATCTGATGCCAGGAAAGGTTTTGGATGGCAGTCAGCCGATTCAAGCAGAAGGCTTAGCATCTACTGGATTCGGTGGAATGCCTCCACCTCTGGTCGTGCGAAGTGTTCACAGGAGTGCAACCAAAAGAGTGAACAGGAGAGACACGCAATGCGCCTGGATGGGCCAAAACTCGAAGCAGTTCACGCGAGGCAGTTGGGGCACAAGCAATCGATACCTTGATTGGAGCTTCCTGACAAAACCACTCCAAACCAGTGCAGTGTTGTCGAAAAAACCAAAACTCTCTTTTGGCACGGTGTTGTTGTGGATATGCGACGACAAGAGCTACCGAGCAGTGTTTCTAATGATCTGCGTCCGGGTGCTTTCGCATTCGTCACCCAATCACAGCGTTCTGAGACTGCGAAGGTGGTTTTCTGCTGCTGTGGTGGTGGTGGAATCGAACTGCGTGGCCTTGTTTTGGCCGCATGCTCTCGAATGGCCCATTCATCGATCGATGATCCTCTGACGCAACTGTAATAGATGTGCAAATTGCCTGAGCAAATACTCGTCAAATTGGTCTCCACTTGCTTGAGAAGCCAGCCCTTCAGATAACCCCGACAAGGTAGTTGGATGCTCGGCAATGTAGATCATTCGGTGATCATTGGCCTCACTCAACGAAGTCTCCACGCTCCATTTGACGATCATCACGTTGACCAAACCCATGCGCCTGAGAGTTGGGGACAGCCAGCCACCAGCAGAGAAACTCACGATACTCAACGTGTGAACTGCGCATTGCTTCCGATTGTTCATGAGATCAGTGATGTGGAAACATGCTGAGGAGCAGCAGCACTTCCACAATCACCCAAAAGATTTGATGGATCTCGCAGACAACACCAGCAAATGCCATAGACAACCCATGATCATGCTCCTCTCTCAACCCCGGATGGTCCAGGGGTCCTAAAGTGGTCGCTGTGCTTCGATCAATCCGAAGATCAAAGGAATTGCACCAGTGCCGTTGTCCACACCACACACTTGATGCTGATAGACGCGCAGTTCTTGGTCTTCCTCTGGAAAAGTGACATTGCAAAATGGACTTCCATACAAACTGTGCTCCACCACTTCGTTGTTGGCCACTTTGTGCAAGAGCCAGTCACAAATGTACTTTGGAATCTCACTCAGTTGGGTGTGTTCAAGATCGAGTTGGATGAGGTGGTCCAGACTGCCCACAAACTCGTTTGGAAGGGAGCTCAACGTGGAATTCGAGAGTGACAACCGTGTCATTTGGTCGTTTTGAAAACACGCCGTTCCACCATCTTCCCCCAACGAGCGCAAGCGGTTATGCCTGAACGCGAGAAAGGACAGCTCAGGCATGTGTGCCAGTGTCGCTGGGAACTGGTCGAATTGACTGAGATCAAAGTATAAGCTGTTGACTCGGGGCCAAAACGTGTGCAAGTTGTCCGGAAGAGTGGTCAAGTTGGTCGCTTCGAGATAAACAACAGCGAGACGCTTGGGGAAATAGTCGCTTCGAAGCCCCTCCGGGATGGTCGTCATGTTGCTTCGATACGCAGCGAAATAGATCATCTTGGAATGGTTTGCATCACTCAACGAAGCCTCGGCACTCCATTTGTCGATTGTCACGTTGAACAAATCCATGCCTGAGAGCTGATGGAACTTGGAAATGCTCTTGGGGATCTGCAATCGAGGACAATGGCCCAGAATCAACTGAAACAACGATTGGGTGTTGATTATTGAGAGAATCGCGTCCAGTTCTTGTTCGTTGCCTTCGATGTCTCGTCGATAGCAGTTGACGTACATCACCACGCACGAACTCCCACTTGCAAACCAAGGAGTTGAGTCCAGTCGACAGCCATCGAGCGGATGCGGTCGTTGAGCAGCCAAGTGAATGCCAAGCACCACCAGACCAATCACCCACAGTCCATGGTGAGCACGTGACTGCACATGGGACCCCAGCAGACTCTTGGAGGGTGCTCTGATGGCTCTAGTAGTTGACAATGGTGAATGCACCGTGACACCCACGTTGCTGGGTTGAATGCGAGCGCTGCGATGGCGAATCAAGTCGGTAAACGTCAATAAACAACTGAATTGACTCCAATGTAGAAACCACGTGACCACAAACTCCAGATACGACGTCACAAAGAGCTGTTGGTTCTCGCGAACGGCGCGCGCATACCAGGCATCGTCCATCAGATACTGGTCTTCAAAGAAACCCGAAGTATCGTATTTGGACGGGTACGGAATGAAAATGATGAATGGGATGAGCACAATGTTGACATAGTTCAAAAGTGCGCTACAACTCACGCTGACGAGCCGTCGCAGCGGCAGGTTGGATCCTGGAACTATCGCGTGGACGATGGGCGTGGAAATGCAATTCAGAAAGATCATGGTCACAAACACATTGTTGATCCATCGGGTCGGAATGTAGATGCTCATCTGATAGGCCTGGTACAACTGACTCACAACTTCCGAGTACTCTCGGAACAAATAGTACTGATCAAAGTGTTTGCCGTGGATGTAGAGCACCGGCTCAATCCATTGCACCATCAAGTGTCTCCACTTGTTGCAGATGAATAGCATCGGTCCGACGAGTCGAGCATGACGACCCCAAGCTGATTTGGCAACCAAGTCGTAGAACGACGGAGTCGAACGTGTTGATGGTGGCGACTCATCGACAAACATGAGTCGTCGGTGCTTGATCGAGTAGTAAAGACTTTGAAAGAGCATCAACGCTTGCAAGGCGATGATGACCACAAACATCCACGCGAGCATGGCAAGCACCGAGTAACTAAACTCAAACGTCAGTCCGTCGATGGTGCTTACGTGTTGCAAAGGGTTGTACACCAGCCACAAGTACAGCCAGACCATCGCCGTCAGAAACGCGATCTCGCAGCCACGGAGCACCGCGACCATCCACCAAAACAAAGCAAACCATTGGGCATTGACAAATACGAGAAAGCCATCGCGTTGGTGATACTGCTGGTGGTGGTGGTGGAGGTGGTGGGTATCAAGATGATTTGCTTGAGGATCCTTGCTACTTTTTCTCGCAGCAGATGCTCCATGACTGGCAACGAAACAGGAGTTGACGTTGGTGGTGTCGAGATTGTTGTTCATGTGGTTTATCTCGTCTCCGATCCACATTTTGGGGCGCTATCGAAGGCTCAATTGTGTGTGTTTTCTGTTTGAAATGCTACACTCACGTGATCAACGTCTCCAGTTCGATCAGTCTGCTGCCTGTAACGACTTGTGCGTTCCAAGAGACTTTGGTTGTTGATATGCCACGCACCAATCCAGTTCACTTCGAAGAAACGCAGGAACCTCAACAGTCTCTTCCGGAAATGGAAGCAACCCCGTCCTCACTCCCAGGCTCACCAGCTTGGACGTGAATGGAACGACCCGACCATTCCAAGTGAATGCTTTTGTGGCTGGGAGTGAGGGGGGGGGGCGGCGGGGAGTCGCCAAAGCTACGAACAAAAGTCTTGCACCCAGTACGTGTCAAACCCATTGCAGCTGCCGTTGAAGGCATAGCCAAAACCAACGATGCGGAATTCTTCGCTCAACAGGTTGTTGCGACTTTGATCGGAATCGATCCATGAACTCATGACGTCCTCGACGAGAACCTGACCAGAAGCAGTGTTTTCGGCACTCATGCCTTCCACTCCCCAACGAGCAAGCCGTGCCGCCACGTCCGTGTGTTCGATCTGACAGCTGCTGGCCATTTCGTCGGCCAATTCTTGAGCTGCCCCCATGATTCCCATGTGCAGCAGAAGCGGCGCGAGACCCTTTTGTGCACGGAAGTCATTGGTGCGCTTCAGCAAGTCGTTCACTTCTTGTTCGGAAAGGGACCAGCCGTTGGCCAACCGGCGCGGGGCTTCGCCGTGGATCTGGTGCAACATGGTCATCAAGAGAACGCAACGGATGGAGGAGAACTTCATAGCGCGGTGGAGTGGAGTGGGGTGAGGTCAGGAGAGGTGAGCTGGCTGCTTGCTTGTGGTGCCTTAACTGAAGAAATGGAGAAGTGGGAAGAAGGGCTGAACGAAGCGCCAGTTGAAGCATGAAATGCGCCACGCGATCTGGTTTGCTCCGTCTTTGAACCCAGTGCGACGGCTGGTGGGTGTCGTCTTTGTCTCTACACCACTGGCCTGGTTTGTTGTAACGGGTTGAACTCCATGTTTGTCCATAGCCGAATCAAGTCGGTCAACTTCAGCAGCGAACGAACGGATTGACTCCAATGCAGCAACGATCCAAACGTCTCATCCTCCCCAACGAAATCTGGCAAACCAATGACCTGCAGATTGGTTGGTTTAGAGCGGAGACGAAAGACGACGTTACGCAAAAGACAATCAATAGCCAAAGCACTTCTCATTTGTTCACCTTGTGAACCCACTGACGCAGACACATACATACACAAGACGCAACTGATCGACGTTTTCGACCGTTCCACTCCATTCCCCAACGCAGACACCAGCAAAACCCAAACAACCACAAAGATCAATTGAGCGGCCAATTCACAGAAGCAGTGAAAAAACGCAACAAGCCCAGTGACTGATGTTGTGACTTCTTGGCATGGCTTTGTTGTTGTTTCTTCGCCTCTTGGTGCTGTTCTTCCGCCAATTCATTCCATCGCCGCGTCTGCTCGTGTTCCATGCTCTTACGTGCTTCTTGGTCATACGCCAAGAGTCCCTTGACCAGTTCAGGCATTTGTTTGGGGCGTTCATAGCCCGGAATGTTCAAATCTTGAAGTGCTTCGTGCGGCGAAGTGCGTCCTTTGGTGCCGACCAGGCCGAGTCGTCCAATGCCTTCAGCGTAGAGTTTGCCTGTGGTCGGGTGGCGAAAGCGATGCAAAAAGTAGACCCACTCGTCGTCCCAGTAGCAGATTTGCGAATGGATTTCGTACGGTTGGAACGGCGCAATGGGGTAGCGCAAGCGGATGCCCTGGGACGCCAGCACAAACATGAAGCGATGCTTGATGGCGTAGTGAAGAAAGCCCTGGGTGCTACACATGGCAAAACCAGGAATACCGTCAGTCGTTTCAACGCTTTCAGGTGCATGTGGCATCATTTGACGATGCCGAAGAACAAAAAAAATAAACAAAAAACCGTACGCTGCATGGCGCCAACGACAGAGGTCCATGGCATAGAAATACGACGAGTTGCTGAAATGCAGATTCACGTCGCAGTCCAGTAGCCCCGAGCGACCGCGCCAGAGCCAGGGCTGCAGCATCTGCTTTTTGGTCAGATTGCGGTTGATCTGGCGTTCCAAAAGCCCCGCCGCGGTGTTCCAGAGAATACGAAGCACCATTTCTTGTGGACGATGGGATTCACTTGACTCGGAATTGACTTGATTGCACCAAACAGGTTCGGGTCGGCGCAGTGGTGGCGACGCGGCCAGTTGAGGAATGAGCGCTCACGACACGACGAAAGACCTTTGCTCTTGCGGCATCAACAGCACCCACAGCACCCACAGCACCTAAGGACCACCCAAGGAGCGCAATGGCAAAGGCACATCATGCGCCCACGCCACGTGACGCACGAGTTGATGTCAGTTTGCTGGCTGATGACGTCACATCTTGCCGTCATTTGTTTCTCGACTGTGATTGGCGCAAAAGGTGGCCTTTCTCGCGAGATCATTGGCTGAAAAGCAGAGTTGCCCCAATCGAGCGTGCTGATTGGTGGAATGGCGATCTTTTGGCCTAGCATTGGATCAGAAAGCCAACCAAGTTGTGGCGGGACGATGTGATGGGAGGACCATGCAATAGTCAATCTATCTGTTCATGGCAGTGAGCTGAGTCACTTGTTCGAAGGGGACAGCAATAGAAGCGGGTCTCACTTGCCTCATCACTGGTGTGCTGGTCTCATCCTACCATGTGCCGAGGCTCAAACTGGTCTAAAAGAGAGCGCACTGATGTCAAGTCGCAGCAGCATTCACTGATGTCAAGTCGCAGCAGCATCGACACTATCATCACTCGATTTGGTAGTGTTGGTCGAGGATGTGGGTGGCTTTGGGGCTGGCGAGTCGTGGAATTCGTGCAGCGTGTGTCTATCTTTTTCACATTTCGAATTGAACGAGATCTGTGGCTGTGTCACCGTGCTGTGTGTGTGTGGGGGGGGGTGCCTAATCTGGTCAACAGCACGATCGAAAACAAAACGACGCGGTCTTTCTGCGCATAGTACGTCTTGCATACAAGGATGGCACCATGACACTTGGATCCGCTGTTCGCAGCATCCTATCAAAATAAATGACCCAGTTCCTGCCAGAGTTGATCCCATCTTGTTGATGGATGCATTTGTGCAAGTAATCTTCCTGATCTGGGACGGGGAGCTGTTCCATCAACCCATCAAATCGCCTTGTTGATTGGTTAAAAAATTGGATCAAACGACCTGTGATTGGTCATAATACCACACCAAAAATATAGAACCTTGGGACATGAGCCGGCCAGTGACTTGGTTTGAACTTCAAGCGGTCGTCACATCATCGAAAGCTCACCCACTGACCACTTGCACAGGCTCCAAACGCGCCAACTACCCCAGAGCCCACAGCGTTCTCTACGTGGCCTCTCAATTGAGTGGCCAATTGATGGAAGCCGTGAAAAAGCGCAGAAAGCCGAGGCCCCTATGACGATTGGACAGTTCGGCCACTTTGGCTTGGGTTTGCTGGTGTTGTTCGGCCTTTTCGAGCTCTTGTTGGTGAACTTCTTGTTCCAATTCATTCATTCGACGGGACTGCGCTTGCTCCATGCTCTTGCGCGAGATTTGATCGTACTCGACCAGGCCCCTCACGATTTCGGGCATTTGCTTGGGTCGTTCAAAGCCCGGAATGTCCATTCCTTTGAGAATCTCATGGGGCGAAGCACGACCCTTGCGGCCTAGATGCACCACGCCGAGTCTTGCCAGCCCTTCAGCGTACACTTTGCCGCTCGTTGGATGGCAAAAGTGGTGTACGAAATACACCCAGTCATCGTCCCAATAGCACAAATGCGATCGGATCTCGTAGGGCTGATACGGCGCAATCGGGTAGCGAAGACGAATGCACTGGGACGCAATCATAAACATGCAGCGGTTTCGGATGGTGTATTGTAGAAACCCATGTTGTCTATTGCACAAAACGCACACAGAACAGCATCATTAGTCACGCTAACTGCCCACATTTGATCTTCAAATGGTATTTGCTGGTTAGACCTCCAAAGCGCATGCGACTTACGTGGAGAACCGCCAACGCGTGAGGTCCATGGCATAGAAATACGACGAGTTGCTCAAGTGCAAGTTCACATCACAATCCAAAATGCCAGGTCGTCCTCGCCAGACATATGGCTGGAGGATCTGGGCTTTGTGCAGATTGCGATTGAACTGACGCTCCAGGAGCCCAACTGTTGTGTTCCAGATAATGCGAAGCACCATGTGGTGTTTGTAGAAGCAGGATTACTCGATTGACTGGTCGCGGCTTGTGGGTGTGAGTCTGGACTCCCTGCAGGGTTTTGCAAGTGAGTCGGCTTGTTTCTGAATGAACTTCGATAGCGTGTCTATGCCTACCGACAGTCAGACAGACAGAGCCCACAAGATCCGTGATCGTCCGTCCTTGGGTGGCTCAATCAGCCAAGAGAAAGCATCCAGAAGCAACCCATAGCCTCCAATCAAGAAGCTCCCAGCCAGGGCAACGTGTCAGGTGGGCACTTGTTCGTCAGGTCATCCAGTAAGTGACGCGCCGAAGGTCCGCAAAAGACCAAAATGACGTCAGGAAGAGATAGATGACGTCACAACTTCCATTTTGCATGTTGTGGCTTGCGTCGTTGTCTGCCCTCCGTCCAAAGGCAGCGTCTGTTCGTGACCAAATGCACGCCATTTATCGAATCCGTGTCCCTTCCCGAGCAAGTCATCAGTTGCTAACTGTGGCGACTCAGATCTCAGATCATGGTTGGTCTGATTCAGGTGGTCTGATCAGAATCAGATGTACTGTATGGTCTGAGACAGAAGTTGTGTGGGACACATCAATTGGTGTACAGCGCCACATCACTGAATCAAAACCCACATGACCAACAGCGACGGCACGGAACAACAAGAGCAGTCTAGAGGTGCTGGATCGCTCCATTTGATGGAATGTTCAGTCTCGAAACGCGATTCCACTGGACCCAGTGGCTTTTCATGGGACCAAAGACACAAATTGTGTCGTGATGTGTTGAATCTGGCACCTCCAGATCTCGCGGGAGTGGTGTTGTTGATCCACAACTATGGGCATCGCCGTACCAGTGACCCGCACGACACCACAGCAAGAGCCTGGCTCCAGACTTGTGAATTGCCCATGAAACAGAAAACCCAATGGGAAATGCATCACCCCGATCACTCGTCTATTCCACAAGACGTGGTTGCCCACCAAAAGCCTGTACCCAGTCAGCCCATTCAGCAAAAACTGCAGCTGGACCTGCAAGAGTGTCCAGATGAACTGCTGCATCAACTCCGAGAGTATGTGGATCAGTGCTTTGTACCACAATTTGTGGCGCCTAGGAAATGCAACATTTGCGAGGGCCTGTGGTGCCTGGATCCAGTGGTGTGTTGTGCCAATGATGGCTGCGAGAGCTGCGTGCATGAAGCATGTTTTGGTGTTTTAGTGCGAGAAGGACAGGATGTGCGTGATGGACCGTGGTATTGTGCGTCCTGTAGCTTTGGAAGACAACTCTTGTGCGCTGTGTGTATGCAGACAGGTGGTGCGCTCAAACCTGTGAGTAATGGTGGTCGTCCAGAGAGCGAGGACCAAGACTTGACCAGTGCCGACAAAGAGAACACTTCTGCAGCAGCAGGGGCTGGTGGAACTAATGCTTCTGATTATGGCTGCTTTTCGTTTGAAGATCAGAAGTGGGCCCATGCAATTTGTGCGCTAACCATTCCAGAAATGACGCTGCGGGATGTGCCGACGATGGAACCTGTCGAGGGCTTTGACTCGATTGAGAATGGTCGTTTTCGGTACTTGTGCATCATTTGTCGCAAACGAGGCGGCGCGTGTGTGACGTGTGAGCAGGAAAACTGTAATGTAGGCATGCATCCGAAGTGTGCAGCAGATGCAGGTTACATGTTGGGCTCTGCGGCAAACGTGTTTGGAGTCTATTGCGATCGTCATGTTCCGACAGAGAGAATTCCTGGCGCCAAGCGGTGCATCTTAGACGACAAGCTTGTGGCCGAAATGGTCGCGCGCGAGCTCGATGAAACAGACGGCGTGGAGCCCATGGATATTGACCAACAACCCGATCACAACGACGAGCAGGACCTAGAAGCCACGCTTGGGTTTTTGCTTGAGAGCACGCCATTCCTCAATATGAAAAGCAACTTGCTTGGATCAGAACAACCTAGTGAGACGGTGAACTTCGCGCGCAATCGCTCGCTCGCTTCGTGGGTTCGCACGCTGCAAAGATCCAAAGAAGCGTCCAGCAGTAAGTACGAAACTATCCGCTTGGTTCCGTCCAGTTGGGCGGTTCCAGCGATGGAGTTGCAACAGATGCGCACGCAAAAGCCACTTGTGTTCCCACCTCGTGTTGCGCTGAACACACCCAGTCTTGAGGTGTTTCCGCAAGGAGAACGACTCGTAGGGGCGATCATTGATTTTCTGTTTGCGAAAGAAGACCAAAAAGTTGAGTGGTTTCGTGCTCGCGTGCTGGCATTTGATGGCGCACGGGACAAACACTTGATCCATTTTGTCAGCAACGATCAAAAAGGATGGACCAATCTATCCACACGCAACACTCTGGTTCTCTATTTCCCCGAAGAAAAGGAAGATTTGCAGGCGTATTCACGCGAGGGCATCCGCATTCGCGTGTACAGACCGTTGCACAAGGACACGTTTGAATGGCGACCCAAGCCACGACTGTTTCGAGAGAACCATTGAGAGACGGAAGCGAAAGCCCTGAGGAACGTGAACTGTAATGAAGAAGGCATTGGTGCATGGAGTGATGTACATATAGAACCGTATGGAACCGCAGCATCAGTCACAGAAGTCGGTGGACGGAAGTAGTGTGCAAAGCACCACCATGAGTCATAGTAGTAGTGTCTTGCTAGTCATAAGCGATGACTTCGGTGGGTCCATATGCTTCATGTCTGAATATTGGTCAGTTGACCAGACGAGTTGTCAATCCATCCACCGAACAGTGTAACCAGCTATGCGTGACTTCTCCAATAGAGCATTTTGATTTTGCCCAATCTTCAATTCGTTTTATTGTATTCATTTTGGAGATTTAATGCAAAACTGATGTCACCACCAAGTCGTTTCGTACGCGTTGGCTTGCATGTGTCCTGCAATGTTGCTGGACGATCCATTTCTGTGAACTACTTGACGGTTTTGAAGACGATTCGGTTGTGATCCCGACAAAGAAGATAGATGGGAAGACGACGTCGAGGACCCAAAGGCCAAAGTAGATTGGGATGCGGAAGAAGCTAATTGACGCGCTATCACCCGGTCCAGAAAGTCGTAGAAAACACCAGCTTCGTTCTCAAGAAACGTCAATGCGCTCTGATCGGATGCCATTTGTCCATTGAGCTTGTCAGTTTACTGACTGAGACATCGGAAGAGTTGATCAACTCACCAGTTCCACGGACGGCATGTTCAAGTCATCTACTGCATTCGGTCGCTTGTCTGAGAAAGAGAGAAGATCCCGTTTGTTGCTGATGACCATTTTGGGAATCTCATTGAACTAGTCACATGGATTCAGAGCAATTCAAGTGAGCTTCTGACTAGCTGTCGACACAATGCAAGATGAAATCCCCGTGCCACTCGCATGGTTGCTCACCGCGATAAAGTCATCATCACCGAATTCGCTCATGCTGTCTCGCCGTGAAGAAGCCAATGCTACACGACTTTGTTGTGCTTGATCGATCTCACTATTAGATCCACCACATGCATTTCACATGTCCACGAGAGTTCGTCACCATGGTTCTTGTTGAGGTCATTTCGAAGGTTTCGCACCTGATCCATCGCCGCATGTTGTTGTAGGACCGTGTGTTGCTGAGATCATGCACAAAGACCACACCTGAGGGGATACCATTGAAGAACAACAACCAAAGCGAGAATACCAAGCCATTTAGCCACAGATGGCATCGTTGTAGCGTGCCATAGTCCACTTCACCTTGAAAGCGTTGAAAGAACACACTGCGGCTGATATCGTAGCGCGGATTACCACCAACGTCAACAAACTCGACGTATACTTGTTGTTCTGTGCCATTGGACGCCATGTAACGATGCAACTACATCATCAATAGCAATCGTAAACAGACACACTGCATGTCATGCAGATGAAGTTGCGCTCACCAAAAGATGCAGTTCGCAGCCTGTTGTCCACTGCACATGGTGACGGCTGCTGGTTTTACCGAGACGACCACTCGGAGCACTATTGAAACTACCATTTAACTTCCCATTGGCACTGGTGCTGTTGCAAATGGCTTGTAAAAGCGATGTTTTGCCCACACCCGAATCGCCGACAACCAGAATGCGCACTGAAGGAATGTCCATTTTTGAAACACTCTCGTCAACGAACTTAACAGCATCTATTTATCCGTTACTTTCGGCTCAATGTTCGAACCTTAGTGGGGATTTTGTTTAAAACAACGTCTGGGCTTGTGATGGGTTGGTGTGGCACCAGCCAGTGCCACACCATGTGTGTCTACAATACAATGGTGAAAAAGTAGCTCACCATCATCAACGCATGATGGGGAACACTCTGTAAATGCATACCCCTGTGCAAAAAGATTCGTCTTGCTTTCTTGCATCATGGCTTTCCATTAATGGTGAGGACCTGACTAAATTAATGAAACGCTGAAATGTAATACTGAAATGCCATGGCTGTGGCCAATCACCCAGTGGCCCAGATCAACACCATGCTGTTGATGCTTGGTGTTGATGGATTCTCTTTTTCAATTGTTGAAGAGGGGGAATGGACGGGTTTGGACAAAGACCACATGAAGGGAAAAGGAGGCAAGGTGGTCAGTCCAATGCACGGCGGTGCAGGCAACGACGCCAAATGTTTCCATCTAGTGAGTGTGTTGTCTGTCGCTGGCAGAGAATTGGCGTGGCGCGCGTTTGACATGGAACACAAAGAGCGAGAGCACGAGAGAGGACCACACAACAGCAGTTACGTGATGGTTGTCAACTGGTCTCGTTCTGGGCCGGGGCCTGCGACTCTTGCTATTTATGACGATCTCTTCCAAACGCGACAACTACTTGGCACACACAACGAGTGAGTGCTACACCGAAGAGAGCGAGCCACCGCCGCGCGTCCGTGTCCGTGTTTGCCTTCGGAAACAAGCACTTGGTTGGCGTGCAGTCAGGGGATTATCAAGTGTAGTGGGGTCAAAGCAAGTGTGTGCCGAGGATCCTGAGAGGCGTCCCATTCACACAATGCTCACCCAGAGCTCTAGCAAAGTGCAAGTGATCGCGCCAGCTTCCACAACGACTGGCAACGTCAACAACTGGACGCCAAACACGGATGGAGCCAAGTCCATGGCTTCCGAACCACAGCATCAAGTGCGGACCAAAGATGGGCCACGAGACAACCCACTACTATCTGCTCGTGAAGAAGAGGAGGAATCCGACAGCAATTGTCGCGACGACTTTCGGTTGTTTCTTCGTCCTAGATGGTTCATTCTGTTTTGGTGGATGATCGTGTTGTTTCGTAGTTGTGAGATCGCGTTTGTGACGTCCATGAGCTGGTTGTACCATTGGCTATTGACCCACCCAGAAGACCAATTTGAGACCATCAACTCGTTGCACTTTGACATCGGGTTTGAAGTGCTGGCCATCATGAATTATGCGTTTGTGGTCGTGGACTTGCTGCAGTTGTTCATGCTGTTGCAGAGTTTATGGTTGTCTTGCAAAGCTCGCGAATTGACGTTCACTGGTTGTTCTTCGTCGACGCTTCCCTACAAATCGTTTCGCGACGCGATGAGTGAGTCGCGTTGGGGAAGAAGAATGTGGTTCGCATGGCGCAAAAAGTACTTGGAACCCGTGTTTTATATCCACGGCGAGTTCTTTGATCAGTACTTTTTGCTGCGAGAGTATCTCGAGGTGGCCTCACAAGTCTACCAGGCATATCAAATGAGTGTGTACATTGCGACACGATGGATCAACAACTTGTTTGTGGCGATGGTCGTTATCAATTGCGTTTCCACACCAATCATCCATTGGCTTGTTCCATCCAACAACGTGCCATTGAGACGACTTCTCAGTGTGGTCTGCAGTGCATTCCTCAATTTTGTCAACTCGGTGGTCATCCCATTCATCATTTTCATTCCATACCCGGCCAAGTACGATCCCGCGTGGCATGTCTTCAACAACACGTACTCCTACAATGATATCTGGTATGCCCAAGCAATTCGGGAGAACCAGCAACTGTTTATCACATCCTATGTGGATTTTTGCGCGACCTGGATGCCCCACTGGAGTCAATTCAGCTGCTTGTTGTCCTGTGAGGATCTGGTGCGCCGCACTCGGCGTCGTTTCGTATCGAATACTAGTGGTGGTGCTCACTCAAACGTTGGTCGATCCGCAGTGTTGCCTTCAACCGCATCGATTTCGCGAAAAGCATCAAAGATGAAGTCGAAACACGTGCGAATCAAGTCCAATCTCTCGAGAACCAAAGAAACAGTCCTGTACAATGGACTTTGGATCATTGGCGGCGTTATCTTGGCGATTCATATCGCAGCGCAGAGTCCTGCAGCCGTAGTTGGCTGTGAACTACAAGCAACGCCATGGTTTGTCACGCACACTTCTTGTGTCATTATGAACATCAATTGCAATCGCCAACATATAGACGGCAACCGACAGGAAATCCATGACATCCTGGAGCCTCTGAGTACAAAGTCGCTCTTGGACTTGATCTTCAGTCACTGTCCAATGCTGCAGATTCCTCCCATCATTCATCAGTTTAATCAACTCAGTGGTATTGACGTGTTCAATTGCACGATTGACCAATGGACCACCGAGGCTTCTCTGCGGCAAGATTTCTTTCCAAACATGTTGTACCTGGATTCCTATCAGACGGGGTTGAGCAGCATTCCAGAAGGACTGCTTGATGACGATCTTCCCCATCAGATGTACGAGATACGCATCGACGAGTCCAATCTGTCGGCACTTCCGGAGAACTTGGACCAACGTTGGCACAACATGGCGTTTCTCTACTTTATGTTCAATCGTTTTGACCAATTCCCGTCGGTTCTGGCCAAGATGCCACTACAACAGCTCTGGGTTCAAGGCAACCAGCTCACAACTGTCGACATTGAGGTCTTTGACATGAAAGAAATGCAATGTTTGGTGCTGTCAAACTCGTCTCTTCAAAGTCTCCCCGAGGACACTGATGGGACCCTGGATCTGGACCATTTGACGGAACTCCAGCTCGAGTACACGCAATTGACAGCAGTGCCCAAGTATATTCGTGACTGGTTTCTCACCAAGATCAACAACGGTCAAGACGTGCAGCACAGTTTATATGGAAGTCCATACTGTGACAAGGATGGTGCCCGTGATTCCACTGATCCAGAAGAAGCCACGTACCGCGTCAAGGTGTGTGCACAAGACCTCCACACCGCTGGTCAATGGAGCCATTACACACAGGTCGCGTCACAACGTCCACTGTGACAAGGATCCACCGCGTTGGATACAGTTTTTGGATCAGGCATCAAGTGTTTTTGAGAGCGATGGAACTGCCATACCCGTTGAGTTGCGTTGCTGCCAGCTGGAGTGCAGAGTTGGGGGGGGGGGTGCATAATGTGGAGATCGTAGTCTTGGAAGGAATACCTGTCACTGAGCCGTTACGTGCTGAGAAGCGCTTGGGGCTCACCTGCCACATAGTGGCTTGTCTTGTACCAACGAAACGCTCGAACTCTTCAAACGGCATTGCTGCATCACACAAGTTGGCAGCAATCTTCCGTTTGTGGTGGAGAGAGCAATCTGCCCAGGTGGGAAAGTACAATACCAAGCCACGCTTCCTCAACAATGAAACCCAAAAACCAAAACTCTCAAGCCCTGGATCTATCCAGAACCGAGCTGATGCGAAGCAATTCCAAGCCTAACCAATCAATCCACTGTGCCACTCGTGGTATCAATGCCGCACAGACAACTTGTGGCTCAGGTTTTCCTATATCAACTGCATTCTCTGTACCTCGCAGTGGAAGAATGTCTGCTGGTGTTTCCTCTCGCCTCACTACAGGTCGTTCTACTGCCAGTAGCGTTGGCCCAGACGACACCATGCTCGAAGATCTGGCACGGGATAGCTTTCGAGTCTACGTTGGCTCCAAAAGTTTTGTTGTCTTTTGGTGGATGGTCAACTTCTTTCGATCCTGTGAAATCGCATTTCTCACAGCCATGTGTTGGTTGTACTATTGGCTGTTGAACAATCCCGAGCAACAAGTGGATTCCATCAACAACTTGACGTTCGACTTTAGTGTGCGAACGCTGGGCATCATGAACTGGGCCTTTGTGTTCATCGATGGGTTGCAAGTGATTCTGTTCATCAACTCTTTGGTCGCATCGATGAGAGCAAGGCAACTCACGTTTAGTGCCATCGACGCCTCCACCTCCAACGCCACCAGTGCAAACAATGACTCGTCATACGTCTCACTGAAATCCTCGTCATCTCCAGTCAAGAGAGCCTGGAAAAGATTCAAACGTCGATGGATCGAACCGCTGTTCTACATCCATGGCAAATACTTTGATCATTACTTTCTGTTTCGAGAGTACCTCGAAGTCGTGAGCCAAGTCTACCAGGCGTATCAAATGAGTGTGTTCATTGCCACGCGATGGATCAACAATCTCTTCGTGATCATGGTGTTTCTGAATTGTGTCTCGACACCGATCATCCACTGGTTAGTTCCGCCCAAGAATGTACCGCTCCGCCGCCTTCTCTCTGTGGTTTGCAGCGCGTTTCTCAATTTTGTCAATGCCGTGGTCATCCCGTTCATCATTTTCATGCCGTATCCACCCAAATACAACACCACGTGGGGCAAGTTTGGTCAGCAATTCCTCAACGATGATGTATGGTACACTCGCGCGATCCGTGAGAACCAGCAATTGTTCATCACGTCGTATGTGGATTTTTGTGCAACGTGGATGCCCCATTGGAGCCAATTCAGTTGTTTGTTGTCGTGTGAAGACCTGGTACGAAGAGCTCGTCGCCGCACAACCCACAAGGTCACGTCGATCAGTGTGATCCCCACTGTCTCCAATCATCCTCACGGTGTTCCTGCCATGGGTCGTCTTCCCCAGTCCTTCAAGCAATCGGCAAAGTCAAAATCTAGTCGGACCATCTCCAAACTCTCGACAACCAACGAGTTCTTGCTCTACAACGGTCTATGGATCGCCGGTGTCATCGTGCTGGGAATCCACGTTGCGTCGCAGAGTCCACCGAAAGTTCCTGGTTGTCAATTGCAGTCCACACCGTGGTTTGTCACCAAGAGTTCGTGCGTCAACTTGAACATCAACTGTTATCGACGCCAGATCGAAGGCAACGAGACGGAGGTCGGAGACATTCTGCTTGAGATCAGCACCCAGGGATTGTTCTCGTTGATTCTGAGCCATTGTCCGAAGCTCCAGATGCCGCCACTCATTCGTGAGTTCCATCATCTGGCTGGTGTGGACCTGTACAATGACACCATTGATCGATGGGGTAAGAATGCATCGCTGCGTGAAGCTGCTCATCCGAACGTGCTGTACATGGACTCGTACCTGATGCGATGGTCTTCTATTCCCGATGGTTTGCTGGACGATCAGCTTCCTGTGCAGATGCATGAGATCCGCGTGTACGATTCCGATCTCTCGAAGCTCACGGACCAAGTTAAGGTGAGCTGGCGCAATATGCTGTTCTTGTACTTGGACTTTTGTCAACTGGAAGAGTTTCCTTCACAAGTGACCAGTTTACCGTTGGTGCAACTGACTTTACGCGGCAACAGATTCACGAGCATTGGTCCACAAGTGTTCAAGATGCAAGATTTGCAGCAATTGATTCTGTCCAATTCGACTACGTTGAGTGGGTTGCCTTACAAGTTGACAGGAGAAGAAGAAGAAGAAGAAGAAGAAGAAGAAGAAAAGTACCAGGAGGAAGCAAAGCACGAGGTGGAGGAAGACAAGGAGATGGAGCATTTGATCCAACTGGAACTCGAGTATACTCAAGTGAAAGTAGTGCCGACGTACATTCGTCGATGGTTTTTGCATAAACTGAACGCGAAGGAGAGGGTGCTGCACAGTCTCTTTGGCAGTCCTTATTGCAACAAAGAGCACGACGTCGAACTGGATGAAGAAGAGAGAGTGTATCGAAGTCACGTATGTGCAAGTGATCATGGAACTGCTGGGAAGCTGGACTTCTTTGATGAGGTCGTGGCTCAACGGCCATTGTGAAATCGCTTCTTGAACGCAACGAGTTCCCGTCTTTGCCTGACCAAACGGATTCCGATGGACGCTGAAAGAGGTGATCCTCAGCATTTCAAGGGTTTTTGCGAATCTAATGGCACGTGCAGTCTTGTTGACCCATGACGCCACCTTCGACAACAGCTTTTCGCGCGGCAGTGGGGCTATTCTGGAATCCAAGGACAAGATTAGCAGAAACCGTTACGCAAGTCCTACCGCGCTATGGACCTCCCGGACGACAGTCGCAACCAACCTCTGAGATTGCAGAGGGCCACGATCCACAACCAACTCGAAGAACCTCGTAGGTTCCCCTTTCAACTGCAAGAGAACTGCTCTTGCCAAGTCACCTTGTCAGAACAAATGGAAACCAAATCGAGGAGTTCTCTGGTTCAGGTACTCGACACATCCAGAAGCAAGTTCACGCCAACCAACTCTAAGGCGATGAGTCCTCATAGCAATCCAATCAACACATCGAATCGTAGCATCACGGCCTTGAAGACAACTGGCGTTTCCAGCTTTTCCGGGTCAGCATCTCTGGTTGGTGTTTCATCTGCCACTGGTGTCAGTTCATCATCTGCTGGCGCGTTTGCGACGGCTTGCGGACGATTTGGTCCCAACAGTACCGCTCTCGAAGAAGATCTGGCACGGGATAGCTTTCGAGTCTACGTTGGCTCCAAACGTTTTGTTGTCTTTTGGTGGATGGTCAACTTCTTTCGATCCTGCGAGATCGCATTTCTCACAGCCATGTGTTGGTTGTACTATTGGCTGTTGAACAATCCCGAGCAACAAGTGGATTCCATCAACAACTTGACGTTCGACTTTAGTGTGCGAACGCTGGGCATCATGAACTGGGCCTTTGTGTTCATCGATGGGTTGCAAGTGATTCTGTTCATCAACTCTTTGGTCGCATCGATGAGAGCAAGGCAACTCACGTTTAGTGCCATCGACGCCTCCACCTCCAACGCCACCAGTGCAAACAATGACTCGTCATACGTCTCACTGAAATCCTCGTCATCTCCAGTCAAGAGAGCCTGGAAAAGATTCAAACGTCGATGGATCGAACCGCTGTTCTACATCCATGGCAAATACTTTGATCATTACTTTCTGTTTCGAGAGTACCTCGAAGTCGTGAGCCAAGTCTACCAGGCGTATCAAATGAGTGTGTTCATTGCCACGCGATGGATCAACAATCTCTTCGTGATCATGGTGTTTCTGAATTGTGTCTCGACACCGATCATCCACTGGTTAGTTCCGCCCAAGAATGTACCGCTCCGCCGCCTTCTCTCTGTGGTTTGCAGCGCGTTTCTCAATTTTGTCAATGCCGTGGTCATCCCGTTCATCATTTTCATGCCGTATCCACCCAAATACAACACCACGTGGGGCAAGTTTGGTCAGCAATTCCTCAACGATGATGTATGGTACACTCGCGCGATCCGTGAGAACCAGCAATTGTTCATCACGTCGTATGTGGATTTTTGTGCAACGTGGATGCCCCATTGGAGCCAATTCAGTTGTTTGTTGTCGTGTGAAGACCTGGTACGAAGAGCTCGTCGCCGCACAACCCACAAGGTCACGTCGATCAGTGTGATCCCCACTGTCTCCAATCATCCTCACGGTGTTCCTGCCATGGGTCGTCTTCCCCAGTCCTTCAAGCAATCGGCAAAGTCAAAATCTAGTCGGACCATCTCCAAACTCTCGACAACCAACGAGTTCTTGCTCTACAACGGTCTATGGATCGCCGGTGTCATCGTGCTGGGAATCCACGTTGCGTCGCAGAGTCCACCGAAAGTTCCTGGTTGTCAATTGCAGTCCACACCGTGGTTTGTCACCAAGAGTTCGTGCGTCAACTTGAACATCAACTGTTATCGACGCCAGATCGAAGGCAACGAGACGGAGGTCGGAGACATTCTGCTTGAGATCAGCACCCAGGGATTGTTCTCGTTGATTCTGAGCCATTGTCCGAAGCTCCAGATGCCGCCACTCATTCGTGAGTTCCATCATCTGGCTGGTGTGGACCTGTACAATGACACCATTGATCGATGGGGTAAGAATGCATCGCTGCGTGAAGCTGCTCATCCGAACGTGCTGTACATGGACTCGTACCTGATGCGATGGTCTTCTATTCCCGATGGTTTGCTGGACGATCAGCTTCCTGTGCAGATGCATGAGATCCGCGTGTACGATTCCGATCTCTCGAAGCTCACGGACCAAGTTAAGGTGAGCTGGCGCAATATGCTGTTCTTGTACTTGGACTTTTGTCAACTGGAAGAGTTTCCGTCACAAGTGACCAGTTTACCGTTGGTGCAACTGACTTTACGCGGCAATAAGTTCTCAACGATCGATCCCGAGGTATTCAAGATGAAGGATTTGCAGGCGTTGATTCTCTCGAATTCGTCCACGCTGAGCAGTTTACCCGAAGTGTTAACAGAAGGTGAACTTCATGAGGAAGCACAAGAAGCCGAGCAGATGAACCACTTGATCCAACTGGAACTCGAATACACACAAGTGCGGGAAGTACCAACGTACATTCGTCAATGGTTTTTGCGTAAACTGAACGCGAACGAAACGGTCTTGCACAGTTTGTATGGTACGCCGTATTGCGACCATGCAATAGACGACCCCCGCGACGAGGAGGAGCGTCGGTATCAGAGCCAAGTGTGTGCAAATGACCATCAAAGTGCTGGAAAGTTGGATTTCTTTGATCAGGTGGTGGCTCAGCGACCTCTGTGAGAGGCCTGGTGGTTCTGGCCGGAGGCTACAGTAGATTGATGTCCTTGGCGGCGACACTGCCAGGTCCAGTGGTCACAGAGTCTGCCCACGCCGAAGAATACAGCGGCTACAAACGAGATAACCAGTCAAAAACCGTTTGGATTGAATCCGTGGTCAATTGAATAAGTCACTGTAAACTCCCAAGTGCCTGCAAAACCATTCATGGTCTTCTGATATTCTCCGCGATGGAACCGTTGCTGACACAAGCCCCTATAGCTCAGTGGTAGAGCACTCGCTTCGTAAGCGAAAGGTCGGTGGTTCGATCCCGCCTGGGGGCTTTTTCTTTCTTTCGCTTGTTACTTCCGTAGCAACTTCACCTCTTGGATTCTTCGTTGGATGGCCCTGCGTTCTTGAAAAGACTGTCGTTGATGGGTTCTTAGTGAAGTTCAAATGCAACTAAAAGGGATAAAGATGGTGCTGGTGGTGGTGGTGGTGGTGCTGCTGGTGGTGGTTGTTGTTGGGCTTTTCAAACAAATGAAAATCCAGTTGAAACACCGACGTCAGGAGCAACACTCGGTCTTCGACACTGGAATTGGTTGGAAACTCAAGAATGTAATTGTCGTAGTCAAATTCGACTTGTGCAGTGGCTGCACAACAGTCTTCGCAGGTTTTACCACCACCAAAAGTCTTTTGCAGATGGGCCACCACGTTCCCGGTGGAATCCAAAATGTCGAAAACCATGTCGTTCTTGCAACAAGTCGCACCACAGCAATTGTTGACCCGGCCACAACAACAAGTATTGGCACGAAGCGTGTATTGAAGCTGCATCTGACCCGTGACCGAGTCGACCCGCTCAATGTCATGGTACACGGTGGCCAGACAGCAGCACGCACAACACTTGCAAAAGTAAGGCTCAAAGCTTTCACGCACGCGACCCACCAGACGAGGCGGCTGCGAATTCGGAGCATACAACGTCATCTCGAGCGGCATGCAACAGCAACCACCGCATTGAAACTGACGATCAATCAAGTACACGTCGCCCGAGGTTCCGTTGACGGCTAAATGGATCTTCATGGGTCGCAATTGTCGAACCCCCAGCATCGTGTACATCATGCGAGAACACTCGTCACTTTCTTCGCTTGCCTTGAAATAGGTCGCGACGGCATCCAGCTCACTTTTGGTTGGTGCCCAGCCCTGATCATCCTCTTGATCCTTTTTGACCTGTTTGCCCGGTGGCAGAAAGCCAATCTTGTACTTGTTGGGTTGTTCCAGTGGAACGCCCATGGATTGCATCATGGCTTCCATGAATTGCGCTTCTTGCTTGAGAACTACACCTCTTGCGGACTTGAGATCACTGTGCACTTGTTTTTCCAGGTCAGGTCCTAGCATTGGCAATGCCATCCCACCTACTCCACTTACAAACGCCGGTACTACCACATTGGCTGGGATCGCACCGTGGGGATACCCCATGTTCATCGGGACAAACACTTGCGTCGCGGGATACCCCGGAGCAGCAAACTGAAGCTGTTGTGGTTGTTGTTGCTGTTGCAACTGCGCCAAATGGGCAAACTGTTGTGGCGGCAACTGACCAAACTGACCAAATTGCATAGGATATTGGACAAACTGGCCTTGATTGATGGGCAACGCTTGGGTCTTGACTGGCAAACCAGGATAGCCATCATCCATCCTTGCTGCTCGGTTCAGGCTTTCTCACTACCCGACAATGGATGCGCTTTTGGCAACGCGCGTAACCAGCATCGACACGAGAGTCGCCTTGGGCCTTTATCTTTGGCTCACAAGACTTGTAGTCTCGATCGATCCTTCTAGTCAGAACCAGACTCGACTTCTCGGCAAAAATAGGCAGAAGTGGGAGCAACTCAGGCATCTCACCGCACTCCACGCTGATATCGATCGCAAGGCATGGAGCGCAAAGCCACGCGGCATACGCCTCCTGTCGATCAACTCAATCCCGTCATCATGGTAGCTTTTTTCATCCTCCAGCAGCGTCTGAAGACAAACCAAACGACGATCCAAGAACAAAAAGAACTGACTAACGTTCATTCCACTTGCTTGTGCATCACTAAACCTCTAATGACCTAGAAAGCTACAGAGCGAAACCTGATGAACCCGTAACAAATGCCCACTGCCACGATGACGGAAGCAACTGGAGCCAAGGATACCACAAATACATAGCCAACGATC
>JAMFLO010000042.1:0-49679 GCA_027475765.1 Paralagenidium karlingii
GGTGCACAAGGATGGGAAGATCGTGGAGTTGGGAAACCATGCGGAGTTGATGGCCAAGGATGGTGGCTTGTATCGAAGACTCGTGGATGCTCAGAATCGTGGTGACAGTGATGGTTCTGAAGATGCCACGGATTCCTGTGAAGGTGGTGACCGCTTTCGGAAATCAATCGTTGGATCGCTGCGACTTTCCGGATGCAACAATCGAATCAGTTGGAATGGCTTGTTGATAGATGACGAAGAACCTGATCACGCAAGTCACGCCAAGCAAGTCGCTTTGACGCGCATCTGGAAGATGACTCTACCAGAGTGGAAGCATTTTGCCGTCGGTTCGTTCTCTGCGATCGTGAATGCAGTCACGTTCCCTCTCTGGGGTCTACTGCTCACCAAAGTGATCGTACTGCTTGTCAACATGCAGTTAACGAGAGATGAGATGCTGTCAGAAGCTCGCGACTGGGCCATCAGCTTTGCTGCACTTGGCGTGGCGTATGGCCTTTCGTACCTCGGAACCAGCTATGCGTTCGCCGTGGTATCCCAGAAACTGATTGCACGTGTTCGTTTGCTCACGTTCTCATCGATGCTTCGCCAGGAAATCGGTTGGTTTGACGCGGAAGAAAACAACTCGGGTGCATTGGTGTCACGGTTGGCAACCGACACCGCCGTGTTGCAGTCCATGACCACGAGTGTGCTGAATCAGCTTCTCGTGAATGTCGCGTCGGTCGCGACTGGCATGGTGATCTCGTTCTTTTACAGTTGGCAAATGACGCTGGCCATTCCTGCTCTGGTGCCGGTGCTGGCGCTTTCGTACATTGTCCAAGCACAAGTCAACACGGGGATCAATAACAACAAGGCCATCAACAGTGCCGACATGGCCGCTGGCGCTATCCTTTCCGAGGCCATTGAAGCCATTCGAACTGTGGCATCGTTCGGTCTGGAACAAGTACTTCATCGAAAGTACACTTGCTTCCTCAACGTCTCGGCGAGTTTTGACGTGAAAGCAGGCTGCGTTGGTGGGTTGGCGTTTGGCATGGCGCAAGGTGTCATGTTCTTCTGTGTGGGGTTTCTGTTTTGGTTTGGTGGGGAACTCACGACCCATGGCCACATCACGTTCGAGGACGTGTTCATGGTGTTGAACGTGGTCATGTTCAGCACCTACGCGCTGGGGATGGCGGCGCAGGACATGGGAAGCGTGAGCAAGTCGAAAAAGTCTGCCGCCAGTGTGTTTGCCATCATCGATCGCGTTCCAGCCATTGATTGTGAGTCACAAGAAGACGGCAAAGTGTTTCCTACTGTCCACGGAGACATTGAGTTTCAGAACGTCGACTTTGCGTATCCGTCTCGTCCAGATTCACAGATCTACAAGGGCTTCTCGCTGCGAATTCCACAAGGCAAGACCGTGGCGCTCGTTGGTGCGAGTGGAAGTGGCAAAAGCACAACCGTCGCTTTGATGGAGCGATTCTATGACCCTTTGAAAGGTCGTGTACTGCTGGATGGCAAGGATCTGCGAGAACTCAACTTGTGCTGGCTTCGTGATCGCATCTCGCTCGTGAGCCAAGAACCGGTGCTGTTTGCTGGAACAATCGCCGAGAACATTGCATTGGGTAAACCGAACGGAGCAACCCGTGAAGAAATCGAACAAGCTGCTAAAATGGCGAACGCCGACAGCTTTATCCGGACGTTTCCCGATGGTTACGACACCCAGGTGGGCGATCGTGGCGCACAAGTGTCTGGTGGTCAGAAGCAACGGATCGCCATTGCTCGTGCGATTCTTCGTGATCCTCAAGTGTTGTTGCTGGATGAGGCGACGAGTGCTTTGGATAATGAGAGTGAACGAATCGTTCAGGAGTCTTTGGATCGTTTGGTGGCATTGAAGAAGCGCACGACGGTGATTGTGGCGCATCGTTTGTCGACGATTCGCAATGCGGACATCATTGCAGTGACTTCGGACGGTCGCATCGTGGAATTGGGTTCTCATGAAGATCTAATCGCGATTCCGAATGGAGTGTACGCGTCTTTTGTGTCAAGAGAGATGTTTGTGTAGGTGTTTGCACACGTTCGGGAGGGGAGTACGGTGTTCTATGTAGGCGTTTATGAGTAATTCGACTGTATCTGTGGCGACGGCAATTAAAAGAAAAAAAGTAAAACCAGTAACACGAATGCAATAATGTCAACAACCGATTTCTTACCACGGTGAGCGAACCTTCACAGAGAAAGCATCTAATCTCTTCTTGACTGCTATTTCGCCGTTGTTGGTGGTGCTGTGTGCGACGACGGCTCTTTTGGCTTGGCTGCTTCTTGGCGGAGCTCTTCCAGACGGGTCTGGATGCGTTGTTCCACTTCTTCGTCCGAGATCTTCAACGTTTTGGGCAGCAGCGACGGGAACGTGAACGCGCGCGAGCCGGACGTAGGCATCACGGAATCGCTTGAATCTTGGTTCATTCCTTCGGGCAAAGTGCCATATTTCTGAACATATCGCTCCAAACCTTTGGTACGACGCCACTTTTCAAAGCGATTCTGTGCCAAAAAGATGCCTGCACCGACCGCAGCACCTGCCACGGCTCCTTGAAGACCACGATAGCGTCCACCTGCGAGTCCAGCGTACAGACCACCAGTCGCAGTACCCGCGCCAGCACAGGTGGCAATGTCTTTGCGGCCCACTTTATCCACAATCACTTCT
Organism: Paralagenidium karlingii; assembly: GCA_027475765.1. Classification (NCBI taxonomy): domain Eukaryota; phylum Oomycota; class Peronosporomycetes; genus Paralagenidium; species Paralagenidium karlingii. Next base: position 2,675 of record JAMFLO010000042.1, read on the forward strand.
TCCATTGCTGCACGAGAGCCCATCAAAGCATACAACCCAGTCCACCGTCAGCTCTGCAAGACTGATAGCATTGCAGAGAGAGAGAGCACCGACCGATATAAGTGGCTGTCAGCAAGAAGAAATTGGTGCCCATGGACGCCGCATAAAACGGCATGCTCTCATTCCGCACCAATGCCAAGCACGCGCCCCAAGCCGCACCAGCCACGCCTAATTGGGAACAAAAATGGTCGGATTCTCATGCCATCCATGTCCGTCCATCATTCCATCCAGCCATGGGCAAGTGTTGTCATTGCATCCACGTGGCCTCGTACAAACAAAACGTACCACCGGCGGCACCAGTAGTAAATGTGCGTTTGGCCGACTTGTGGAACTTTTCTAACCCCGTTCGTTCCACCGCGTAGACGTCCCCCCCCCCCCGCCACCCGCCCCCAAAAAAAGCAAATCACAAAAGACAACATCAGAGATCAGAGCTCCATTTTCAGTGTGTTGCTTGTGTGCTTGTTTTTCCTCCCCTCGCCCCCTTCTTCCTTTTGCAAAACACCCACGCACCCAACACAATTGCAAGCTCGGACTCTGGCATGTTGCCCCAATCAATTCCCCATCAAGTCCCAAGTCAAAGGGTGTCACCTCTTATGTGGCCCACTTCATCTGTCGATGTGGTCCACCTGCAGTTGAGTTGCTTTGTCACCTTGGATTGGCTAAAATGAAGGGGATGTCTGGGATTGGCTAGAAATCGGTCTGGTGCCGTTCCATTGGTCGAAATGCTTCCACCCCATTTGGTTGGTTGCCAGAAGAGCCCTTGACCCGGCCTCCCTTGCGTCCTTCCTCCTTCCGCTCCAGCCAAACCATCGCGCACCTTGCCACCCTGCAAGTCAGTTTGGAACAAGCAGCCAACCGCCGCCCCCCGCCCCCCGCCCTGTCTGAAAAGCACCATGAGACAATTGCTCGCGACTCGTTACGTGGAAATCCCTGAGGATGTCAAGCTCGTCCTGAACGGCCGCAAGGTCACCGTGTCGGGCAAGCGTGGTGAACTCACCCGTGACTTCCGTCACTTGACGCTCGACATGCGTCGCGTCAACAAGCACCAATTGCGTGTGGATTTGTGGTTTGGCAACCGTAAGCAACTCGCCTGTGTGCGTACCGTGTGCACCTTGATTGAAAACATGATCACTGGTGTGCGTGTGGGTTACAAGTACAAGATGCGTTTTGTGTACGCACATTTCCCCATCAACGTGACCTTCGAGAACAACACGGTGGAAATCCGTAACTTTTTGGGTGAAAAGCGTGTGCGTCGTGTGACTTTGTCGCCTGGCGTGGAATACGTGCGTTCGGCCGATGTCAAGGATCAGATTGAATTGTCGGGCATTGATGTCACCAAGGTGTCCCAGGACTGCGCCAACATCTCCCAGGCCACTCTGGTGCGTCGTAAAGATATCCGTAAATTTTTGGACGGTATCTACGTCTCGGAAAAGGGCCACATTGAAGAAACCGAAGAATAAACGCGTTCCCGACCGAGCCTGCTGCTGCGAGTTCTATGGAAAGCTTGAGGACCTCTTTGAGGTGTGTTATGCTAACGATAATACGTCCAAGTCTTTTGGGTTTTCCGTCACTGGGTTGAATTGCATTGCGCATTCTTCTGTCCGGGCGGATTTTGTGCTGAGTGTGTTTCTCTTTTGGTTGTTGCGCCACAAAGCGCCTTACAACCAGAAAGAAGCGCAATTTGATGCTGGTGGTTCCATCGTTGCATCCAAACCTTTTTTCTCAAAAGCATGAAATCCACTCCTCTCTCCCTCTCTTCTCGCTGCACCCTGCAGAGAATTGTAAACACATGAAGTCATCAGAAACACATGCGCTGGGTATGGCGTTGAGGAATCAATGGGAGCTTCGCAACAGGTAGCGTCCCACACGTGATTCAAAAGATTGATGACCAATCATTAAGAAGCTCCAAGGGTGGAGTGTTGGGAGTAGGAAATGCGGTCGAACGATCAGTGCGCTGTGCGTGGATGGAGCAATACAAGTGGCATCCTGCAGGCAGCAGACAAGTCCCTTGGAACACGTAACACCCGTAGATTTGACGATAGAGATATCGCCACTGAGCGAACGAACTGGCACCTTCCAAAACCTCCGATTGTTGCTTTGCTGACATACTCTTCTTGTTCTTGATCTTTGGGCCCCCGTTCTCTACACTCTTGGGTCAAAGCAATGCAAGTCATCTACTGCCATGCATGCACATCTTACACAACAGAACACTCCTAAAACATGTCGAACGGATTGGACGCTGCCGCTGGGACAGAAGCTGCGGGTGTGGCCGCAGCATTTGCTGAACTATTTGGTTTGCTTGGCGCCGCAAAGCTAAAGCTGAAGGTGGATAGAAATCATCGCAGAGTGAGTTAGCAACGGAACTCAATACTAGAGAAGCAAACCATAACGCGTCAAGCAAAGAAACGTACTCGCCAAAGGCATCGTCGCTCGAAGATGACGGGAATGGAGCTGTGGGTGCTGCAAATGCAGCCGGAACAGGCTGGTGCTGCATGGGAAGCGACGAACCAGAGGAAGTCTTGCCAAAAGAACTCGTCTGTCGAGTCGGCATGGCCGAAGAGGAAGAGGTTGGCATGCCAAACGGAGAACTCGAGGTGACAGGAGCAGCTGCTGTCGACTTGGACTTTGGACGATCGCCCATGAACCCAATATTGAGTGATGCGAACGGATCGTTCAGCGCCGAGACAGACGGTTGCTGCAAACCACATCATTTTTGTCACATTCCAATTTGCAAGCAACAGCTACAGCAGAACAGACTCACCTGTGGTTGCTGAGAAGAAGCTCCTGGCATGGCAGCAGGGGTCGCAGCAGGTTGCTGGCCAAATGATTGCGGCTGCTGCTGGGGAGAGAACATCCCTGCTGTGCCTGGTTGTTGTTGCTGTTGGCCGGCTTGTGATGGCATCGCACCAAAACCACCAAACATTCCAGGGTTGTTGATATTCACTCCCATACCCATGCCAGGTTTACCTCCATGGTATTGCATGTTGCCATGCATGCCTCCCATATTGCTTGCCTGAGGCATACCGCCATGGAAGCTGCCAGTACCCTGAGTGGGCATGCCGCCAAACGGATGCGGAGCGGGCACTGAAACACTTGGATGAGAAGCTGTTGGGGTTGACGATGAAGCGCCCCCGAACATGGAAGTCGATGAAGCAGGTGTGGTTGTTGCATTTGAAGAAGATGCTGACGTCATAGAAGCTGCGCCAAATGGATCACTTGAAGATGAAGAGTCGATATCTTCAAACGCAGCGAAAGGATCTTTGGCAGCTGTAGGCGCAGCTGGAGCGTTGCTTGGAGCTGCTGTAACGGCTTCAAAGCTTGCTGTCTTCGTTGGATTACTAGACGTACGTGGACTGAATGCACTGAATGGATCGGACGCTGGAATAGCCAATCCCGCTGATGGTGTCGTTGTAGCAGAACCGCCCCTAAAAGCATCAAACGAAGCCGAAGTTGCACGTGTAGCCGTAGTTGGTGCACTCGTTCCAACGCCATCAAACGCATCAAATGACGACCGATGGGTATTCCCACTCGGCGTCGTGGAGGCACCAAAAGCGTCAAACGACACAGAAGTCGGTCGGGTTGGGTGGGAACTGCCACCAAACGCATCGAAGCCACCCGCTGGCGCTGACGTAGTCGACGCAACACTTAGTGGACCTGCCCCAAAAGCATCAAAAGAGGTGGAAGTTGGCCGCGCACCCCCTGTTGGAGTCCCCGTTCCAAACGCGTCAAACGCCGAAGTGGATGAAGAGGGGATTCCCGTGTGAGAAGACACGCTCGTTGGTGAGGTGATACCAAAGGGATCATCGTTCTTCGCACTGCTCACAGGGGTCGTTTTCTCCGGACTGAACGCCAAGAAATCATTTGTGGAAGCGGCAGGTGTCTGCTTCGAAGAGTTGGAGCTGTTGCGGCTGTTACTAGCTTCGTAGGACGTTGACGAAAAGCTCGAACCCGGTGGAGGAGCAATGGTGAAATTCAGTTTTCCTGAATTGGCACGTGGTGCTGGCTCTGCAGCATTTGCAGTGGGAGTCCCAAAGCTGTCAAAGTCATCAAACGGAGTGGCCGAAACCTTTTTGTTGGACGACGAAGGTGTGTCAAAGCTGCCAAAGTCTCCAAAGTCATTTTTCGGTTGGTTGCTCGACTTGGTCGTCGCCGACGGGGTGGAGTCAAAGGCAGAAAAATCACCAAACTGCGCAAAGCCACCCGTGTCTTTGGATTTGCTGCCGGTTTTGTTGTTGTTGCTACCAAAGGCATCAAACGAGCTATTGGAGCTGGTTTTCGACTTGGAACTGGCAAAAAAGTCTTCGTCATGGGAGAAATTGAGCTGCTGTTTCTTGGAAGAACCCTGCACGCATTTGACCATCGCATCGTTCATCAGCAGATACTCAGTGCACAGCAAACAAACAAGCCCTGGCCACTCACGGAATCCGTTCGTTTGGGTTCCTTGGGTGATTCCAGCACCCATTTGCGATCAATATACGTCAATCGAATGAGGTTTCGCGTGCGTTCGCCCTCGTTGTTGCCTGGTAGACGAAAATTGTGATCAAAGTTGGCACGCCAGTACTTTTGCGCTTGCTAATGAACCAGCGACCAAGTCCACATCGTCAGGTGTGTTGAATCGTTGAGGTCGCACTGGAGCCCCCCGTCCCCCCGTCCCCCCTCGCACGCAGGGGCCCAACCAACCACTTGTAACCCAAACAAGAAAAACTCACTTCGTTGCCGCCGAATTTCAACATGTTTTTGACTTCTGTATCAGTGAATTTGGACATGGAAATGGATTTCACACGATGCGCAAACTCGCGACTGACTCGGTCCAACACGAGAAAAGCCCGTCCCATCCTTTAATGAACCAAGTACACCCCGGCAAGCCACAAGCCTCACTCACTGGATGCCACTGCAGCTGGTACACACAAACGTATTGAAATCCAAACAAATATACTGCGGCATCTACAACGGGTTCAACGGCATCAAGAGGCAGCAGGCCCAACTTCCTGTCAGTCACACATCACACCCCCTTTCAAAAAAGCCCCTCCCAAAACCCATTCCCATCTCAAGAAGAGAACCATTTCATTGCAGTCAAAGCATCGTCGATTCGCGTTGTTGCTTCGCTGGAATTCGCGAAGTTCTTTGATGCGTTTCTCGTCGAGTTTCTTCTCTTCGGCGGCACTCAGGACCATGGTTTCCTGGTGCTTTCTCTTCAGATGGCTGATGGACCCACAAAACACGAGCAAGCGAGAGTGTTGGAGTGTTGGTCCTGCATTCAATTTGTCTCCACAGGAGCCAGCCAGGCAAACTTACCGATTGAAAGAAGCGAAGAGCAAGCCTTCCAATTTGCCCCCCTCCGCGCTCACTCACGACGCCCGACACTTCCCACTGTCACTTGGTTTCTTGATGGCGTCACCGCGGAAACCGACAGCCGCGGATGGTATCAGAACGGTATCCAAAGCTTGCTTTTCCCCAACGGAATATCCCCAAAACGAAAAACCCCAACCCAAAGAAGGGACGACAACCGGAGAGCATTCGGGACCAAAACCCTTTCGAGAAGCGCTGAAAGGTCGTTCACAGTTAACCACAGTTAACGGTGAACGTTGAAGTTGACAAGCGCGTCGCTTGCCATGTCCCAAGGCAAGGATCGCATCATAGCATCGTCTTCACCACCAGCTGGGCACAAGACAAGTTTTGGTAGAGCAACCGTTGCACAAACCATTGAGGATGAAGCCAATGCATATCCAAAGACACAGTTGCACATGGTGAGGATATAGTCAACTCGAGCCACTATATGCTCCAGGTGGTGCGCCCAGTGTAAAAGTACGTCTCACTGGCAGATGGGGGCGTCGGGATCCAGTGCAAACCAAAAAAGAAAACTCGACGGCATCGAACAGACGTTTTGGTGCTGTGACCGGCGCGACAAGGTCTGTACTCGAGCTCGTGCAGAACAGCACCGCTGCGGGGTGCCGGTGGGGGGGGGGCGGTGACATGAAGCGCGGTAGAAATGGAAGTCTTCACTTTTGTTTGCTCCCCCGTGGATAGCCCTCAATGCCTCTGGACTTGAAACCCTTCAAAGCGCAGACGCAGAACCTCCCTAAAGCCAGACACCGCGTCATTTGGAGCACCAGGCACTCCATAGAGAGCGCCAACAATCAAGTGAGCAGTGTACTAACGACAGAACGTGGTCATATGACCGGCAGGATGCTGCTCAATGTAGGTTCGCAATCCAGAGATCCGGAGTTGTTCTTTTCGTGCACATGCGTAGAGTGGGTTGGCCTTTTCATGGCTGACATGTTGAAGGTATCTTGGCTGGCCATCTGGCACGTTTGAGTGCTTGTCGTCCACAACAAAAATGCATTTGCGAGAGAGGCAGCGCCGACATGCTGGAGGCATACTGGGAAGAAGACATTGAGTCCCTTCACCAGCTGTCATGCGAAGAAAACTTGCACATCGCATCACATGTCCCCCCCAGCAATTTTTGCGGAAGCTGCACCACCGCACTCACGACAATGCCACCAGGTTTGTCCCCATGAGGCATGAGCACCCTCCCTGCCCAACCTTTGTTTTCGCCATGCCTGGTGGCTATGGTCGACAGCTTGTCACTGGGAACTCGCATGTAATACCGTGGTGTGCAATGTCGAGTTGTCCGAGTTCATTATTCAATTCGTCTCCTCCCAGTCACATCAGTGAGCGGGAGACGAAGAAACAACCACACGCAAAGAATACTCCAGTGAGCGTGGCTGGCTGCATCACACAACCATGACGATCTCATTTCGTATTCAACAACAACTCTCCGAGTTGGACCAGCTCGATGCGAACCATGCTGCTGCAGCCGAAGGCGCTGACCAAGGACAAATCTCCAACGCTCCGGTGTTCACGAAACGGGACAACATTTGGACTCGCCAAGAACATGAACGCTTTTTAGAGGCTCTCGATCAGTTCCCGGCCGGCCCATGGCGCGCTATCGCCAACTATGTGGGCAACAAGACTCCTCGTCAGGCCATGACCCACGGTCAAAAGTACCGTCAGAAAATGGAACGCAAAAAGAAGAAACACCAGCGCATCCGCGCCCAACAAGAAGCGCTTCGATCGGCGATCGCCCAGATCAATAGCGAGTCCAATACCTTGTGTGTCACACCAAGTCGCGACCATTGCTCCACGCCAGCCTTTGGTGCCAACCACCTCAGTCCATGCCAACGGTCCAGTGGCTTCAGTGTCAACGCAAGCTTCCCCCCACCGACGTTTCGACGTGAACTGTCGTTGCAAGATGCCCTGGATTTGGAGAAAGAGTGCATCTCCGAGCTGCTGACTGATGTCGCAGTGGCACATGCTGCAGGGCAGTTGTTCCCCGCGACAGATGAAGACGAGCCCGAGACCATGTCGACCTGGGTTGTCCAGCCTGATGGCGACATGAATGCTTCAAGCATGAGCGACGAGAGCATGGTCATGGAGTGTCTGTCCTTGTTGATCGACGCCATGCACTGAACACGCACAGAATTCCGTCTGTCTGTAGTCCAGACATCAAAGTAATTTAAAAAAACCACTTGTGAACATGGAGAAAATGAGTTTGTGTTGTCCTTTACTGTTAGTAATTACTTCTTCTTTGACTCTGCTTGTCAACGAGCTTGTCACTTGGGCACCAGCTGGCACGAACTGTGACTCTTGCGCTGCTCTCTGTTCGGACTCTGACGATGTCGATATCCTGTCTTTTACTGATTAGTTTTGCATTTCCTGTCGTGACACCAGTGTTCTGTATACCCCATTTGGGATAGCGACCAACTCGTCGTGTGTGCCCAGCTCCACGATGCGACCCTCGGAAGTCACTGCAATGATGTCCGCATTGCGAATCGTCGACAAACGATGCGCCACAATCACCGTCGTGCGCTTCTTCAATGCCACCAAACGATCCAAAGACTCTTGTACGATCCGCTCGCTCTCATTATCCAAAGCACTCGTCGCCTCATCCAGCAACAACACTTGAGGATCGCGAAGAATCGCACGAGCAATGGCGATCCGTTGCTTCTGACCGCCAGACACTTGGACACCACGATCGCCCACCTGGGTGTCGTAACCATCGGGAAACGTCCGGATAAAGCTGTCGGCGTTCGCCATCTTGGCGGCCTCAATCACTTCTTCTCGAGTCGCTCCTTGCTGTTTACCCAATGCAATGTTCTCGGCGATCGTACCAGCAAACAACACTGGTTCTTGACTCACCAGCGAGATGCGATCACGAAGCCAGCACACATTGAGATCCTTCAGATCTTTCCCGTCCAATAGTACACGACCATTGACTGGGTCGTAGAAGCGCTCCATCAAGGAGATTGCCGTGCTCTTGCCACTTCCACTTGCACCAACCAAAGCGACCGTCTTGCCTGGAGGGATCCGCAGCGAGTATTTCTTGTACACTTGTGAATCTGGTCGAGATGGGTATGCAAAGTCCACTGTCTGAAACTCAATGTCCCCCTGGACAGTCGCAAGCTTGGCAGCGTTTGCATCGGACACACAATCGATCAGAGGCTTTCGATCAATAACAGCAAACACACTTGTAGCCGCTTTCTTGGATTGGCCAACGCTGCCCATGTCCTGGGTTGCCATGCCAATTGCAAAGGTGCTAAACATAATCACATTCATCACCATGAACATGTCTTCAAAGGTGATCCTGTCATGAGTTATGAGTTCACCACCGAGCCAAAAGAGAAACGCGAGGTTGAAGAACATCAGGCCTTGGGACATGCCGTACGCAATGCCAGTGAGGTATCCTTTCTTCACGTCTGTTTTTGAGGATTTGTAAAGGTTGGAAGAGTACTTGGAGTGAAACTCACGCTCCAGGCCAAACGAAGCAACCGTTCGAATCGATCCGATGGATTCCGACAAGACTGCGCTTGCAGTAGTGTCCGAAGGATTTGCGCATTTGGTTCCCGTCGAAACACGCATCTGAATAACCGAAGCAAGCACCAGAATCGGTGCCAGAGCCATCAGTGCAAGAGTCATCTGCCAGCTGTAATAGAAGGCAATCAGCAAACCAATGGTCAGAGTCGTGACATTGACCAGCATTTGATTCAATACGCTCGTCGTCATGGAGTGCAAAACTGCAGTGTCAGTGGCAAGTTGTGCAATCAGCGCGCCAGAATTGTTCTCTTCCATGTCGAACCATCCGATTTCTTGGCGCAGCATCGATGTAAACGTCATCAGTCGCACTCGAGCAATCAGTTTTTGAGCAACCACCGAGTACGCATAGTTGAAGCTCACACACGATGAGGCGTAAATCACAGCAAGCGCCACAAAGCCCAAACACCACTTGGACGCTTCTGACAGCATCTCATCTCGGGTTTGAGATGTATCAACCAAAAGTTTGGTGATTTTGGTCAGTAAAACACCCCACACGGGGTACACCGCTGCATTCAATGTGGACGCGATCGAGCCAAACAAAAGATACTTCCAGTCTGGTAAGGTCAACCACCAAATTCGTGACAGAGGAACGTTGCTTGATTGATCATCTGCATCCTCATCCTTCATTTCCCTGTAATCCGCTTCGTCGATGGAGTGTTGGCTCTTCACCAGCGACGATTTTCTGGAGGAGACTCTTCGTTGGGAGTGACCACTTCGACGGTCGGGAACTGCGTTGTTTGCATCTTCCTTCTCTGAATCTTGCTCTTGTTTCACAACTCGACTCTGTGTCTCGACTAGACCACGATACAAACCACCTTCGATTCTCATCAATTCTTCATGACGACCCAACTCCACAATCCTACCGCTGTCATGTACAGCAATGCGATCGGCATCACGAACTGTCGACAAACGGTGTGCAATGATGATGGTCGTACGTCTCGAAGTCTTCAACAAGTTGTCCAGGGACTCCTGTACGATGCGTTCACTCTCTGTATCAAGAGCACTCGTGGCTTCATCCAGCAACAGAATAGCAGGATTCTTGATGATGGCTCGTGCAATGGCAATACGCTGCTTCTGTCCCCCCGACAATTGGGTTCCTCGTTCTCCGACTTCGGTTGCAAAGCCAGCTGGAAACTCCATAATGAAGCCATACGCATTGGCCTGTCGAGCCGCTTCGTACACTTGTTCGTTCGTCGCATTCAAGTTCCCGTTGCGAATGTTTTCCAGGATGGAAGTTGCAAACAGCGCTGGCTCTTGGCCAACGAAACCAATTTGTTGACGAAGCCATCGAACGTTCAATTCGCGTAGGTTCACACCATCCAAAGTCACTTCGCCCTCGATTGGATCGTAGAAACGTTCCAAAAGCGACACGATCGTACTCTTGCCGCTTCCACTGGGGCCAACCAAGGCAACAGTCTCACCAGCATTGATGGTCAGTGAGTAGTTGTCACAGATGAGCGTGTCAGGACGCGAAGGATACGCGAATTGGATGTTGCGCAACTCGATTTTGCCTTTCACGTGTTCCAGGGTTTCGCCCGATTCGCTCAACGGATCAATCGATGATCCACCGTCGATCACTTGAAAGATATCGTATGCCGCTGTTCGCGCCGAGAAAAACGCCTGAATACCTGGCGCCGCCTGACCGAGACCCATGGCACTTGACATCACACAGAAAAACACGGTCAGAATCTTTCCACCATTGTAGCAGTTGTGGGTGCACGGATCATCCCCAAGCACGTCATCGGCGACTTTGACCGCACCGTAGTACATGCCCCCGGCATAACTAAAAAACACGATGGCCACGACAAGGGCAGTGCTCCAGCCAACTGCTAGGCCCTTGCGCACACCAGCAGACACGGTTTCCTGAAGAGCGTCGTCGTATTTTTTCACAAAAGACTGGATGGAATTGAACATTTGCACGGTGCGCGCATTACTCAGGGCTTCTTGGGCGATTCCTCCAGCTTTGCTGTAAGATTCAAGTCCCGTCTGGACGGCTGACGTCATGACTTTCATGGACAAATACGCACTTGCAGCCAGAAAGGGAGAAAACGCCATCACCACCAGCGTCAGTTGCCAACCCTTGATGAAGCCTATCACCAACCCACCAACCACCATGGACAGGGACCAAATCGAGTCACCAATCTTGCGCCCCATTCCTTCTTGAATCGTCACCGAAGAGTCTGCGACTCTGGTCGCGATTTGAGCAGGTTCGTTCACATCAAACCATCCAATCTCTTTTGCGAGAATGGCACGCATGTAGGCTGTTCGGATGCGTTTGCTTTGACGAGTCGACGTGACCGCAAAACAAGCGCCGTTCAAACATGAACAAATCAGCACAAAAATGCCACAGTACACAAAGTTCAGTGACGATTTGTTGATGTTTTTGGTCATCTCATGGTGCATGAGTTTGGTGGCTTCCGACGAAAGCTCTCCGGAAGTCATGTTGACAGGGTTCATGTCGTTGATGACATCGCCAAACAGAATCACTTGCAGCGGCATACAGACACCCGAGCCGATCGCACACAGCGTGCCCAGAACCAGCATGAACAAGTCGCGTTTGTCGGCAAACGAGAACAACTTTGTCACTGAAACCAGTTTGGCTGGTGCTTTGGCCTGCTCGGACTGGGGTTGCGTCGGCGGTGGGGACGAAGTCGACGTGTTTGCTTTGCTCTGGTCACTCATTTCACTGGAGCTGACGGCTTTCAAGTAGTTGCGGTGTTGTGGTGAGTCGTTGTAGCTCTTGTCCGAGCGCGCATCCAGCAGCTGCCACTGCAAGTCTTCATGGTCTTCGTTGACACTGCGTCTCGGGGACACCACTTGCACATACTCTGCTTCTTCACGGCCGTGAGAAGAAGAGAGTTGGTCGTTCATCGCCATCCTTCTCCTTGCCTGCGTTCGGGTCTCTGTTGTCCACTTCCACAAGCCACGCGCGAAACTGGCGCAGCACAGGGGGAGGTGAGTCGAGTGGGCGTGCGTGGCGTGGCAGAGTTGGAGTTGGCCAGTCTCCTCCGCCTCTCCCAGTTCAATTGAGGCGCGCACCAACAACCCGACAAAGCGCGTAGATGGATACACTAGGATGCACCAAGCCCCAGACGGCTGGCTTCATCTTTGCACTGTTGGCTCGCGCTTGCACAGGACCCTAATCGGTCCCTCCCATGGAAGTCCACGCAGCCAGACAAAGAGGCACGAGCCACGCTCTGGGCCTCACGGCACAGGCGAAAGCGCAAAGATCAAACAAACGTGACGGAAGCTCCGGAGTGTAGTGGAGCAGCCTAGTTTGAACATGGACATGCTCCATCTATCGATCGTTCAGCGCACTGGATGGATGGAACCAACCCAGCAAACGGTAAAGCAGCTCACAATCCAGTTGCAGCATTCGACGCACAGACAAGTCGGCCATTGGTGCAAGGAGGAGCCAATCTTGCCTGGTCTTCATGTCAAATGGACTCAGACACATCCATTTCATAGATTTACATCTCGCGGAATCTGAGTCCACGGGGGTCGGTTACCGAGTTCATGGCGGTATTGGTGGCCACCACTTGCAAAGGCCCAAGCATCAAGCATGCCCATTATTGACCGCGAAGCGCTGCTGTTTCTCAAGCCGAAAAAGAACCAGGGCCACAAGCTCAAGACCAGTGAGGAGTCCAAACATGTGCTAAAGCGCAATCAGAGAGCTCAGAGGCGTCGTGACCGCATCGCAGCATCGTTTGCAATTAAAACGCCACGGGTGGTACCACGCAAACTGGCAGATGTGGTGCATCTCCGCATGAAAACCGAGCACCCATGCCTATGTATGGAGTGTAAATGGCAGCATACTTCCAAGACCCGGATGATCAGCAGCAAGAAGCTGGTCAAATACACCTGCCCGAAAGCTTTCTATTGCCAAAGAACGTTTGTCAACTTTGTGGACTACCTGAACCATCAGTTGCATCATCATGGGTTTGTTCTTCCAGCGTGTCCGCGGGTCAGAGCTGAATTGAATGATCGAGAAGACCAGCGCGGGCCCATACCACCGCTGACAGTGTACATCGCGCAGCAATATCTGTTTCCGCAGCAACTTCCAGCCCAGTTGATGACCCTGCAGCACCTGCACCAAGTCAAAGAGATTTGGAAGCACCAGCTTCTGCAGCAAGGCAATTACCAAGGCGAGGTTCGAGCTATGGTGAAAATGATTGCGGAAATGTTTGAATTTGCTTGCTCGCGCATTGAATCATCCACGCAGCAGCAAGAGCAAAGTGATTTATTGCGCATCCATTGGCAGGAAGCCACGCAGTTTTACAATTCTTCGCTGGTTCATTCGTTTGCGTCACCGAGTGCCCAAGACACCTCAAGCCAGGTGGGCATCGGCAAAAACTGGCTGGTGAGTGGATTTGTGTGTTGTGTTTGTTGTCTGTATGACGTTTGCTCACGAACACGTCTGTGGGTGTTCTTCCAACAGCTTTTGGATCGCGAAGATCCACGTGAGTTCCGAGTGTACGAACTGGAGCAGGACGAAGCCAGTGGCGAGACGGCGACCCCGTTGTTTCAAGGATCTTTGGCCCAATGGTATGGCCAAATGGGTCGTCGACAGGATGCTCCCGTCAAACAAGAACAAGACATACAGCAGCAACAAGAGAGTGCGTCTATAGAACAGCAAGAGGACAATGAGGAGGACGAGGAGCAGTCAACGGAATCGGAGCACTCGGGTTCAGACCTGGAGGAGTCAGAGGATCTGTTAAAAATGGTGCGGTTTAAAAACTGTTAAATTGTGATACCATCATCTCTGCCACACCATGCACCACACTAAGAATCTTCCCAAAGCCATTGGCAAGCAGCATGGCAAGTGGCTCAACGGCCCGTGTCGGCGCTTCAAGTGGCTTCAATGGTTCGGATTTGTTGACCAGCCAACGCGATGTGCCTGCCACAAAGGATCGTATTGCGGGGACTCCTTTCTGGTTCAGCTGTGTGAAGTGGTCCGAGGACGGCAAAGTGGCCGTGGTCTCGGAGAACAATGTACAAATCTCGAGTTTCCTGGCCAAAGAACTCGATTTGTACATGGAACAGATCCCCATCGTATCCAAAAACTTTATCTTTCTGACCGAACTGCCTTCTCCCGATGCTTCTTCCTCCAACGATGCGACCACGACTGCTAGCACCAGCACTTCTCGCACTTCGGCCCCGGAGCATTTTCCGTTGCAGTTGCCTGTGTTTCCGGATCCTTTCCAGACGTTTCCAAAAGGCGCCTCTGGGTGCTTTTTGCTGCATGACAACGATCGTATCGCGCCGAATCCAAAAGAAATCTCGCTCTCCAAAAACGGTGGCAATGTGTTTGTCGCGGTCACGTGGGGCCCCAGGGGCTCCGCCCCAAAGCATGCGTGTGCACTGCTAACGTTGACCGCAAGCGGACGCATCGCATTGCATTTTGCAGCCAAATTCCGACTGCATTGGCGTCAAATGGACGTGTTCTCAGAGAATCTGTATGCGTTTCTTGAGCGTCATCAGTTCCGTCTGGGAGACCAAGAAGACCCGGATAAAGACATGCACCCAGAGCCTGAAACCGAACAAGACGGAGCAGCCAACAAGCGACGACGGCGCACGGAGACCACCAAGTCAACCACGACGAAAGCTGCGAGTGCGAGCTTGGGTACAAACGAGGAAACCCTTTCAGTGCAGGAATTTCAGACGCGATCGAACTTGTTGGTGACGCTCTCAGTTGCGTGGTCACCGTTTGTATCCGTTGGATCAAAGAAGACCTCGGTCTTAGCTTTCTCTGGAAGACAAGCAACGACTCTATGGGCTTACAACTATTGCGACCAAGAAATGGACGAGGACACGAATCATGCGGATGCTGACACTGGTTCGGCGACCACTTCGCTCCTTGCGTCAAGACCGTTTGGTTGGATCAACACGAAAGAATACGGATGGGTCACATCATCAACTTGGCAGCGCCAGGCATCGACTCTAGAGGAGCACTCCAGCGCGTTGCGGATCGCTCTTGGAACAACGTTTGGGCGAGTATTGATTGCTTCGATCCCGGTGCAATCGATCAACACGGACCCAGGCGAGGTGCAACAATTACCTGTTCTCTACGCGTTCTCAACCCAGTTCCACCAGCCAATCGTCGATCTTTGCTACTTAGCTTGTTCAGAACTGATTGTTGCATCCGGTTCTCGCGTGTCTGTGTGGTCAGTGAACCCTGTGGATGTCACCACGGATGAACCAGTTACAACTCAAGAAGCATGTGACCCGTTGAGAATCTGGCGTGCACATTCCAGAACAATCACAGCTTTAGCCGTGGATATATTTGAGAATTGGGTGTTCACGAGCTCCTGTGATGGTCTTGTCAAGACATGGTTGAGGTCCACGGGTGATCTAATCAACGAGCAATCGTGCTCGCCCGATGAGAATCTGTGCAGTACAACCAACACTTTGACGACTCTGTCAACCCATAGAGTTCCAGTGTACGGGCTTTCCGTGTCTCCAAACGGCATGCAACTTGCCGCAATCTCGGTGATTCCGCCTGCTGCGAGACCAAATCGTCGTGTTCAAGCCGATATTTCGTACAGTCGCGTGTCGTGCTTTGTGGAATATCTGCCAACACCGACCACAAGTTCGCCGTCGATCCTGATTCCATTTGTCGAGAAATTGCTCGCAACAAGGACCAAGAAAGGAGGGCCGTTGGATCTGAATGACGTTGTGTGGTTTTGCCATATCGAAAACCTGCAGTTCAAAAAACGAGAGGCTGCGGCGAGCAACATGCTGGTGGTTAATCTGCTCAACAAACTGGAAAAGACAATGAACTCGAAAAGCGGTACTTCTGCAGTGGCCAACTCTGCTGGTGCCGCAGACCAAGATGCGAAGAGGACACATCCGTTGTATGTGGCTCTGGCGGACCACTTTGAGGCTCAATTCCTCGCCAGCACCAGTCAACCTCCAGGCAGCAACTTACAAGAGTGGCCGATTTCGTTTCTTCAAGTGAGTTTTTTGTTGAGGAGTTCTATCCTGACCCTGGAAGGAACCATTGGGGATGTCAAACCCCAGGAAGAAGCACGCTGTGGTCAAGTGGAAAAGGCTTTATGGGTCTTTTGGAGTCTACGAGGTCTGTCCGAGTTGAGCACGAGTACACGCCAGCTGGTTGATCTGACAGAAGAAGAACAGACAAGTGCGCTGCAAATGGCCGATCTGCTCTGGATGGAAATGCAAACCCGCTCATCGTCGTCTGCGTCGGAAGAAGCGTCAAACTCAGCCGAGAGGTTTTTTGGCATGAGCGACGACACCGTGATGGCGTTGCTGCAGCCCGTGTACATGCACATTGGTACGGAAGAAGACCGTGCCAATTGGGTACGATTCCAGCAAGATCCTTCTTCGTCTTTGATGAACAAGTGGCCGAGTCGCGAAACCTGCTTTGTTTGTGAGTCACCGGTGCTGTTTCGCAACTCGAGCAGTAGCAACAACAAGGAGGACGGTGAAAAGGGATCATCCTCCAAAGCTGCTCCAGCGCTTTGCTGCACTTCAGGCCATCTGCAACAGCGCTGTTTCGTGTCTTTTCGTTGCATCTCGAGCGTGGATTCCTTGAAATGCCTCGGATGTGGTGCTTGCGCAAGAAAAGAAGTTTCTTGTCATCGCAACGCCTTTTATTTATTCCAAGCGACGAGTACTGACAACATGACTGGTAATCAAAGCACCACCATCACGTGCCGACTGTGTGGAAGTCTTTGCAGCTACCTGGCTTATTGAGACAGTGTGCCATGGTTCTGATGAGTCTATGGAAGCAAAGAGTGTCAAGGCTTGGAGTAGTTCTTATTAAGTTATCGCGCAGACGCGGTCACACAGCCATCGAACCATCGCACAATCTACGAATTGATAGAGTAGAACCACAAGCGCCAAGCAGGTGATCCGTTGCGTTCCGAGACAACGTCTCCCCCAAAAAGCTTGGTCGGAGAATAAATGAGAGGAAAAAAGAACAACCAGTGGTAAGCCCGAACGTGTCACTCCAATGGGGACGAGTCCGGTGCCTCGGAGTCTGGAAAACTCAGCCGCCAAAAGTCATCTGGCGTGTTGTATGGCTCAAACCGTGCGCGATGCCGCGAACAAGTGTGTTTTTGTTGCTTGGCAGCATCGTTGGCGTCCGGCAAAACTCCCCCAAGTGCATCGTAGTAACGACGACATTCGTAACAGTCGTGCGCAGGCAGGCGAGCACGTTCGTCTTTCTTGCGCACGACTTCCACATATGGAAACTGGTTTTCCTTATTGGCTTCTTCTTGTTTACGCAAGAGTTGCAAAGGCGGTCGAGGCGGTGTCTGCTGCTGCTGCTGTTGCCGTCTCTTGGCTTGCTGCATGGCTTCTTTTTCTTCTTTCCATGTCTTTCGCGGCATCAACTTGCGTTCGGTGAGTTTTGGAGGCATTCTGGTCGATGCGTGGTCCTGGCTGTTGGGCGAGGCTGTGGTGGTCGTGGAGGTTGTGGCAGTGACCGTCTTGGTCGGTGAGCGATGGGTTTGAGGCAAAAGGCATTCACCGCGCGTCGAGCCATTGGCATCTTTCAGAGCGTCGCCACCCTCGTCGTCACAAAACGTTCGTTTCTTGGAGCGCACATGGGTCCAATTGTTCGGATCGTGCTGTTGCTCGTCGTCTTCTTTTCCTTCTTTTCCTTCTTCTGCTGCTGCTGCTACAGCTTGCTGTTCGTTTGGTTCACGCTTTGGCATTTGCAGTTTTCCACTGGCGGAATCTTCACAAACTCTTTGTCTGTTCCGGTGGCCATCGTGTTCCACCGACACGATCGGTTTGCTGCTGTGCATCAACGCCTGTTGGTACCGATTGAGCAAATCCTGTTGTCGAACCAACGTCTTCTGCAGCAATTTAAATCGTTTGGCCAGTTGGGTGGCGTCTTGTTGTTGCTTTTGGATGGTTGCCAGCATCGTTTGCTTTTCCAGATGCCATGGTTCCAGCGAATGGCGGCGACGCTTGCAGGTGGCGGTGGAAGCGTGGGGTTGTGCGATGCCATCTTGCTGTTCATCACCAAAAGAGCGAGAAGACGAAGAAGAAGAAGAAGAAGAAGAAGAAGAAGCAGGAGGAGGAGGAGAAGAAGAAGAAGAAGAATGGAAGCAGACGACAGATCCCGTACTGTGTCGTCGCAGCGCTGAGGCTGCTGCTGTTGCTTCGTCTTCGTCTTCTTCTCTGGTGGAGTTCTGCATGGGGGCTTGGTTGCCCGCGCCGGGTGTTCCCAAATGGCCAAAATGGCGCCACTCCAAATACTAGCCCCCCACCACAAACGATTATGGGACCAGGCGCAACCTGTCAACCTTTTCCAAATGACCATATGACCATGACACACATGTACAGCAGCCAAAGACTTCCTGACTTGCATCTACACATATGAATCACTGCATTTAACCAAAGGCACTGGTGAAAATGCGCTTGAACAACCGTGGCAATTCGCTCGTGTCGAGACACACAAAGCCACGGCCCTGTGGCAAATGAGTCAGAATCTCTTGCGCCTCGTTGGCAAACGACGCAATGAAAATGGCGTTGGCCTTGACGCGACGATCTTGAATCAGTTTGTTGCCCAACACGCGCGGACTGATGCCGTAACGGTCTAGATTGGCGTCACTGACCACAAACACAAAGTAGTCGTCGGCATCTTTGGCCACCGCTTGGTGAACTCCTTGGTCAATGGCTTCGACCGTGTGGTCGCCGCTTCGACAGTATTGCGTGTGCGCCACCATTTTCTGCAGGATCTTGAGTCGTTCTTTACGGTTGGACGGTGGTTTGCCAAATTCCACAAACGGAATCTGCGGCGAATCGCCACTGTGGCCCATGATGCAGTACTCGAATTTCTGTTCGAAGCCCGCAAAACTTTCCATGATCATCATCGACGTCTCAAGCATTCGTTCGAGCCGACCATCTTGACCGTTGAAGCGGTACATGCTGCCGCTCACATCCATCACAAAGACCATGCGCTTTGGCAATGCCTGTTGTTGATCTGCGATGCTCTTGGGCAGAAACGCAGCGTCTTGCTCGCCTCGTTTCTTAAAGACAAGTCTTTCACCGGTGATGCCGTCGACGAGTTTGGCGTCGTCCAGTTCACCGCTCGATTGGTGCTTGAGCCAGACGCGTTCGTGGGAATAGTTTTCCAGGTTTGTCAAAATGGATCGCAACTGGGAACACTCTTGTTCAATGCGAGAGAAGTACTACCACGACAATCAAACGGTCAGCAAGCAATTCTTTGCATTTTTGTGGATGACAGACTCACCGCCTGGTAGGTTTCCCACTCGTCGTCGCTCATGTCAATCTGCTTGAGTTTGTCTGAAAGTGCTTGCTCTGCAATAGCACGCGCCTTTTCCAGCATTTCCTGCGAGACTTCGTCTTTCTTGGCCTGTGAGATCTGGTGCACAGGGTGGCCTTTATCGAGTCGATACGGTCCTCCGCGACCTCCTAGACCCGCTGTATCAGAACCACCGGTTCCACCAGCCCAAGTGTTGCCACCGACCTAGAAAACAACAGAACACGAGGACCACTCTAATCTGTCAGTCGTTCACCGCCAAGCTTTCAAAACCCCGGCCAAGTCACTCGAGTTCACGTACATGGGGGTCGTTGTTCGGATCTTCTTTGCCGTGCTTCGGTTCGTTGAGTCCCGTCCTTGGGATGGATTCTTTGCCATCGACTTTCACGGTCCACTGCTTTTGCTCACTCTTGTCGCTCTGATAACCAAACATTTCTTTCCAGAGTGCCAGATCCTTTTGAATCTCTTGGGCATTGATTTGCCAAAGACGAATTGTCCCGTTTTGTTGAAGTGTCGCAATCTGTCCATTGCCCACGTCAGCGACATCCACCACTTGGTTGCGTGCGGCTGGCTGGTGAGGCGCATGTTCATGGTTGCCCGGGTCGTTGGTCAACTCGATCGTTTTGGTCTGCTTGCTCTTCACATCCGTCACTTCCAGACTCAGTTGCTTGTGCTTGTCTCCTTGAATGGCACTAACAAGTGCTTCTCCATCTTTGCAATTCCAGGCGCCAGTGATGCCTGGTCGAGGCTTGTCTTGCGGACGTGGTGAAGACTGGACCACCAGGGAACGCCCATTTTCACCGTATTCTAGTCGTTGTAGAAACGCTTGGGCATGTACCATGTTCACGCTCGGAGTGTGCGCGCTGTCATCATCCAAGGACATGCTCGTTTGTGGCACAATCCAGTGCGCACTTGGCGCCTGACCACCAATGCTTGTCACTTGGTATTGCTCCAACCAAAAGCTGTCATCCGCTTGACGCTGCAACAAGTACGCTGAGTCTGCTTCTGTCGTTCTCATAAGCCACTGGTCCTTGCCAAGCGGTTGAACTCGTTGAAGGACTCCAAGTCCATCCACTGACCCAAAGTCCAGCGTGGTCATGTGCTGCCGCAGCAAATCAATGAACTGCAGAGTCGATGTGTCGCCATTCGTTCCGTGACGGATCAGCAATCCTTCCTGAGTCTCATCAACTTGGGTGTTCCATCGGATTTGAGGTGTTCGGAACCAGTTGGTCATTCGCTTTCTGGCTTTGGTCTTTGACTCTAGGTCGGAAGGAATGCGAAGGCAGGCGGTACGGCCATCGGTCTCCGTCACATCCAGCATCACGCAAAGGCCTGAACACAATCCAGCATCGAAAAGTGGTCATTAGTGCCTGCAAGTGGTACAAGCAAGACAGTCTTCCTTACCAGAGGATGGAAGCAGAACACCGAGTTCATGGCGACGAGGCAACGGAATGAGCAACGGGTTCCCTTCCCAGTGAGAATGATTACTCTCCAGTTCCAGACATTCATGGGTTCTGTCAAGCGACGATGAATCACTCAATAACAGATGAGGCACAAGGTGATACTGGGGAGTCCTTCGTACCGTTCAGACAGCGAGAAAGAATGAAGCGTCATGGGGTTTGTCGTAAGAACTAGACACCCATTGCAGCATCAGGAGAGGAGAGTCAAGCCCTATGCACACACTGCGAATCGTCCAAGTGAAAAGGAGCGTGGAACGCAAACTCACCATGAAGCGATTGATCACGCGGAAGAAAAGTCATCCCGTGCGCTCGTTGCCGATAACTCTGCAAAGGAACCTCAAACGACGCCAATTGCTCGTCGAAGATCTCCATCCGATGCTGGTTGAGTGCAAACGTCGAGTTTGTCGCAGGATCAAACCAGTAAAACTGCTGGTCAAGCGATCGATGCGAAATGGCCTCTGACTTGACCTTGAATCGGTGGTTGGTTGACTTCCATTGCTCGGTTGGTTCGAGTTTTGGAAGCGGCTGGGTCGGTGCCAACGCTATGGAGACATTGCGCACAGTCCCCGTCGGCGTCAATGGAATGCCATGACTACATGAAAGGAATAAGGAGAGAATCAACAATCAATGAGCAAAAAAGGCCACCAGATCCCATTGAAAACGAAATATCCCGAGATCGTGCTACAGGAGCAATCCAATTCCATTGTCTATGCCCACACATCATATCCTTCGACCCGCCAACACACACAGACAGCACACACAGAAACAATGCTACTTGGTCTGCTCGAGGTCCAGCTCGTACCTCAAAAACACTTGCGAAAGCTGCTTGCGAAGGTTGGGATCATACGCATCGAACGCCAGCACATTTTCCTGTAACAGAGCACGTTCCGGAGACGCGTTGGTTTGTAAACACACACAGTCAACAAGACCACTCGTTCGCTTCTTGCTTACCAATACAGAGGTGACTCCATCGTCGGGAAACTTCTCCAAGTGTTTGGCCACCGCCACGGCTTCTCGCGTCGAATAAGGATACGAAATGGTACCATTCTCGACCAATTCACGCAACTCGGCAAACGCTTGGCACAATCGTTTTAGAATCTCGGGAGACACGCTGGGTGCATACGCGCGAAGAAGTGCCAATTCCGACTCTTCGTCGGGGTTGTCAATGGCGCTGCCAACACCAATAATATGCACGCAATTGCTCGGTCAACACACTGCCAAACGCCTTCGACTGACACGAGAATGGTAGAAATGGTTTTGGTGTTCACTTACTGGCTTGCAAACACATCGCCGATTTCACGGAAAAAGTTATTGCCCAAGAACGGGAACCCTGGTCGATTGGCCAACACCCACATACGAAAGTTGGGGTGCAGTTCAATGATGTCGTCTTTCGAAAGCCAGGGCTCGACCGCCACTTTAGACGGATCAATCAGTCGTTTGCCGTTTCCCTGTGAGTTGGATGGCGGTGTGCAAGTTAACACAAGCGTAGCAAAGCGGTTCGTATTTTCTCATGGGTCTACGTGCCGACACTTACCAACAGCATTTCACCATCTTCAATGAGCCCCTTGAGTACGCAGACGACTTCCAACGGCGCTTTGTCGGCCTCATCGACGACTAGTGTTCGCCCGCATTTGGCCGCACGAACAAGTGGGGAGTCCTCCCAGACGATCTTGCCGTCGGTCAAGGACGGAACCAGTGTCAAGGTTTGCACGGTGGTCTACTCCACAACGCAAGTCAACCTTGCTTAGCTTCCCGACTCACACTGGATCCCTCAAAAGACACAACTCACGTCACGATGAAGTTGAATATACTCTCTTTCTTGCTGCAAAAGCTGCAAGACGCGATCCACCAGTTTGTTCTTGCCAACACCTTGGTTGCCAATCATCAGCATGTGCTTTTGACCCGAGACCACATCCTCCAACATGGCTTTCATGGTTTGAATGTGCTTGGGAATGTCGAAAAAGTATGGTTGGGGCACCAGTTCGGGGTTCATCGGACTCTGCACTGGCAACGAGACATTGCCAATCGACAAAATGCCGTCGCTCACATCGATGGTTTCTGTGCATAGCATTTAATGTTAGTCACGGGGAACGCACACTGTAGTTTACAACTTTCCGTTCGACCATCGCTCACCAGCATCCTGATGAGAAGCAACAACATTGCTTTCGTCACGACCAAGCGCCGTCCGCGGCGCTCCAGCACGGTTCAAGACTTGGTCCACGAGTTTCACGCACGAAGAAGACAAGAACTGAGTCAACAAGGTGTCGTGAACCAGCAGCCGAAAGTCCTCAAGTGAGCGGTCCGGAAACGCATTCAGACGTCGACACATGCGAAGTATCTGACGAAGTGACAGAGACAGCGCCGCCATATCATCATTCCCGGCAGAAGTAGAGGTTTTTGCTCGCGCTTCGCGGAGTTGTTCCACAAAGTCAAAGAGTAGACTGGCAGACAAGCGAAGTGTTGGCATCAAACAGACAAGAAGTGGAACAAAAACGCAAGGTTGTAGGTCATCAGAACTCACCTCGTCGTCGGTTTGGGAAGCGTTGGATACAAATCATGAACGATTTGCTTGATCTCGTGAATTGAAAGGTCGGGAAGGCGATGGAAACAGAACATGCCAAGGCCACTCTCCGCGTTGAGCCAGTTGCTGGATCCACCAGCAATTTGAATCTTTCGTGGGTTGGATGCATCATTCTCGGCGATTGCTATGATTCTGAACGACGGATGGATCGGAAACACCCGAGACGCACTTTGCTTGGCCATATCAGGAGCAGCAGTGAGCTGCTTTTGCACTTGATCGTATTTCTCTTGACTGAGCAGTTTAGTTCCGTCCGCCAAGTCGATCTCACGGTCCTGAACAAGACGCTGTAACACGCCCAGACTATCGCCGCCGAGTCGATGCACGCCATCGAGAATGGCAAGGTGACCGCAACGCGCCGCATGAACTAGAGGGCTGTCTTCCCATTTGGTATTGCCATTGGCATCGGTGGCACGACGCTGTAGCAAGTCCCGTGCAGTCATGTCCTTAAAAAGGCTGAACAACTCGGTGGAATACCCGAGCTGTTGCGCAAATCGTCGGGCCAGGTCTGACTTACCGCTTCCTTTGGCTCCGAGAATGCACAAATCACCTCCAACGGCATGATCTTGAAGCATTTCAACGAGAATGCGTTCGTGCACTGGCGTGGCAACAAATCCGTTTGCCTTTCTTCCTTCTTCTGTGCCTCGCGGTGTCAAAGAACCGCACGGGACCTCCACTTCGACTTGAGATTTACTGTTGTTGGACTTACTGGTGAATCGAACAATGGCGGTATTGTCATTGGGGTTCTTCTTTTCCACACCAGCAAGTTGATACCGAGAAGCTTCGAGATCCGAGGTGAAGTTGGAAAGAATACGTTCAATGGATGCCACATTCGCCCTGTTACGATCTCCAAAGGTTTCCTTCGTCACCGGAAACACTCGCAAAATGGCGCTGGAGACATCGCATTTTGGGAACTTTTCAATCAGTCGGGCACAGTGCGCGAGCGAAAAGCCTCCATCAAAATGGGGCATTCTCTCGTTGGCAAACTGCGCGTTTTGGGACTGTTCAATGGCATTCACAGCTTCGTGGACACCGACCATTTTCTCCAGCAGGTGCAGAGGTGCCTTGGGTGCCAACATCAAAAGGTTTTCGAGTTGTGTTCCTGGTGCAAACCCAGCAACGTGACGAGCTTGGAAACGGGAACGCAAAGGAGGATCCAGTGTGCGCCCAGAGTACGGTGGAACAGGCACTCCCAGTGCAATGACGCGAAAATCCGGATGCACACGAACGAGGTTCTGCGCGTTCAATTGCTGCTCAGAGAACCCAGAAGCGAGTAAGGCATCGTAACTGAAGAGTGTCAAAGTGGGGCAACACGATGGAGAATTGCCAGTAAGTGTTAAACAACAAGGAAACGATCGTGAGTCGATTGCATTATACACAAAAACAGATCAAAGAAGTCCAAGTTTCCTCACCTCTCGGCCTTCATGAGAAATCGACCGTCATCCAACGACATTTCTCTATCATCCACAACAATCAGTTGGCTATGGCTTTGCTCTGGCGCACTTAACAACTGCCATCCAGCTGACGCACCGGTTCTCAAGCAAATTGTTCAGCGTTGGCAACACATTGCGCTCAGCCTTTTCTAGACCTGAAGGAGACCAACAAGAACACCAGTGGACCTGCTTAGTGCGCCAGTGGGTGTTGCAGACGGAATCACAAGCGAGAACGCACCATCGAGAATCAAGACGCGACCTTGAATCGCGGCACGCACAGGCGCTTGGTCATTGAACACTGCGGCGTTGTTGATGATTTCACGGCGCTGAGGCGATCAATCGATCAGCTCGGGTGACGGCATGGTGGTAAGAACAGTCTCCCAGCAGATCTAACCTGTTTCAAGTCTGATTCCGTGGTATCTTGGGAAATGGAGACGTATTCCACTTCCTTGTTCATCAACTCGCAGTATTGCATTGCAAGAATACGGCGCGTTGCACCAGGCGGACTGAATGGGGGGGGGGGCATCCACAAAGATGTGTTAGTCAATCACACTTCCGAGGGTGCCTTCATCAGCGCTACACAGGCACCAACCCAATGAGGAACATGTCTTGCTGCAACAAATCTTTCTGCAACATCCACCGCAGATGGCCAACGAGTTCCTGGGAGAGTTTCATGGGCAAGTAGCCACGAGGAACCAGTTCGAGGCTCTGTAGGCATCATCCATCCATCCGCGATCGTCGTCAGCTGCCTTTCACGCAGACGTAATACCAGGAGAAATGAGCATACCGTCGCGGGTTTCTTGAAGCCAACCACATCTCCGATTTCCACTCGTGTTCCCTGTCGTCACAAAGCCGCAGCAAATGTCAAGTCAGTGTGTCAATGTATGGGTGTATTCATGCCAACGGACGTGGTGCGCAAGTTGGCCCGCACCTTTGGTTGCATCCAATTGGCTTCCACCGAGACAGCACGCGAAGAAGAAGAAGAAGAAGAAGAAGAAGAAGAAGAAGAGACAAATCTCTTGGCCAAAACACTTCGATTCTTCACCAGCCACCGCGAAGAAGACGCATTGGCTTGTGCCAACTGCACCAATTGCCGCCGCATCCTTTGATGGATCTCGGTTGTCACGTCCTGCAACTGCAAAATGACAGGCGAGAGATCGGTAACTGGTGCAGAACCGTTTTGTTGTACAGTACCAGCAGAGTCGGTCGTTGTATAAAACTAGCCAATGCCGACCACTCGCTTTCTCCTGTGAGAGTGTATCAAACACGGGGATTTTTATGTTGGTGCGATGACGTCAACTTTTGGTACAGTACACCAGTCCAGTGCGTGCAGGGTGATCGGGTGATCGGGTGATGGGGTGATGGGGTCCTACCTGTAGTGTACCGTACGTCAGCAGTACTACTCCCTACTGTTACCGTATCAATATTGGGAAAAGAACCCGGCCAAGGCAATGGGCCAGGGTGAGCTCATTTGGCTCAACAAGCCGGCCGAGTGAGTCGACCAAGTGCAGTAGTAGTGTTGTTGCGGTTGGGAAGGAAAGTCACTCAAACACACCGTCGGGTCGAGCACTCGTCAAAAGTTGAAAGAAGCGGCCGCGGCGCAACGTCAACCCGGCCAAAAAGAACCACCAGAGGCTCACGAGAGAAGAAACCAACCAAGACAACAAGCATGTCGACAACGCGATGGGGGCTGAGCCTGGCGCTTGCCGTTGCAGCCTGCGCAGTGTGCGTGCAATGGCAAGTCAGCTGGCTGAGCACGCTCGGATGGATGCTCTTGATGGCCTATCTTCCCTCGTATCTGGATGGCTCGGAATTGACGGGTGAACGCACGTGGCCCGCGTTTAGTCGTTGGATGGCCACGTACGGTGTCAAAGGCATTTCCCCCGCTGGAATGGGCAAGATCCCGGCCAGAATGTATCTGGAAGAACCGTTGGATCCCAACCAGCAAATGATCATTTGCTCGCACCCCCACGGCATCTTGTCCTGGCATCATGGCGTCATGCTGGAAGGCATCTCCAAGCCTTGTAAGTCTTTCTGGTTGATATTGGGTCGGTTTGGGTGACTTCTGTTCTGACAGAACGTGTGGCATGTTAGCCTTCCAAGAAGTGATTCCGTTGGAAAAACGCCGCCATTTGGGCGCGACCGTCGTATTTCGTATCCCACTGTGGCGTGAATACCTTCTCTGGCTTGGCACGGTCGATGCTCGTCGTGAAATCGCGGAAAAGGTGAGCCGACTGTGTATGCGTTGAGGATCGTATAAAGGTCACCTCTTTGCTGACCATACCCGCTGGTGTCAATCCATAGATGCTGAAACAAGGCAAGAGTCTAGTGATTCTCGTCGGTGGTATCGCAGAGCAGATGCTTTCTCAACGTGGCGAGCAAGCCGTGTACATCAAGGATCGCAAGGGCCACATTCGTTTGGCCTTCAAATATGGCATCCCGCTTGTGCCTTGCTATGCGTTTGGCGAAACGGAGTTGTACACCCACTCCAAGTGGTTGCTCTCGTTCCGTCAGAGTTTATCCAAGAAGCTCTCCGTCGCGTTTTTGTGGTTCTGGGGTTCCAGTTGGTTGTTCCCGTTGCTTCCCCATGGAGGTTGTGCACTCAACCAGGTGGTTGGCAAACCCATCAAAGTGGAAAAGAAAGCCAATCCCACCAAAGAAGACATCGATGCCGTGCATGAGCAGTATGTGGCCGAGCTGACTCGTGTGTACAACAAGTACAAGGCCCAATTTGGATATCAAGACCAGGAATTGATGATCTATTGAGTTTACTCTGTCGTTTACCCACTGTTTTCAATTGACAAGTCTTGCATGTTTGTGAGCTTTAATGGACGAATCATAGGATGCTGTTGGTGTTGGATGACCCCGAACTGTTGGGATGTTTTCTCGATCGTTGTGAGTGGCACTGATGTCTACCATTGGTTTGCTAGATAGCTTGACAGTGGCGCAAGACCATTGAGTTTGGGAGCACTGCACCACGAGCGCATGCCACGACGACATAAGTCACCATTGGCGGGCGCCAAGAAACGTGTCATGCCAATAATCAACACTGTCCCTTCAAGGAGCTCTTGCCGATGGCTTCCTACTGGAATTCTGCCATTAGGTCTTCCCACCTACCATCTACAAAGACCTCGCCGTGCGCACGAGCCAACGACCATCAAAGCCCGTGAAATTGAAGACAAGTGTTCAACAAAAGACAAGAGAACCTCGCAAAGAAAATCATTGCGCAAATGTGCTCTTCACTCACATTCTCCATGAGAAACGGGATGGACATGCAGTTGTGAGCTCTTTCCTTCATGGTAGACTTCCAAACGCCAATTGTTTGCAACAGCCTGATGGATGGATGTCCCGATCAAGTCGAGCCACCAACCAACAGATGCACGGTGGTGACACATCATTGAGTTTCTAGCAACTGCGCACAAGTAGGAAATGGATGGGGAGTCTGAGGTCTTCTTGCGTTGTTCGTTGACCGAAGCGAGGACAACGCCCTGGGACCTCGTCTTGACTTGTGCTTCCCGTTCGAAGAACAGGAAAACCTGGGTGAGACGACAAAGACCATGGTCCACTGGAGGTCCGATCTGACGACCAAGGGTAATTAGTTCATGGTGTTCTCAACGTTGAATCGAATCGAATCAGCAAACGAGTCGACGCTGGTGGCAGCGACAGCGACAGCGGCAGCGGCAGTGGTGGCGGAAATGGAAAACAGACAGTGGAGGGAAGCATATCGTGGTGGTGCATTGCTCTTTGCAGAAGTGAGTTGGGTTCGAATTCATGTTGATCATCACCTAGACCGATTGAGACACGCAACGGATAGCATAGATATGTGTTGGAAAGCCAGTGGCCAAGCCGTGGGTATGAACCTCATACACAAAGCAAACCGATAATAAAGGAACACAATCGATGGCGATGTAGCTGATAATCATAGCTCCCCAAAGCACTCACCTTCTTGGAGCAATGCCTTGTTATTCAATCCCACGATCAGAGAGATTGCTCATGCATCCGCTGCGCGAACGATATGATCACCTGTTGCAAACGATACGAGTCATCCACTGCCATTGGACGCTCCTCTGGATCCAGCGCCAAACACTCTTTGGCCGGCGCCACCACTTCGTGCATTCTTTCTTTTCTCAGTGAACCTAACCATGATCTCTCCACGGGGGATTCGCCCAAGCAAAGCGGGTCCGCTCAGCTTCTGACCATGCTCCACCGTGTGACTCGCATACAGAAGCTCCAGAGTATCTAGCTCCGACAGGACGAGAAAAATGCCCATACTCTCATCATATCGATCACTCGGCATGACTTCCGGCGTCATCCATCGCGTGGTGCCGATCGCAACAGTCATCTCGTCACCCTGCTCGCGAAAGATACCAAAATCGGCCATCTTGACTTCCATTCTACTGTTCAAGATCACGTTGTGGGACTTGAGGTCGCGATGAAGCACTTTTGATTCCAACGAGTGGAGATAAGTTAGCGCGTTGGCAATGTCGAACGCGATCTTGAGTCGTTCAAGATTGAAACCGATTGGCTGGCCCATCACTTAGAATTTGGACAAGAGACTGCGCAGGTCGCCTCGATCCGTGAATCTCATCACCACCATCAGATTGTTCAGAGTTTCTCCGGCGATGCCGATGAACTGCACACTGCTACGATGCTCGAGTGAAGCCATGGGTGGTGGCTGCTTTGTAAAGCTGTCAAGATGGTTGTCGCTTTTTCGAAACCCGACTATGAGTTTCTTGATGGCCACCACTCGGCCATTGCAGGTGCTTCTGCAGACTTGGTCAGACGCTCCTCTTCCGGGCATGTTGCCTTGAAATAACATAGGAACGTCAAAGACAGAGATATGAAATACTTCTGCCTTTGACGTTCCTATTGCAACATGCGTCTCACATGACGCCTCGCCAAGATGGCGGTGCCAGGCACTTGCCTTCTCGGTTGAGTTGCCGTTCATTGCCTTCTCTGTAGTTTCGTTATTCATCCCAACAAGTAGCTCGCTCGTTTTTCTTGTTATCGAGCCAAGTGCCAGCGAAACCTTCAAGGCTCATTTCCCTTCTGACGACCGGTCGGGTCGCCTTTATTCAAATGGCCGCACTTTGTGTGCACATTCTTTCGATCAAGCAGGTCCTGGAGGTTCAAAGCCCACTCTTGACTCGTTTTGCTGCTGGTTCTTCATCAATCGCATGAAATGGCTCTGTGTCAGTCATCAACACCAAACTGTTATCATCTCGATAGTAATCCGCCAATTCCTCCAGATCATCACCGCCCATCTTGGTTCGGTCCGGAGCTTCCATCAAGAACTCGCCAATGGTGTGGTTTTTGCTCCCAGCATTGTTCTCGCCGAAGCTGAGCAGATACTTGGAACTCTCCATAAAGATCTTGTTCTCTGTGTTGCCGTCGGATGGATGCTTTAACATGAAATCCTTGATGGCTGCAACGCTCCAACCAGGAAAGTGTAAAAGAGCGAAAAACTGCGCCAGTCCCGATCTGATTTCAAACGCGGCAGAGGTTGTAAGCAAGTCAAAAGGACGTAATCTCGACCACTTCGCGTCGAGATCCTCCTTGTTGAAATGGTCCAATAGCACCAACACATTGTCATCGACAATCATTTGTCGGAAATCCATGATCTCGTCGATCGTCTTCTCACCAAAATGACATTCGATCTCTGTCTCGGATGGGATCAAACAGATCAACGCTGCCATTGGATCACCACCGAGTACATTCTCGTCAAGGAGGCGGCGGATCAGCACGACTTTTCTGTTTCTGCGGCAAGCCATGTGCATGGCCACCAACACCAGCAATGTCGACTTGCCAACGCCAGAAGATCCCTGCAACACCGTGCTGCTCACGTCTTCGTGGCCAGGAATCACTCGCAGCAAGTACCCCACCATGATCTCAAACAGGTTGATCCCATGGTCAGTGAGGTAGTAGTGTTTGGGGAAACCTCCGAGCTCCTTAAAGAATTCATGAAGTGCTTTGGTCTCGTAGAACCGATCCACTTGCAGACTCGTCAAGTCTAAGCTCATCTGCAAAGCTTCTTCCACAGTCCAAGTCATCTTGGAGAGCTGGATGATGGAGTTCTCTGGTGCTTCTTGTGCATCAACTGTGGCTGACTGGTCTTCTTCGCGATTATCACCACCCCGATCGTCATACGCACTCGCACCAGTAGCATCATCAACTTGGTCTTCAAAAGAATTACCCGCAACCGATGCACAAGAGTCTGCTTGGGCCGCTGTCACCAACAACTGCACACATCTCAAGAGGTGTTTCTCGGCACAGACCAAACGCTTCTGCGCGATTTCCAGCTCTTTGTGGAGCGCACAGTACTGGGGTTCTGTGCCTGTAAACTCTGGATGCATGGCTTTCCATTGGTCAATGGCTTGGCACAACGCGGCCTCTCGTTGCTGCGCCATTTCCATGCTCACACGGAACACTTTGACGCTTTCACCAATGGCGTTCATCATGTTGGCATCGGGTTTTGCAATGCAGGAACGCCCAGTCCCTCCAAGAATTGATATACGGGACCAGGCTTCGAACACTCTGGAAAGGAATACACATGGAGCAATTGGCATGGAGAGGCTGTTGGCATGAGGTCCACAACGCTGCCGCTGTTTGGTGGCATTTACAATAAAAAGAGAGGGAGAGAGAAGAAAATCAAGGAAGAAAAACTAATAAAAAACACTCTCGACCGCTCGGACCACACGGAACGTCATCCAAGCCATGAACACTTCCTCCACAAACGTCGGGTTGGTGCGTAGCATATCCATCCAATGCGCTTTCAAACAGCACGTTCCACATCGCCCTCGCACTCAATTCTTGTGCGGCGATACTCGCCATGGTCAGAAAGATGCTCTGCATGGCCAAAGTCTTCGCCGACAACGCGAGGAGTCGCAAAATGCAGTGAACCGCCCCGAGGTTGGTGATACAGCGCATCGTCAGTGGAAGAACTCTGCGCAAGGGTTCCACCACGTGACGAAGCCCAGCGGTGATCATCACCAGAGTGACCCACTGGTGCTCGAAATCGATGCAGGCCTGCAGGAAAACAACAGCAACAGCAAAAGTGTTAGGTCAAGCTGGGATATTCACAGACCCACAGTTGTGTCGTACCTGGGAGTCGTGTCGTATTGTTGGAATAGTGTGAGGGAGCAGCTCGTCGATTGAGACCATCTGCTGGTGCATGAAGTGGACGTTGCTGCACACGAAGGCCAGATCTTAGAAGATTTCCGCCGGGACTTCGTTCCAATACATGGCGTCCACCGGACCCGTTGGCAGCACCAACTCGACGATGAAACCCCGCAGTGGTCGCAACACGATTGGTTGCTTCTGCTTGCTGACTATTCACGGGAGAATCGAATGATCGATGATGGTTCCCCATACGATGAGCACGATCCATTTGTTCGTCCATCCGGCGTGGAAATGCTCGAACTGGTCGAGGTTCGCCGTAATATGTGTCACTCTTTCTGCTCGCACGCCATTCATCTGGTTCTGGTAAACTGCCTGGTTCCAAACTATTCGATCCGAGACTGGGCATTACTTGAGCATTAATCCATCGAGAGGAAGAATCCGAATCTGTTCCACCAAGTTGTTCGACTTGCAATCGAGGAACTTGTTGGGGTTCACGCAACGCGGACAGCCGACTTTCACTGTCAACTTCTTGTACATCATCGTCAAAATGGTTTTGACGGCGACGTAAACGCTCTACTGAGCGTAGGCCAACTGCACCCGTGACTGCTGTGCCATTGGGTCGAGCATGGGTCATCCCCCGCAACACATGTCGATCCCCAGGTGAGTCGTCTGCCTCGAGTCGTTTTGGCCCCATCATTGTTCTCGATCGCTTTGGGACTTCAGCCTGGTACGAATTCCTGGAGGTATCACGAATTCGCTTGTGTTCATTCACAAATCTTCCACCACCAATACTTCCGCTGGTGGAAAACAACGACAGAATGGGTCGGTGGAGATTGGACGGAAAGCATTCATCGAGCAATTTCGAGTGGGAAGCAATAAAATACACGACTTCAAGTGCGGACTCAAAGCAGTCCGAGTGTCTGGAGGCAATGCCAATGCAAGAAGGAGGAGCAATGAAACGACGTTTCAAACCACTTGAAGAAGAAGAACTGTCAATATCTTCTTCCTCTTCAATGATCCAGCCAAGACGATGCAAAGTGGGTATCGCATAAGTGTCAAACAGAGTCAACACGAAACGAGCGTCTAACCCAGAGCAGCGTGCGAACACAAACAATCTGTCAAACCGAGTTACTTATTCCCGCGAAAACGAACAAACTTGCCATCATACACATCTCGTAGAAAGCAAAGCGAATCACCCACCTCGATCCGAAAGACGGATGCTGGTGGTTGCAGCCGTCACATCTTCACGTGATGACACGGCGTCGATCACTACGTTTCCCAACGGCTCCGAGATTGTGGACGACTTGATGATCGTTGCAGTGTCATCGGTGGGGGGTGTCAGATCTGCTCGCTCAATCTCATCTTGGATGAGAATCTTCATCGTATTCTCAATGTTCAATTCTTCGGCATCGCCATCTGCGTATACCACAGTGTAGAGCAGGTTTCGATTGTTGAACTTGACCACCTAAAGCCACATGAATGCATGAGTGATGGCCTCAGAACCATCCTCCACATGGATCGCTGTGGTGGAGTCTAGTACCTGCCCAATGAAGCGACCATAGCCCGAAAAGCTCTTGGCCACTCGAAGCCCAATGAGGTCGTCGGCAAACACTTCCCGACCATGGAAATTGATCCGAACCTGATGATCTTCATGTTGCACCCGAGCTGAACCAGATTCAGACGAAGAACCCGACGAAGCTGAAGCAGCCGAAACCGAAGATGCAGAACGGTGCATGCTTCCGTTGCGGCGACTCTCTCCTACTGAATGGTACGACTGGGTGGTTGGACTTGAACGGGCCGGAGAACTGGCGTTGCTGGAGTGGGATTTCCATGAACTTGCGCTTGGTGGGCGACCTATTCAAACAATAGCACAGTGGTCATGAGCCTTTTGATAGGGAGCAGTGTCGGCTTGTGAGTACACGTGTGCTTACTTGAGGATTTGGTGGTGTGGTCTCGTCTGCGCCAACTTTTTTTGGCAGTCTTCGAGTGATGTCCGTTGTTTTGTCTTGAAGTTCTGCCGTCTTGTTCTTCTTTTTCTTCTTGCGCGCGTTCGTCATCGACCTCATCGTCGGAGCGCTCTTCCTCCTCCTCCTCTTCCGGCTCTGTCGCAAAACAACAACCCATCCAAAACAAATTAGAAATGCTTCTTCTTCTTCTCCTCATCTCATTGTTCCTTATCACCTCGGGACCAGCTGGTGGGCGAGCTGTCGGTCGCTTGCCGTCGTGCATGGCTGGTCGCTTCGACAGGCGCCACCAGCGCCGACCCAAATGACGAAGGAGCTGACTGGGTCATGTTTACGCCACTAGCTAGTTGGTATCCGAGTGCGGAGTCCTCTCTGTGGGCAAAGGTGGATTGGTGGCAGGAGCAGTGAGCCACAAGACGAGTGTTGTCGGCTGACAAGGAGTCATCAAGAGACAAGGAAGGCAATAAACAGCCAAGAAACAAAAAGCGCAGATAACGTACCTGAGAACGACCGAGGGACCAAATGGGTCTGCTGAAGACGGCGAGTGCAGGCGAAAAGCCGTGGAATGACGCGAATCAAAAGATCCCAACAGCTCACAAACGAGCAAAAAGCCCTGAGCGACACCAGCAGACAAGCCCACAGAGAGCGGCAAACACGCGACTCTGGACGTAATAAAGTTGGTTGGGGGCGGCTCGGCCGTCGTGTGGACCACCTCAAGGGATCCTACTGTACGTTTAACGCAGAGCCCAAGCCCCACCCACCACCACTACCAACCGATTTGACTTGACTGGAAGTGACTGCAATTCAAAACGGTATGTGTAACGGTGAGAAGAGAGTCACGAAAACGATCTGCTGCTGTCTCGTCTCGTTTCGATGCAGGCTAGTTTCGTAATAAACATTTCTGCTCTGCGGGGGAGAAACGGGGAACAGCCCTGCAGCTCTTCAGCACACGCACTCGTCATCACACTTCAGTTTTCCCCACCCAAAGTGGCATCTTTTTGTGTGGTCTACCCAACCGTTCCAGTAAATTCCGAAAAAAAAGAAATGCTGGCAATTGGCCAAGCTGCAACACGAGTGTGTGGGCGGAATTCGCGGGTGCTTTTGGTGCGGAGATTCACCAACGTGAGTGACATGCTCAAGAACATGACCGAGAAGATCAAGAAGAAAGACCACGACCAGCCACAGGACCAGGCCGCTGGAGCCGATCAGCCCGCAGTCTCCAAGACCGCCACGGAGTCGGCCGAAGCCGCCCAGCCAGAAGAAGCGCCCAAGCCCAAATACGAAATTGTGTTGGGTGAGTTGTGCTGTTGTGTGCATGTGTGTGTGGCGCGCGTTGGATGGATGCCAAACGCGGTTGAATTGGAAATGGTGGCTGAGATTGTGGCTCTTCCCTTGCTCTCCACAGATCCCTTTGCGTACCGTCAGTTTGACGATCCGACCTACACGGGCACCAAAATCTCGTTTGATAAACACGAATTTGAAAAGAAAATCAACGAAATCTATCTGGAACGCGATCGAGAACTGGTTGATGGGTACGTCTTGTGTTGTGGTTGTTTATTTGTTATGGTAGGAAGCTCTGGTGAACACATGCTGATCCTGCGAATGGATGGATTGTTGATGCAGATATGCGCCGTTTTGTAAACACTTGTTTGTGCCAAACTTCACTGGCACTCGTGCCAACACAGTGGAAATCACCCAGGGGAACATGAAACTGCTGCTTTCGGACTATGAAGCTCGCGCAAGCCATGAATTGCCAGTGTGCGTGCTGTGTTGCTGTTGTTTTTTGGGAAGTACTATCACAGCGACAGACTGACACTTTTGTGCTCGGTGCTGTGCTCATCACAGTCTTATCCGTTGGTTCCCTGCACATAGCGTGACACCTCGTGTGGCCAAGTTCTTGGACGTGGTGCTGTACAGTCGTGAGCAAATTCGCAAAGAAAACGCCGCCACCAATGTCAAAGATGATGAGAATGACGCGCCGTGGGGAATCGTCAACATCAAAGCCCAGGATGTGGACCACGAGCTGCCTATGCGTCCTATCACCATGATGCGAAATGCGTTGGGTGTTGCAGAAGGCGGCTCCGGTGTGCCATTGGATCGCAATGAATACCTCAAGGCAGTGGCATACTGGAAGAACCATGCACTCATCAGATAAATAAGCAGGTCAACCAATTGATACGGCCGGAGAAGGAGATAAGAGCGAGAATGGAAACGTGAAAGAGATTCAATCATTCAAATGAATGGAACAAAAACAACAGTAACGTCTGGACGGTGCTGCTTGGTCAGCATTCCAGTCTAGCTTGAAAGGCGCCATCCCAAATCGCTCCATTCTACCTATTCTACAGGCAGTCCGTCTCTCTCCCACCACTCATTCCTCAAGCAGGCTTCGTCTCCTCTCGATTTGACTAACCACGAAAGCACATACAACAGAAAATCGAGAGAGAGAGAGCAAGAGATATCCCATCAAATCAGAAGACAGGAACTGTTTGTTTACGGGTTGGCCTTCTGGAACTCATCCCACGCCGTGTTCAACGCCGCAAACACTCTTTCGGCAATGAAAAGCTGTTCGGCGGTTCTTCCAGGGCTCTTATCTGGATGCACAACGATCATGGCCTTGCGATAGAATTTCTTGACCTCATTTGGCTGAATCAGTTTACCCATGTTGACTTCTTGCCATTTGCAATCGTCCCAGAGCACTTGATGCATGGTCGAAATCAAACTACGAATATTCTTAACACGGCCGTTGTCTTCAGCCCAATTCTTGAGCTTCGGACCCAAGACCTGTTGCACAGAAGCCTTTTGCATCTCCAATAGTTTGGCGGCTTCGTCACGTTTGCGCAGTTCATCACGTGCTTTTTCGACATCCATGCGCACCTGTTGCTCTCGTTCTTCCATAGCACGACGCACAAATTCGGGCTTCGTCGACTTGTCAACCAGATTTGGGTTGTACACGTTTGAACCATCCGAAGTAGAGGTACAATACTTTTCCATCTCGGCCATCGTCACAGGTCCAACCGTCTGACCTCCGTCGTCCTCGAACCGTGGAGGTGCCGTTGAAGTCTTCTGAGATGCAGCAGCCGGCATCTGTCTAGCCTGCGCTTGGGAATTGTTGGATGGAGCAAGTGGGTCCATGTCACTCATAAAGTTTGCTGTGGCCGATTTAGCAGGCACAGCAGGGGTATCGTGCCAATCCGAGTCGTGCATCAGGTTGACATCGCTGGACGAGTTATTCTTGCGCACAGGATTAGATGTTGGTTGGCCACCTGATAAGAAGTCTTGCTGCGGTGCATCTTGCTGCTTGGCAGACGACGTGGATCGGTCGGATCGTCCGCTTCCAGTTCGGCTTACACTGGCGCTATTAGAGCCAGTAGCACTGTTCTCGCGTTCTCTTGAATAAGATCTTCCTGAACCCGTACGTCGAGAAGACGATGCTTCATCGCCAGCAAACGAGGATCCGCTTTTCGTGCCGGTCGGGGTGCTCGGATGATCCGAGTATTTGGCGGGACGTCCACTGCCTCCACCGTGAATGCCTTGTTCAAACGCTGGCGAGGAGCTGGATCGACCAAACGGCGCCGAGTTGCTGCTGGGTCCATGGGGATCACCTTGGCCATCCAACGGCTGCACTGTGTTTCGCTGTCGGTCCAAATCTGCTACGCCCGCGGCCGAATTCAAGGAATGGGAAGATCCCATTCGGTTCTTGAGTTCACCAGCATTCGACAGACTTCTTCCGCTCTTTTGCACCAGCAATTTGCGTTTGAACACGATGCCAACTTGCTGTGGGCGATTGAGTCGAAGCAGTTTGCAGATCACTCTGCCGCCGATCAGCGGCACCTTTTGGTTTGGGGCGGTCACATCGAGCCAGAAAAACGTGTTTTTGGTGGCATTTGCAGATCCACCAGCGCTGCTTCCAGCACTAGACGATGCAGAAGCGGAAGACGACGACGAAGAGCCGACTGGATTGGCTGCGTTTGAAGAAGAACCGCCGGTGGTCGCATTCAGCCGAAAGCGGAAATGGAACAGATGGCACTGCTCTGGACCCAGAGGGAAATGCCGCTGCACGTCGCCCAGTGTGACTTCTTTTGGTTTGGCCAACGCACTCACTGGGATCTTGAACGCATTGGGATGCGATCGGTCTTCTCCGTCTTCTCCTTGGATGTAGTAGAACGCCCAAATGCTCGCCCCTTCCATTGGATGCTTTCGAGTGATCAAGGGGTCTTCTCGTCTGTTTCACTCTCAGAAAAGGAAAAAGCTCACATGGATGGATCGCACTTAAGCGAAGCCACACGGTAGGGCTATGCTTTGTGGGAATTCTGGCTGGATTGGACCACAAAAAGATCTAACACTTTGTAACGGTTATTGGGTATCTCTAACAGATAGCTTGAATTGATGTTGTTTGGGGATGGATCCATTACCAAAGAAAGCGAGCCGTCGAGCCGTCGACCCAAGTGAATGGTTTGAACACGAAGATGTACAACGTGAGTACGTTGACAATGGCGTACACGGCAATCGTACAAACGTTTTGAAAAGACGGTTGCTGTGGTCGAATGTCGCATTGGATGACATAGATCAAGTCGCAAGAAAAACCGTCACCACACCAATCGGAACATGAAACAACCCGTCCCATCACTATGCGTTGACACTCACCTTGGCCGTATTCAGATGGAAAATGATGAAAGGAATCAAGTAATAGCGTGGCCTGCATAAATAACACAAAGACAACGAAGACCACTTCAACAGCTGGGACGGGAATATGGGACCAGGCCTTTGGATACGCACTCGACAAGAGGCGACGGCACGAGAGCCAGGAAAACGGCGATGAAAAACACGAGGATCCAAAGCGGAGAACAATTTTTGCCTGGTCAACAACGCCGCGATCCAGAAATTAGAACAGTGAGTCCAAACATACCCAAACTGCAAAAAAGCAAGTACACTCACGGAGTTCACGATAGCACTTCCATCCGGCGAGAAAGTAGAGCAACAGCGGGACGAATTTGGCTAGTGCGTGCTTGCGGAAGAATTTGCGCCAAACATAAAAAGTATAGTGACGATTATCCGCAAGCAAGAACCGATGCACAGGACTACCGACGTGAATCATCGCCACCGAGACAATCACAATTGTCACAAGCAGTAGCAACCCGTGCCAACTCTTGACTTTGCGTCGAACATCGTCGGCAAACGCTTTCCATTGACTCGAATTCACCAGTGAAATCGAGAAACCAGATGAAACCACCATCAGACAGTAAAAAAGCTGTGCAAAATGTGCACTGGCTTCATGATTGGACTTATCACCTACACGTTTGACCATGCGTTGCTCATGTCACCAGGCGATTTCTTCGACCAGAGCAACACACGATAGCAGTTTCGTACCCACGACAATCGATCCATTGATGACAAGGAACACGACAAAACCCACAACAACAATCAAGAACGGCCACACGAGTCTGACAATGGATAGCACATTGGCCAGCAATAGTTGAACGAAGTTCCACAGCACTTGGATGCCACTGGTCTGAGGTGTCAACGCTGCAGCACTCTTTGGCACTCGAGTATCTTCGGAATAGCTACAGTGGGAAACAATGCCACACGAGTATGAAATTTTCCGTGACACCAGAAGTGAATCTAGAAACATAAGCTGATGCTATCACCCATAGATGAAGTTGCCGTGAAAGAATTCCAGAGTTCGCACGATGACAATCCCCGTCACGAAAAGTACCCAAAGAATGTTCGTTTGGCGAAAAAGCACGGCGACTG
This sequence comes from Paralagenidium karlingii, assembly GCA_027475765.1. Lineage (NCBI taxonomy): Eukaryota > Oomycota > Peronosporomycetes > Paralagenidium > Paralagenidium karlingii. The sequence goes on from JAMFLO010000042.1 coordinate 42,151, forward strand.
CTCCACTCTTTGAAGGTGACATCAAAATGTGTGGCATGAGTTAATGGAATCAAATCCCCACACTGGGTTATCCACTTACAACGGCACTTAGAATGTAATTGCTTCCCGCAGGTAATGAGCCCGCTTGTTGGGTCTTCATATGATTCTCGGCCAGCAGATACATCAACAACACGAAAAAAGTTGCGCCGTTGTCGGTGTAATAGAGAAAACTGAAGAACACATGGATTGGGAACATTGCGATCATCAGCCCATGCAGGCCAATGCTTGAGTCGTTGGGCTGTCATTCATCACAGCACACATAAACACGAGATTTGCTCAGTCGGCGGCTGTGCAGTAGTGACTCTTTTGGTTGTTCACTCGTTGGCCGTACGTTGGTGAGCCTTCGCAACTTGTAGATCAACAACAGGTTTCCCATGAAAAACCATACGTTCAGGCTTCTCAGCATGTTCAACGAGCAATACGGGACTTGTTTATTCAACTCAAAGCGCGTCATCCAGGAGGTCAACTTGGAGTAAACAGTGCCGGCCACATACAGTCCAGGAAACGTGGTGATCTTGTTGTCCCAAGACGCTGCACAGCATTCCATCAGAATCAGTCATTCCTCCAAACTAATCATCTAAAGTGTTGACAGTACCAAAATCTCCATGACAGTACTTTTGCGTCTGCGGGAAATGAAAGATCTCGTCCTGTTGGACCAACAAACAAAACCGTCAGATTTCCATCCTCTTCGGGACCTTGCCTCTATGCGTGTGCGCCAAATGGAACAAAGAGAAGCAAACCAATACAAGGGAAGACCCACCATGTACGCTTCTGGCACGTAAACATTTACTTTTCCAAGAATCCAAGCAAATGCCAACGCCATGGACATCCACAGCAACGAAAACAGTTTCCATTCACTTGCATTTTGCTGGCGCTTGGTGTGCAGCACAGTCATTATTCGTCCGATCGTACTTTAGTGAACGCAGGCGCAAAAGTAGGTAGCGTACCAATTTAGTAGTTCGAGCCTTCAGGTGGGCGACGAGGCATGTCTGGTGTGGCACTGGTGTGGCAGGGCCTCCTCCCCACTCACTCTTGACACTATTGAAGGTCGGTCACGTGGCGGTCCCCCAATTGATCTGCGAGCAGAACGAACTCAAGACAGACGAGAAAGCCTGATTGCCTGTGTAGCGCGCTTTCAGACAAGTAACCAAAGAGACCCATCCGATCCCATCCAAGTCGTTACCAAAGAGAATGGCTTCTTCTTCTTCTTCGTGGACTCGTCTGGCACTTTGGCTCGCCGCGACCAGTGCGCTGTTGGCGCGCCCGATCAGTACTGAAAAAGTGGAAAGTTTGACCTTTGGCAAGCCTTTCGACACCATTTCATCCGAAGGAGTGCGGTTGATTGGCGACAACTGGGCTTTTGGTGGCACCACGGTGGTGAACCGCCACTTTGTACGTTTGACACCCGATCGCCAGAGCAAAAAGGGTTACATCTGGAGCACCCAACCGCTGGCACGGCGCGAGTTTTCGCTGGTGCTGACGTTTCGCATCTCGGGCCAGGGCGAGAGTCTGTACGGCGATGGTCTGGGGCTCTGGATCACGACTTCGCCCAACTATGTTGAGGGCGACAACCACGGCTTTATCGGCTCTTTCACGGGGATGGGCTTTGTGTTTGATACCTTTGTGAACCACGACCACGCCGGCGGCCACAAGGACGTGACGTTTTTCGAAAACAACGGCACACGCACGCTGGATGATTTGAATTACATGAACAAATTGGGTTGCGCGGCGCCGAGCATTCGATACCATGAAGGCAACGCGGCGTTTTCGCCCTCGTTGAACATGTCCCGCGCCAAGATCCAATACCGAGACAATTATGTGCAGATCTCGTTGGATGCCAAAAACACGGGCGACTGGGTGAAATGCTATGGCCAACCCATGTCGTTCACGGATGAGTGGCTCGACAATGCATACATCGGGCTCACCGCGTCCACTGGTGCCCTCGCGGATAATCATGATGTGGTGGCGCTGACTCTCTATGAGTGAGTTCCCGCCCAGCCTATCAAATACCGAACAAAACAGGCCAGCTGACCGTAGTCATATGGATTGACGTGTGCTTGCTGTGTTGCTAGTGATGTGATTGATTCCAATCTGGCGACTCTGGATGCCACTGTGAAGAATGCGACAAGTGAGTGAGCGAAACGCCAGGGTTCTTTGGTCGGTGCGATGGTTGCTCACGATTTGTTGGTTGTATCGATGTCACTTCGGTAGGCCTCGATCTTGATGAGTCTCTGAACGAAGGAGATGCCATGGATAAGCTTCGCATTCTCAAGCGCAAGTATGTGAATCTCATTGAAGACTTCGAGCATCAATTCACGGGTACTGCAGTTTGCGTAACACATTTTGTGCTCTTGTTCGGACGATAAAAATCACATACCTTGACCTGTATAGCCCTGAAGGAGTCCACGGAGAACACCATTCGCAAACTCCGCGAACAGGAAGAAGAAGATACCAAGATCATTGCAGAATTGGAAGCGTGGGCCAACGGCAAAGTAAGGATGCTCCTCATGTGATGCATATTGGGGGTGTTGAGTTATTGAGTACCTCTGTTGGGTTGTGCATAGGTCACCGAGAAAGTCAGCACGAGTGTTGAAGCCATTCGTGGTCAAGTGGACCAGACATTAAAGGCTACGGTCGAAGAGACTGCCAAGAAATCATCCGGATGGAAAATGCCATTCTTCTTCTTGATGTTAGGCGTTGGCGCTTTCGTGGCGGCTGCTTTCAAGAAATACCAGGACTTGAGAAAGTCACACTTGCTGTAAACTGTGTGGTCGAAGCACAGGTGAAGCAGCAAACACAACGAGAAGCAGAGCAAGAAAGTGAAAAGTAGTGGATGAGTCGGATCGATGTTCCTTAATTCAACACATGGTGAAAGGAACAGTACTGTTTGACATCTCCAATCTGATGTTCTCGACTGGTTCCGCGAAAAGAATACCCAGCCGGGTCAGTGCAGTCGTTGGCTTACACGACTCTACTTGGAGTACACTTTTCTACCGCTGTCATTGATGTAGTAGGTGCCTCCTCTTGGCCCGGTATGATAGACACGGTCACTCGCTGTTGATGAGGTTCCTCTCGATGACGTTGGTGATGAACCAGGAAACTTGGAGGTCTTGCTGGACGAAGGTCGTGTTGTGCGTGAAGAAGCTGGTGGTGCTGGCGGAGGGTGTGCACTTGAAGTCGAGCTATGGTCGCTATGCTTGGCATACATTTTGTTTCCTTTGTCGTTAACATAGTATTGTCCACCGCGCGGACCAACCTGATACTCCCGTTCGGACAGCGGAGAAGCGTCGCGAGCGATATGAGTTCTTGGGAAGTCTTGAGCAGCAGTTGACGGCGCTCTTTTCTGATGCAAATTGGATGGCTCCGTCGCTTCTTCTCGTTTAACGTAGATGGCGTTGCCATGTGCGTTGATGTAGTAGGTGCCACCTTTGGGGCCAGTAAGATACGTCCGATCAATTCCAGACTGGTGTGAAATGCCTTGAGAAGTGGCGTCACGAGGCGAAGCATTCGAAGAATATAACCGTGTGGACTCAGTTGTTGACACTATTGTTTGCGTTCGGTGTGTTGTGGCTTGATGCTTGGGTTGACGCTTAGGCGTCTCTTTCTTTTTGGTGCGCAAAGCAGCTTTGTCGCGTGAACGATGCCATGGAACCTGACCGCTTCTGTCTGAGAAAGCCAGCAGTTTCTCCCGCAAAGCAGCGTAAAACGCTTGGCCATTCATGGCGATTATCAATGCCTGGGTATCTTCTTGTTGGATCACATTCGCGATGCTCTTGAGTCGATTGAATTCCTGGTGGTTCACAACGTTTGCACTCCGCTCTTGGTCGTTAGAAGCCGATTCCGTATCTTCGTTGATCTTTCGGAGCAACAAGTTGTCCACGTGCTTGTGAAGCCCCCGATTGGTGTTGCGAAGCACCAGGCGCAGATTATCACTTTGATTCACGAGACTCTCAAGGTCTTCTCTAGAGAGCCTTTCGTGGGGCTGGAGCTGGCGATTCAGTGCGGTGACGACATCAAGTCCCAGAAAATGCGCGACATCCTTTTCTTCTTTGTGTTTGCTCTGGCTTTCGCCTCGTTTTTCTTGTTGTTTGTGCGCATTGCGCAGTTCGTATGGAACCAACGCAATGTCGGGCATCGGCTCAGCGATGCCTTGGTCAATCATTTGCCGCAGCTTGTATTCGCCTCCAAAGCATCGCAGCGCTTCTGTAACCAAAGCGATCTGCAACACGGTTTGTTGGTTGAAATCTTCGTCAAGTTGTGCGTTGTATCGGTCGGCCACATAGTGTCGTATCTGTTGCTTGGTTTTGCTCAGAATGTCTTTGGTCACCTGGGTTGCACAGTCCATCTCGAGGTTCTTCATGAGCTTGAGCATGCCGTGAAAAGTGTTGGGTTGGGTGTGTTGCAACGTTTGCGCTCGTTCAAAGTCGCGTTTGGTGGGTTTCTTGTGACCATGAGAAGGAGCAAAAAGCGCGCGTGGCGTGAAGTCCACTGAAGCAGCAGCAGCAGCAGCAGACGCATTCTGTCTTGCAGAGGTCGTCTTGACACTGGGAGGAAGGACGTCAAACTTGGTACTCATGGCCGTCGTCGGGAATGGAGAAAACAGCGCGATGGAAGCCACAAGATGGCGGAACGCAAAGTCAAGTGTTTAGTGATGGTAGGTGGTTTTGTGGCTCGCTTGGTGCTGTGGAAAGTGAGCGTTGGAGAGGCCAAAGGAGAATGGCGCGGCGTCTATCGTATGTATGCACAGGATCTCTTGTTTCTGACTACATCAGCTCTGAACCACTGAAACAACATATCCTGTGTAAATCGATTCCGCAATCTGACATGAATCCTTATTGCCCGGGTGGTGTGGTCCACATGCAATAATGCCAACTTCCATTAAGTACGAGAGAACCCACACGGTTGGACATTCCCGTAGTCCCACCAAGATTCCCTTTGGCCGTGGCTCCTCGCTACGTTGCATTCATGTTTCATGTGCAAATCATCAGCGATCCGCGTCCTCGTTCCCGCTCGAAATGGCTCTCGACATCGACAACGCTGACGTGACTTCCCAACTCATACGTCCTGTCACAGAAGTTGCCAACCTTGTATGGCGCACGTGCCGTCCGTCCTCGCGACAACCGACAAAACTTCGACATGATCGTCGCTACCACTTGCGTCGTCATGTTCTACGACGAGTCCGTTCGTTGCCTATCAGCAACGATTTAAAGTCTCGACGATGCATCGCCTGGTTGGTTTTCCTTTCGAAGGCATGTCGCGCGTCCTGGATCATGTTACAATCACGCGACGGGATTCCCAGTTTGGTGGACAACAGCTCGCTGTGTACAGCACAGCACATTCATGATTGAATGAACATGTGGTACCCTGAATGCTTTTGGTCGTGGCAAGCACTTGTCAAGTGAATCGTCTGCTGTTGTGTTTGTCGTGACCGGTGGCTTCAAGATCTGATGAGTATCACGGGCATTGTAGCATGCTTGTAGCATGCTTGTAGCTCTGTGAAAACGGTTGACAACGATTGTCGTGGAAGGCAAATGACGATCTTGCTGGATTGGATGATAGACTTTGGAGCACCTACGCAGTCGACCGTGTACATATGGTGTCATCTCGAGCTGGGTAAGGCATACGTTTGTCTTTGTATGCACCTACTGCAAGCTCAGCCACCTTGGAACTCGACACCTGCTATGCTCTGCATGGTCAAGCGCTGGGTCGAGTGCCATCTGTGCAGATTGCATAAGTTGTGTATGAATCTGTCTGTGGGTTCTCTCTTAGGGCTCATGACATGACCAGACATTTGCCAATTGCGCACGTTGCCAGGACACTTGGTAGTGACGTCGCGAAGCTCTATCCAGTGCAGGAACTGGATCGAATGAGGTCGATCTCAATGAGATCCATTTGAGATGATCTCAAGTGAGTCAGTCCGCGGCCCGTCAGTTACGGCTGGGAGCTACCTAGTTTTCCCCAAATGTTCGCAAATGTGCCTTTTCGTGGACGTTTCTTCCGCAGCGGAACAGCGATGGAACTGCCTTTTTTGGACAAGAAAGACTCCGCTTCTCATGTGACTCGTGCCGCACTCTCGCTTTTTCCACATTCATTCATTCCCACTTGCTTCGGCACGCTTTTGAGCCAACTGCAGTACGCACCAGCGACAACACCACAAAGCGCAAGCACTTTTCGACTCTATAGCGTTGGATTTGGGGTTTTTCCCGCTTTTGCGTGAATAAGACATGCCAACGAATGTTCGTGGTTCCTATGCTTTGCAGGCGCTATTGATCTTTAGTGCGATTGTCCAATACAGCGACGGACGACAGCGTTCAGGTCGTGATCTTGCCGAAGTCGTATCGTTCTGGAGTGCAGCAGACTCCGATCATGCTGAGGCTATACTCACCTCAAGAAACTCGGATATTCCAGTACCAATCCCCTCGATGTCACCAACAAGCGCCAGTCTTCCAGCTTCCACATCACCATTCGTAAACACTCAACCAAACGATGCATTACGAACGACAGCAGAGACTGCGATCCCGACCGATGCCGCGCCGTCACCAACACCAACAACTACAGCCACACCCACACCACTCCCGACCGAGACACCCACACCGTCACCAACACCAACTCCAACACCAACACCAACACCATCACCAACGCCAACCACTACTCCATCACCCTCACCGGTCCCAACTCAGACGCCAACACCAACAACTACAGCCTCACCCACACCACTCCCGACCGAGACACCCACGCCAACAACAACACCGTCACCAACACCAACTCCAACACCAACACCATCACCAACACCAACGCCAACCACTACTCCATCACCCTCACCGCTCCCAACTCAGACGCCAACACCAACAACTACAGCCGCACCCACACCACTCTCGACCGAGACGCCAACACCAACTCCGACACCAACACCATCACCAACACCAACACCAACAACTACAGCCACACCCACACCACTCCCGACCGAGACACCCACACCAACAACAACACCATCACCATCATCAACACCGACGCCAATCATTACAGCCACACCCACACCACTCCCGACCGAGACACCCGCGCCAACAACAACACCGTCACCAACACCGTCACCAACACCAACACCATCACCAACACCAACTCCAACACCAACACCATCACCAACACCAACGCCAACCACTACTCCATCACCTTCACCGCTCCCAACTCAGACGCCAACACCAACAACTACAGCCGCACCCACACCACTCTCGACCGAGACGCCAACACCAACTCCAACACCAACACCAACAACTACAGCCACACCCACACCACTCCCGACCGAGGCGCCTACACCAACAACAACACCATCACCAACACCAACACCAACGCCAACAACTACAGCCTCACCCACACCACTACCGACACAAGCCCCAGTGCCGACCGAAACGCCAGTGCCATCACCAGCACCAGTACCGACCGAGACGCCGTCGCCGACACAGTCTCCGGATCCCACGTCAGCTCCAACACCA
>JAMFLO010000042.1:49779-144180 GCA_027475765.1 Paralagenidium karlingii
CCAACTACAGCGCCGTCACCAGCACCAGTGCCGACCGAAACGCCAGTGCCATCACCAGCACCAGTACCGACCGAGACGCCGTCGCCGACACAGTCTCCGGATCCCACGTCAGCTCCAACACCAGTGGACCCCACCTCTGCTCCAACACCCACACCTGTGGACCCAACGGCCTCGCCAACTACAGCGCCGTCACCAGCACCAGTGCCGACCGAAACGCCAGTGCCATCACCAGCACCAGTACCGACCGAGACGCCGTCGCCGACACAGTCTCCGAATGCCACTAGCGCTTCTACATCCATCGTACCCGGTACGCCGACTACGTCGACCATTCCATCAATAACCCCAAAGCTGTCTGAAGTGACGCATAAACCAGTGGAAACCATCGTCCCGTCGCCTTTGCCTCCTGGAACTGCTAAAGCGCCTGATCCGGTGCCAACACTTCCTGTAACTCAAGAAGTACCGTCACCGTCTCCCCCGCAGTTGCCATCAACTCCCTTTTCAACTACACGACCAATCGAGACCATAGTTCCATCTCCATTACCACCGGGCTCGGTAACAAGTTCTGATCCAGTTGCGACTCTGCCCAAACCCACGGAGATCCCATCGCCTTCTCCTCCTTCGCGTGATGATCCCATTTTGGCTGAACTCTATGACGATTCCAACCTCACCAAGGAACTGAGCGTTAACTCGCCGATCATCGCACCGGACATGGACCGACTCTCGCTTCTTGCCAAATCGGACGCTCCTTCCCAAGATTTCACATTGTACGTGCGTGGTCAAGTAGTCAACGACCCAGCTGACGGGTCGAGTCATATCCTGAACGGACCACAACTCGTGGGCGGCAAAAATGGTTTGGCTCGTCAAGCCGATACCGAAGCTGCACTGTCTTCTGTTGGCGTGGTCGTGAATGATTTGATGAAGTACCTTTCATCCGCTTTGGCGGGTGGGTCGACCCTGCTGCTGTTGTTTCTGCACTATGTCTCGATGGACTCATCGTTACCATGGACAGCGTCTCTGTGGTCACCAAACACCTGGGAATTCCTTGCGTATGGATGCTACCTGCAGCAAATGGCGTCCATCTCGTTACTCACCGTGAATCAAGCGCCCAATTACCTTTTATCGTTTACGGATTCGTTCTCGTGGATCAATTTCTTGGTGCAAACCTCGGCGGAGACCATTTCCTCGACGAAAAGGCGGCGACTTCAATACGTGTTGTTGGAAGGAGTAGTCGCGTATGCCGATCGCATTGGCATTTGGGAAACACGGATCTTGTACCATTGCGTGGTCGGGTTTGTCGTGGTGTTTGGCGCGTTGTTGCTGATCTTTCTGGTGATTGCCGTGCTGGCCAAGCGCAAGGCGGAACAACTGATGCTTGACTCGATGAATCTAAACTCGATCACTTTTAACAACTTGCAGCACTCCGTTCAGCGGCTGCGCAGTGCCTCTATCCGAACGCTTGGCCTGTGCATCTTGATCTGGTTCCTCAGTTTGTTCCCGTTGAGTCTGATGAGCTCGTACGAGATGTCCATGGAGGCTCGCGCCAAACAGCTGTCGAGTGCGTTGATTGTAGCGTTGATCGCTCTGGCGGTGATCTGCTTTGGTGTTGTGGCCGTGGCGGCTCGTGTGATTTTGAACAAGCATTTGAACCAACTGAAGCAATTTGAGAACCTGGCGACTTGGGGCAGTTTGTACGCGGAATACACCTACCATCGTCGCCTGTTTTTCGTGGTCGTGGCGTTGGTGCAAATCACGAGTGGCGTGTTGATTGGTACTTTGCAGAACGGCACAAGCCAATTGGTATTGGTGATGGTACTGCAAGTGGTGTTTTTGCTGGTGGTCTGCCTGGTGGCTCCTTTTTCAGACTCGTGTGTGGCCATGGTCACTTGTTGTCTGACTGCGTTGAAGATTGTCAACTCGGCCATGGCGTTTGCGTTTGTGGACTCGACCCACGCCAGTGCCGAAGTGAAGAGAACGACCGCCCAGGTGTATGTCGCGCTCAACACCTTGGTGGTGATCATCTGGTTTGTTCGACTGGTGGTAGTGATCGTGCAGTATCTTCACTCGCGCAGTCCTCGAGCAACCCGAGAAGCAGGTGCCACCCAGACATATGAGTTGACCAACTCGACGACTCAATCGTCCATTGTCGGTGGTGCCTCTACCATGACGAAGACAACCGAAGGAGTCTGTCAACCGTTCAATGCCAAGGGTTCGTTCCTGAAGATCCAGATGAACGTCGTCAATGACCAGTGCGGCGGAGGCACACCTGGTGTGCACTCGACGGTCCAAGAAGTTCGTCTCTGAGGAGATTGGCTCCATGTGAAAAACCATGCAGCAATCGAGTTCTACCTTATCTGTAGCTCTCCATGTGTGTATCATAGTCGTAGTATTCGCCGTCGTAGTGAGCTTTTGTGGCATGGAATCAATTTTGAAAGAACAAAAGCCTTTGTTTCATGTCATTTGGCTTGTTGAATAATGCCACCTGAATCCCCAGCAACCGTTGGAGCCAGCAAGTTCATGTTATCTCACACGACAACCACCGCTTGCGCATGGATGTAGCGCACATTCTGATCTGTACATTGGTCACCTAAAAGCCCTGGCACGTGCCAACCACAACAGCAGCAAGAACGCTTGGTTCACAGAGCCTCCCGTGCGTGGATGGATCCGCCAGCATGCAGCACTGCAACACTCGAAACAAGTGTGATGCAAGTGAGTCAGCGAGCGAGTCTTGAAAGATGATACTTGATCGATTTGTTTCCATTGATTTTGATGGGAATCGCTTCGACGTGGAAACGCTCTCAATTCAGTGGAAAGACTCCAACTGGTTCTTTTGCCCCGAGCAAACGTTGACACTCGCGTCCTCAGATGGCCAACAAGTGCATGTTGACTTTTGGCATGGAAATGTGTCTATTCCCCTTGAGGAATCAAATGCCTTTGAGAACTCTTGTGGGGTTGTTTGTTGAGCTTTTGGCGTTGTTGTTCTTCCAGTGGGTGAAACTGCATTCACCTTATCAACCCACAGCTGCATGGATCAATCGTGCACTCCATTCCAAAACAAAACAGCCGCTAGGTGGTTGTGGACGGTGATGGAGGCCTTGCAAAACTGCTGCACCGGTGAACGTGAAAGAACTCGAGATTGCGTTTGCTTTCTTGGGCGATCGCAATGGTTTTGAGTTTGCCCAGTTCGGTTATCAACACATCCTGGGCCGTGAGTGGCATCTTGCACTTGGAGATCATCTCGATCACGCCGGCCATCTGGTGCTCAAAGTCTTGTCTTTGCGATCCGTTTTGACGGTTGAACAAGATGTGGATTTGGTTCAGTTTTTGCAGCAGACGGAACTGCAGTCGCGTCAAACAAAACGCGTGCGGATTGCTATCGGTACGCAACGCATTCGAATCTCGTCTCTGCGGTTGTTGCAATGCTTGTTGCAATGCTTGCGGCGATGGCGATGCGTCATAGCGACGATACTGGTCGTCCAGGATCCATTGCTCCAAATGCTCCATTTCCACCAGCCATGCAGGCTTGACACTGGTCTCGTTCAGCTGGTCGAGCTGCAGCTGGTCGTGTTGCAGCACTCTTGTTCGGTACTTGATCAAGCGCACCCGTTGTTCGAGTGAATCAAGATCAAGAGGTGGCTGGAACGCACTGAACTCAAATCCATGGGCCGGAAGTTCTTTCGTGTGACTGGGTTTCGGCTCTCGTATGGAACTGCAGGTACCCGTGGCATTCGCGTCTTGGTCCATAGCAGTCAAATGATCCCCTTGACACTCCGGTAGATGGCGCCGTGTTAGTTGTTCGTTCGGACTCGGTACGCATTGGGAGTAGATGTTCAACAAACTGGGCTCCTGGATGGTCTCGCGTGTCAACTCCGATTCCTCTGGCAGACCAACGACGGAATCCACACAGGGCTCTTGGCCACCACTCGCACTTGAAGGATTTGATGCTTTCGAGTGAAGTCTGTGACTGCTCACGACCGAGTTCTTCTTCAAACACTTGACTGGTAGCTGCTGTGGTGGCTGGGCGATGATGGTGGGTTTACGGGGTTTGCTGGTTTGCATGCCACGCAACGCACTCGCTCGTCTTGTTGGAAAGTCGGAGACGACAACTGCATGGTAGACAGCCTCGTTAGGCAGGGAAGTGCAACGGGATCGATTGTTGGCGCGTCGACGACTCTGTCTGGACGGACGCGGAGAAGACTTGGGAGCAGGAGGAAGTGGGATCTCATATGGCCGCACGAGTTGGAACCTTTCGATGAGGCGAATGATGCGGCACTTGCGCAGAAACATGGTGACAACGAACCAGTTGGCCAATTTGGTGGCTGCCTGGTCCTGGGGTTCAAAGTGCTTGGCGAACACTCTTGGAAAGAACTGGCGATACACCCGCCGAAGAGAAGGCTGCAAGTGATACTCGTGGGCAAACACTTGATCGACAAACCTCGCCGCAAGGTCCAACTGATGCGGCCCTGTCTTGCCGATCGACAATATAAAATCAAACTGCAGTCGCCAGGTGCACAGCTGTGCGCATTGTTGAGCAGCAAGCTGCATGGCTGGTGTCGAAGGTCTGGACAGACAGCAAGACGAGTTGGGTCTTGATCGGGAAGTCATCAGTTGCTTGTCGGGTGGATGAATGAGATCGAAGACCTGCGCAAAGGCATCGCAGGCGAATCCCCAGTCTTTTTGGCAAAACGCTTTCTGACCCAATCGAAGCCAACGGTCCACGTCGTATCGTTGCTGCATGAAATCCTTGCCAGCGGCTCTTTTCCACCAGAAACGAGCACACTGGCGGTGGTTGTTCTGCTCGTAAAGCCGTGCCTAGATCACAGAGTACCCGGTGAGTCCGCAAGTCATGTGGGGAATCGGAAGTCTTTTACAACCGCCTTGCTTACCAGTATCATTGCTCCATCAGTGAATGTGTACGGCAACGGCATGGTATCGTAGACGTCCTGCACACAGTACCCTTTTGCGTGAGCCCAGTTTGTTGCCTGCAAAGAAGCCGCACTAAATGGCTCGCACCAACATGCACTGCAGGCTCGCGTCGTATTTGCCCAATGCTTTGAGAATCCACGCACAACAAATCACCGCACGAGCATACTCTTCGGTGCGTCGCTTTCGCGATTGGATCTCCAGGCCAATCTCCTCCAAGGCTTCGGCATACCGGCCTCTTTCAACGCATTGTCTGGACAAAGTGAGTGATGCTTTAGCCACCTCTGATCGATTAGCGTTGGGTGCTCCATCCAGTAACTGACCTGATAAAGTCTAAGTTCTGTGGATCGTCCTGCCTTGACACCACCGTTGAAGGTTGATCATTTTCGCTATCGTTAGTTCGGGGACTCGAATCGTTTCTGGTCAGAGTCGCCGATCTCGTCCTTGCCGTGGCCATCAACGAACGTGACGTCTCGGACTGTAAAGCTGGGGCATCGTCAGGTTCCATGATGAACACCAGTTGCAAGTACACACTCGCAAAGGTGATATTGAAACGACTCGACCATCTCCACCCACTCTTGTAGTGAATGCGACTGATCCATCTGGTCGTGACTTGTTTCTCTCGAAGGAGACGCCGGCATCGTGCAACTTACATGCACCATTTGGAGCGCAAGTTCTAGTTTTCCGTCTCCCGAAGACCTTGTCGGGAGGGCGATCTCTTCAAATCCCAGGCAAAGCATGGCAATATATATATTGATTCCTGATCCTTTCACGGCTGACTCTCTGACTTGCTTGACCAACTCTGAATCATTTGCTGTTCTTGTGATTGTCACCACATCGGAGCACCGCCAAAGTAGTTCCAGCAACACACTTGGCGATCCCACGAGCACGTGGCCACCAGTCCTTCGACAAACAGAGAAAAGTCGATACCAAACACAAATTCCGTGTGTTGCTTGGCTGTCTGCAGCCTCGGATATCGCGACTGGGTGTTCCACAAACTGGCCGTCATGTCGTACGACACGGAAGCAACCACTTGGCCGTCATGAGGCGAACATTTCAACCGTCGAATGCCATATTCGTGGCCCAACAACACATTCAGCTCCCGTCCCGTTTGCCGAAGATCCTGGTTCGATACAGCGCAGTAGACAACAACAACACGGGAATGAGCACAGAATGCGTTTGCCGCGGACCAGTTGGTTGGGACTTGCACAACAGGGGTGGCTTACCCACACTTTGATGCTGCAGTCGGTGGAACCGGACACGATTTCGAACGGATTGTACTTGTTCCAATCCAGTGCAAGAACTTCGTTCGGATGGGCCGCGATGGTCAGCGTGGACGCGTTGCTATGGAGGTCCCAGAGCTTGAGACTTCCATCACTTGAACACGAGGCAAGTGTATTTGGTTCATGGGGGTTCCAGACGCAATTGTACACCGATTGGGTGTGTTCTTGCAACGACCGCAGTGAGTGCGGCACCTCGGGATTCCAGATTTTGACGCTGGTGTCCCACGAGGCCGAGCAAAACATGTCCTTGGTGATCAGATTCCAGTTGACGCCGGCCACTTCCTGGGTGTGTTCATGGTATTTCTGAATCGGAAAGTTGTCGCGTGACTGGAGATGCCACAGTTTGATCGATCCATTGGCGCAAGCACTCAAGAGTTGTTGGGGATGGCGTTCGCTCCATGCACAATCGTAAATACCTTCGCGGGTATCAAACACACGCAACTACAGTGCGTTGGCCCCCGTCACCGCATAGCCCATAGCCCATAGCCCATAGCCCATAGCCCATAGCCCATGGCCCATAGCCCATCCATATCAGTCATCAAAGTCATTGGCCACAGCACACAACCAAAGCACACACACACAGGTTGGTCCACCTGGGTTTTCGACAATTGGCCAAGCCACATCCCGCAGTTCATACGCACCGCAACGAGTTCACCAGCAGGTGCGAGCTCATAAACGTATTGTCGTCCATTGCCAATGATACCAAAGTACTGCGAGGTGCCGACCGCCACGAGGTTGTCTTGAAAAGGACTGAATTCTACCTGTTGCCTCCGATATCAAGTCAACCTCTCCACTCCATCCACTCCATCCACCATCCAATCCATGGGAGTCTGAGTCTCCACAAACCCATCTCCTCTCCCATTGCCACACTCACCGCGTAGCCCTGAAAGCTGGTGGACGCGCGACGAGGTTGCACAAACATCGTCGTCTTCTTCTTCTTCTTCTTCGTCGTCGTCGAATGCTCACTCAACAAATGCCGCGATCTGCCGTTAGGGGTGGGGTCCGTACCCCCCTTTCGTCCAATCAAACCCCTTCCGGTTGGAATCCAGATCACTCCTCCTTTGGATGGGATGCGATGGGACGGGACGGGACGGGACCGCCACCACATTCCACTGGAATGGGTCACATGGGTCGCACATGACCACTCGCACTTGAAGGATTTGATGCTTTCGAGTGAAGTCTGTGACTGCTCACGACCGAGTTCTTCTTCAAACACTTGACTGGTAGCTGCTGTGGTGGCTGGGCGATGATGGTGGGTTTACGGGGTTTGCTGGTTTGCATGCCACGCAACGCACTCGCTCGTCTTGTTGGAAAGTCGGAGACGACAACTGCATGGTAGACAGCCTCGTTAGGCAGGGAAGTGCAACGGGATCGATTGTTGGCGCGTCGACGACTCTGTCTGGACGGACGCGGAGAAGACTTGGGAGCAGGAGGAAGTGGGATCTCATATGGCCGCACGAGTTGGAACCTTTCGATGAGGCGAATGATGCGGCACTTGCGCAGAAACATGGTGACAACGAACCAGTTGGCCAATTTGGTGGCTGCCTGGTCCTGGGGTTCAAAGTGCTTGGCGAACACTCTTGGAAAGAACTGGCGATACACCCGCCGAAGAGAAGGCTGCAAGTGATACTCGTGGGCAAACACTTGATCGACAATCCTCGCCGCAAGGTCCAACTGATGCGGCCCTGTCTTGCCGATCGACAGGGTAGAAGAAACCGAAAGGAAGGAAATGATCCATCTATTATGACTTGTGATTCTCAGTGACCTCAATATCGTTCCACTTCGATGCACCAATTGGATCGCGAGTATTCCGTCTTGAGCACACGAAGCCCAGGGATTTGGCCAACAAGTTGCTCCAGTTCTCCTTCCTGATAAACATGACAATAGCGTTGATACACGATCCATTTCTTCTCTGCTACCCGTTGCGCATGGTTTGTTGCAGTAACTGCGGCAACGGAATTGCTGGTGGATCCTGGTGCCTCGTCGTTCTCGCTGGAAGTAGCAGCGTATTTGTCCTGAAGCTTCCATTCGACCATGACATCTTGGGTCTCAAACCTGCGCTTTGATCGTCCATCCTGCTCAAAGGCCCACGCAACGATGAATAACCGGCCGCCAACCCGCACCACGCGGGCGAGTTCTCGTATCAGCTGCAAGCGATGTTCGATCGTCGACATGTGATGCAGCACAGCGATGGAAATCGCAGCATCAAATGAACCTGTTGCCAATGGCACGCTCAGCGCGTCACATCCAAACACTTCAAACGATCTGTTTGGTTCAGGAACGATCAGTTAGATGCCTTAACCGCCTTGAAAGCTCAAACGCTGGAGCCAACACTCACTTGTTCACCGCGCAAGTGAGCAACGGAATGCTTCGGTCGGATCCAATGATGCAAATCGACGGATTCACACCCAGGTACTTGCCATTGCCACACCCCACATCGGCGACAAGGCTTCCGGGCTCCAGTCGCTGCAGGAAGTCAGTCACCAGCGGCCATGGATGATGGCGCGTGAGACTGAAATGCGGAGCAATCTCGTCATACACTTTATGAACGTGTTCGAGTTCGACCTGTGAAGGTGCAAACGATTCATCCTCGCAAGCTAGTTGATCTTGTTCTTGCTCGGAGCCTGAATCTGAAGCAGCGGAGCGGCGCACCTTGCGCAGAGTCAACGACACACGTCGAGTGCGCGGCACCACTTGGCCATTCACCAGATCGGTTTTGCGATACGCAATGCCATGTTTCCAGTGATACCGCGAGTCGTTTTTCATGACGCACATGGATCGTTTGGCCAGCAACACGTGCTTGACCAGTTGAGGGTTGGTTTCATGTCGAAAATCCATCACGGCCGAACTGTTCAAGGACAAAGAGCAAATGTACGAGCCAAACGCACTCGGTGTGTCCACATGGGGGGCAATGCCCTGGCCAGGCAAGTACTCGTTGACAGTGATCTGGTCTGGTCGTTCGAGATCTGGCCGCAACTGGAGCAGTTTATCAATCACTTTGGTGCAGAACGACGGCATGGTGCCATGTGGCGACTCTAAATCGACACTGCGGGTCTCATAGTTGAACGCATAGCCGTAGTGTTGAACTCTGCGTTGGATCACTTGCAGCCATGGCTGGGCATCGATTTCTTGCAGCAGTTGCTGCTCTTCTTCGGGTGACAAAAAGTTCTCGAGTAGCGAGAGTCCCGGTACCACCACTTGAGCAGTGGACGACGTGCAGGCCACGCGGGTGAGTTCCGACGGTTCAGCAAGTTCATCGGCAAATCGGATGGTGAGTTTTCGATTGGCCAATTGAACGCCATGCAAGTGTTCTTTGGCGTGGATGGCGCTGTCGACACTGGAAAAACTCAACAGCAAATAGCCCTGAAATGCAACATGGCATGTCAGAAGGAGCAACACGAGAGAGCAATTGGTAGCAAAGACAAACCAACCCGGTCGTCTCTTGAATCGACAGTCAGCACGTCTCCGAATTGTTCAAAACACCTTCGAATGGCGTCCTCGCCGACGCCCGTTGGACCGTTGATGGTGCAGTTGGCAACGTAGAGAAACCGTGTGGGCATGTCGCCATCCTGTACATCGCACCAGCCAGAGAGGCAGGGCCCCAGGAAAAGAATCGTCAGTTCAAGAAGATTAACATTCAATCCACCAACTCATTCAAAAACACGTTCAACCAGCAAACAGTTCATTGCACAAACAATACCTTTGGTTTGCCCAAACGAGTCATCCGAGTCTCCATCCAAACTGCTGGTCACTGATTACGGTGGAAACCAACCAACCTCTGTGAACGAAAATGGTCATACTGGGGCTCGAACCCAGGACCACAGCGTTATTAGCACTGCGCTCTACCGACTGAGCTATACGACCTTGCAATGAATTGGTAGATTCAAGATCACCAATGGAACTGATAAACACTTGCATATTACAGGAGCTCGACGAATGAACAAATTGGTCTGCGAATAAGAGAGCCGTGTGGCGGGGGCGTCTGCTAGCAATGGAAATGAAAGCGTTTGGTTGTTGTATTCCTTGGGTTTTTCTCCGTTTTTTCTGTTGCAGTGCAGACGAAAGAGAGAATCATCAAAGCGAAAGCATGCAAGAGGACTGGCCCATGCCCACTTGGCACGTAAAATGAGAGTCCCATTGACAAAAAATACCAATGTGGTCGTATAGCTCAGTCGGTAGAGCGCAGTGCTAATAACGCTGTGGTCCTGGGTTCGAGCCCCAGTATGACCATTTTGTGTTAATCCTCTTTTACAATGCGCTGTGGCACCCGAAAGCGTCGATATCCTTGACTTGCTGAACCGATTCGTGGTGTTGGCCGACGCAATTCGGCGGTGTTATTGTGTGAATTCAGTTGGATTGATTCTGAGTGCGTCCAATTGGATGGATCTTCTTCGGATGGTCGGTCTTCAGGGTTTTCTTGTGGTTCATCGTGCTTGTCATCGTGATGTTTGAACTCAACATTCTGCTGCTGATCCTGCTGGGCATGCTTGGTGAGATATGTTTTCATGATGAACTCAATGTCATCGCCAATTTCTTTGATTTCTTGGGCAGTGGGCGCCTGATTGGTGATCTGGTTGTTTGGTGCGGCAGCAAGTGTCGGGGTTGGCATCGGATCACTTGTCTGAGTCTCAATTTCACGACTTTGCGCTCTTGCCATTATGATCTTGACGGCACTGGTCTCAATTGGATCTGTTCCGACGCTTGCGAAAGCCTTTGGTGGTTCCGCCTGGTTATTGTCGAGATGCATGACGGAGCTGGTGGCACCGGAAGCTGAAGAGGAATCGTTCTTTGTGGGCCGTTCTGTAGGCTTCATCTTGGCGATCAGATCCAGTGGCGGGCCACGGATGGACGCGGATAGCGGTCGATTTGTCGTTGATGGCTTTGATTCATTTCGTTTGACCGGTTGTGAGGTCGAAGTTGTAGTTGTTGCTCTTGTTGAAGTTGCGCTTGAGGAGGCGATGGCTTCTCCTGTCGCTTGTTGCAGAAGCGTGCGCATGTTTTGCAGTCTTTGGCGAACGTCTTGCTGCGCTTTCTCCACTTCTTCGGGAGTCACAAGACGCAAAAGATTTCCTATGGCGAAGAGACCAACTTGATGTTGTCAGTTTCTAAACACAGTCCTTCCAGTGAGTAGTCAACTTGCCAGTACGAGACGAAGGTTGGTGTATCACTGGGCGCGAGCTGGACTCGCTGCTTCCAGGAGTTGATGGCCGACTTCCAGGACGGACAGAAGGTGACACTGGTCGAAACGCGACCGAGCTCAACGGACGAGACGGTGTGGTGAGTCGTGTGCCAGTTGTCATTGAGGCTTTGGATGCATTGCTACCAGTCTTCTTTAAGTTTTCCTCGTTCAGTTGCGCGTCGGCTAAAGCGTTGAGTGTCTTGAGTCGAGGCAAAAGCTTGAAAACATCTGGCAAATGGCTACATCATCAGGCAATGAATCATATCACACGACCATGAACCTCAGCACATTATCACCCGGACGGTCCACAAAGATTGGCAAGCCAGAGACCAAACCTTTCCGATAAGCAGCAAGGATTGCCTTCCATCCACAAGTCCTCCAGTGATTTGCAACCATCGAGGTATGCAAACTGCTCAAAAGTAAGCAGTCGATTGTTGCGCAAATCCACGCTCTCAAGTTGTGGAAACAACTTGTCGAATCCGTCAAGCTTCTCAATGCGGTTGTTGGCCAGATACAGCTCTTGCAGCTTTTGAAATGACACGGAACCATCAAAACTTGTAATTCTGTTTCCAGTTGCACGCAAGAGTATGAGGTTTGGTGGCCATACGGCGGATTCCACAGTCACGATCGCATTGTTGGACACATTCAGCTCCTCGAGCTTGATCAGATGGCCAAGTGAGCCGATGGAACTCAACTGGTTGTCGCTAAGATTGAGGATTTGGAGGTTTATGAGGGTTTCCAGTCCGGCGCTGCACTGGCCCGCGAGTCGATTTCGACTAAGATCCAAATGCACGAGTTGCCGACAGTAGTGCAAGGCGTTGTCGATGTAACTGAGTGCGTTGCCATGCAGTTCAAGGGTCGAAAGCCTTCCAAGCGAATGGAAATCACTTGAGAGTTCACTGATTTGGTTCTCATTGAGCACGAGCGTCTGTAAATGAGTCAATGGCTTGAGTCCCTCAGTCGATTTGAGTTTGTTGTTGTAGAGTCTGAGTTCTTTGAGTTCTCTGGCGGTCGCCAAGTTGTCGAGTGTCACAAGTTCGTTGAACGACAAGTCCAATGAGACGAGTTTGGGTAGCTTCACAACGCACCCAAAGAGAAGACCACCATCGCGGTGACGCCCAAGAAAGCATCACAAACAGCAACAACCAACAAAGCAGTCAGCAACCGCAGAGAAGAGCATCTGACAGCACCAGAGTAACGCACCTCGGAGAGGTCGTGAATCTCTTGAATACCGCGGTAATGGGCATCGATCGCGAATTTGCTGGAATTGGATTCCGCTGCGAGTTGACGCTGTGAGGTCGCGTCCGCCCATCCAGTGTGTCCGTGTGATCCATCATTGATACGCTGTGTCAGCCATGACCCATGACCACGCATTGCTCCAATACAACAGCGCAACTCACCAGCGTGGTCGCATCCAGAACAGCAAACGTCTTGGCTCGGTCGCGTGTTGGAACCGTCGCCATTTCTGGTTTGTTGGAAAAACGAGGGATCGTCTCTTGGACAGTCTGCGTTACGCTTGTTGCGGCAAAATGCTGCTGCGTGGCGCACGACGAAACGACGCAAACGGTTTCAAATGGATCCGTAGGATGGCCAAATCCGATCGTTGGACTGAGTGAGACCCATAGCCGAGCACGAACGATGTCAACAACTTCAACAGGATACAAAAGAACCAAAGAGCTGCCTTTGTGTCTACAGCAATAAAGGAAAGAATGGCTTTTATCATGACCCGCTGTATGTGCGTGGGTTCTTTCAGTTTGGAGGAGGCAATTCGCGCAGTTCACTTCGTGAGACCCGGATCACTTGTTGTTGAAGTGGCTGCGTTCTTGAATTGCGAAGATATAACTGCAGAAACGCAAATCAGAGGATGCAGTTGATATCAACTATCCATCACTTCATCAGGCGAAGTACCACTTACTTTGGCATCGGCCAGTTCGCGAGTGAGTGCATCATTTGCCTGTTGCAGCTGATCAACTCGTTTCTGCAGTAACACGTATTGTTCGGACGACAATGGTGACGATGCGTTGTTGTTGCTACTTCCGTGATCTTGTAAGTCCCCTTGGCATGCAAGCAATTGTTGCAATTGGGTTTGCATTTGCTTGGATTTGGCCTTGAAGAACACCAAGTGCTTCTCAATCTCCGCAATGTACTCGTCTTTTTTCTGGTTGGACACGATCAGCTTCTGCCACTCCTGCTCTTTGGCGACTTCTAAAGCCGGTGGCTGCAGTGCAACAAGTTGATTCTGTTGTTGCTTGGACAGGATTTGTCTGGTCTCGTCCAGATCATGGTGACTTTGCTCGAGCGCTGCCATGAGCTGTGCGATTTGTCTGGTCTGGTCAACCCGAATGCGATCGAACTCTTGTTGAGCAGCACTGAGGCCACTTTCAAGCTGGTGAATGGCTGTATCTCGGTCTTGAAGGGCCGTGTCGTGTTGTTTCGTTTGGTTTGCATGCTCTTGTTGTTGGAAGTGGCTTGCTAGTGCCTGGTGCATTATTGAAGATGTCAGCGGACGTTCATATTCCGGTTGCACACACTGCCTCCACAAACCTGTTGAAGAATGTCCTGCATGAATCCCATCTGGGTATCTGGTTCGCATGTCTCAATAGCTTCCAAAACAGCACGAGCGATGGCCTCCAAAGGTGACAATTCTTTCAATTGCTCATGATCCTCTGGGCTATCAGCACGAGGTACGCGATGCGGTCCTGCTGTTTTGACGCCCCGTGACATCATTTCCGCCCGTGCTTTGACCAACTCAGCATCCTGGAACGCAATATGCGAGCTCAAATCCTCGATTAGCTCTTGTAAATCTTCCAATTCTTGCTGCCCGTCATTGTTGCTGTCCTGTTGTTGCTGTTGCTGGCTTTGTAAAGCAGCCAATCTGGTTTCTGCGCGTTGTTTTAGCTTGGAGAGTCGAGCTCTTTCTTGCACAGCAGTTAGTTCTTGACTCTGCAGTTTATCGTGGAGTTCTTGAATGGATTTGGAGACTTCGCTGATGCTTGATTGTAGAGACAGGCTCTGACGCAGCATGTTCATCTCCAGAGCATTCTTTTGTTTGGACACCTGACTTTTGTTGGCTTCCGTTTGTTGTTTGCTCTGCAACAGACTCTGCACGTGTCGCTGAGCTTCTGTATAATTGATGAGCTTTTGCAACTGTTCTTGATAGAAAGAGATCAATTGAGTGCTGATCCAGCTCTTCTTGGTCTTGCAAGCAGTGGACTCTTGGTGCTGCTTGTGCTCGTTTTCTCTCTGGAGCTGTTGCAGTTGCAATTGCACTTCCTGTACTTGCACAACAAGATCTTCGTTTGTTTTTCTTTCTTCTCCAAGCGCTTCGTCTGCTTCTGCTTTGGACTTTTGAAGACTTTCGACCCTCTGCTCGAACTCGTTCAACCGCATTTCGTATTGCTGACGCTCAAGCTCCCATCGCCTGCTAGTCTCTTCTTTGGCTCGAGAGGCTTCGCCCTGTGTAAAACAACAAAGCCAACAAAGAGCAGTCAGTCAGAGTGACTGGTAGCCCACTCGGAACTGCTGGTACCTGTTTGATCTGCATGTCTTCCAGTTGCTTGCGAAGTGTCATGATGACTTGCTGCAAGTTGACGACTTGAACTGTAGCCTCTGCTTTTGATGAAGAAGAAGAGCTCAGTGCGCTCTCCGTGGTTTTCGCACGCAAAGCCTGGGTCTGGAAAGCCACAGGCCGATTCGGTGGTGGTACCAGCGTTCTTACTGGATCTGCAGGTTCATCGTCAAACGTTCCAATCAGAACCTGATCATCTTCGATCTCTTCCTGCAGTTTGCATTCCTTGCGCTTGGTGAATAGACCTTTGGACGAGGACGGGTGAATGCTGACATTGATCCCGTCTCCGTCTCTTTCGTTGGAACTGCTCCTTTTCGAGAACGAACCACACCGTGCAATGCCAACGGAACTGGATGTTGCGTCCAGCTCCTTGGAACAACTAGACTTGACAGCGCTCTCGCGTTCCCCTGATGCTACTTCGATGGGATTGACCACCGATGTCGCCAAAGCTGTCGAAGCACTGAGGCTTTTCCTCTCTGAGTTGCACCAGAGTTGACCACTCTTCTCTAATTCTTGGACGCGCTGAAGCAGAATAGTATGTTGGCTTTCTGCTCGTTGCAGGGCTTGCTGAAGACGTTGAATCTCATTAGTTTTCAGGTCAAAGATCTCTTCGTCTCGGGCGAGATTCTCTTTTGCTTGGGCTAATTCGTGCCGTATGATACGCAATTCCTCCAGACCTGCTTGGTCTTGCCGATTCTTTTCGGGTTCTGGTTCTGTAGAGGCAACAACTGAACTACCAACATCAGCAGTTTGGTCCGGTTCATTTTGACTCTCGTTGGCATCTTTGTTGAGTAATTGAATGGATGAGTTCATGACCTTGACGATCTCATTCAGACGATGTTGCACACTTCTTCCCAGAGGCTTGATATCCTTCTCCATCGCGACCAGAGCGGTAATGGCTTCCATGGCGAGGACCTTGATCCTGGTCAAGTTGGCTTGGCGAATGACGTTGTGCTGCTTGAACCAGTTGAGCTGTTGCTGTAGTGAAACCACCCGAGCCCTCATCAGATCGTCATTCTCTTGGTTTTTGTCTGCTGCAGAATTGGCAGATTGTGATTGTGCCAAGGGTTGCTGCTGCTTCTCCTGTTGAAGCTTGTTGTGAAGTGCGGCGATTTCCAACTTCATGCGTTGCATTTCTTCTTCCGCCTGCTGGTTGGCTTCTTGGGTTTGTTGGTTCACAATTGGTCGGTTCTTAATGTTCTTGGCGCGATTTGCATATTTTAAAGTGTTGAGTGTCTCCTCGAAATTGATTGCCGCTGGACTGACGCAGGCAATCATCAAGGTCTTCGCGTTACCTCCAAGACTGTCCTGAAGTAGACGTGTTAACTTCGAGTCTCGATACGGGATATGCTTGTTGGACTTGTTGGAATCGTCGGCAAGCGCACTGATGACATTTCCAAGCGCCAATAGCCCCTGATTGATGCTCACAGACTCTTTCAGTCTGCCTGCGATCGCACCCGTGCGTTTGGCTCGCTCCGACCCAGCGAGATCGACCAGGTGAAACTTTGATTTCCGACATTCTCCGCAAGCCAAGTCGCGCTGTGAGAGAATCAGACTGAAGATGGCATGCGAACGACTGGAATGCTCGTTCATGAGTGTGCTTCCGGTCGCCCGTGACGCACTTCCAATCATAAAGTACCGGAACACGTCTTCACGAGTCTGAGCGACTTTGGACTTGACTCCTGCAAGAAGAATGTGGCCGTCCGAGTCTTCTCGGATCGAGATTTGCTGTCATAAAATGGTCACATACCGATGAACAAGCGACACATAAAACCCGCAAAACATGCAGCATATTTCTGTATTGTACGCTGGAGATTCCTACCCTGGAAGGCGTCTCGGGATGCAAAAGGTCGTGTAATTCTTCATTGTAGATCTCAATGTATTCCACCTTCAGATTGTACTCGACTTGTTGCTATCATGGTGGTCGTCAATACCACTGTCACGTGACTTGATTCAAGTCAAAAGGAGAGACGCGACTTACCTGGTTCTCGTGCATCAACTCAAACACGTCTTTGATCACACGTGGAATGATACCGTCGTTGTCGTCGTGCTGTTCGACGCGCGAATCGACCATTGGACCCGACATGGTATGGGTCTTGCCGGTTCCTGTCTGGCCATACGCCAGTACTGTCGCATTGTACCCCTAGAAGAAAAGCCGTAGAATCATTCTGAATTGCATGGACGCATCTACTCTGAAGAAGCATCTCAGCACCTCACTGAAACCCTGCACCAATGGCCGCACTTCGTCGTACATTTCCTTTCATCCACCGCAGCACAACAGGTCCCCGTCACCAGGTTTACAATCGACTGAAAGTGTAACAACCCACTCACTCGCTGGGTGTTGTCTACGCCCAAGACGTGGTCAAATGTGAACGCGCGGTCTTTACCGACAATCAGTTGTTGGGCCTTGGCCTGGGCCTTGCCCGAACTTCTTTGAACGGTTGCTCTGTCGTTGTCTTTGGCTCGCACTTCCTCCAGAGGCGCCTCCACCACACGAAGACAGTTCTTCAACTGAACATCCCGCTCTTTGGCCGCCAGCGGTCGCACGCGCACACACACTTTGACGCAATCGACATGACTCTCCTTGGCGCCACCGCCACTTGCATTTGGTGGCTCCATGCCTCTTCAAGTTGCTTGGCACCGTTAAATGTTACTACCTGATAAAATGGATACCCGATAAATGCCACAACAAGACAGTTCTGTGAAAACTGATGGTGAGGTTTTTCCTCTTGTTGGCCTTTGAGGTTTTTTTGACTTGCATGACCAACCCAGTGGCCCTTGTCGACGTTGACAAAAACCTACCGAAAGGGAAGTGGCGAAAGAAGCAGAAGAAGACCCCAACAACCGGCAGGTCTGGTGTTGGGAAAGCGAGTTGATTGCGTGGGTTTCAGACTCAGACAAGAAGGAAGCAAGGATCAGACACTACTATGAGTGCTTCTTCTTCTTCTTCTGCGTCGGCCATGGCGGCGGCGGCGGCTGCTTCGGCTTCTGCTTCCTCTTCTTCTGGTTCTTCTTCGGCCGCTTCGTCAGCGTCGTCAGCGCCTTCTTCGACTTCCTCCGATGCTGCCCAACCAATCTCGCTCAAAGTGCGCACTCTGGACCACAAAACGTACCACATCAACATCCTACGAGATGCCTCCGTGCCCCAATTGAAAGAAATCATTCAGGTCGAAACAGGCGTTGTGATCCCACGCCAACGACTGATTTTTCGTGGCAAAGTGCTCAAAAACGATCAAAACATTTCGGCGTATTCTTTGGAAGATGGTCATACGCTGCATTTAGTGGTACGCGCAGAAAATGCGGTCAATGCCAATACCGGTGTTGCTGCTTCGACAACTAGTTCTTCATCGTCTTCGTCGTTGAATGATGCTTCGCCACCCAGTGCTTCTGCCGCTGCTACTTCTGCTGGTGGGGCCTCGGCATCGAATTCCTCGGCAGATGACAATGCAGGCATGGCACCAAGTCGAGTGCTCATGGGTGCCACTATCACGGTGCCAGAAGGTTCAGAAGTCAGCATGCCTTTCTTGAGCTCAATGATTGCCAACTTTGTGAGTTCGGTTGCTGGGACAGCTTTTGTAGCTGGCGAACCTAGCGACTCCAATCCTGTAGCCACCGCCACTGCCAATGCGAATACCTCTGGATCACAACGACCGCCGAACGCACAGCGTATCGCTGCCTCAATGATCCCCAATGCTCGTGTTGGTAGCAATGCCAACGCACCCGAACCACGCAGTGCAAGTGTGCGTATTCGTCGTCGTGTGCAGCCGACGATTCCTCCGATGACCAGTGGAGCAGCAGCTCCAACGCCAGGTGCTGCGTCGGTGCGGAGACTGAGTTACCAGCGGTTGGACGATCATCTGCGCATTCTTGAAACAAATCTGAACAATTGGCAAACTGATCCAGTCGCCCAACAGAGTAGCGATGCCCAAATGGATGATGAATTGGCCCATCTCCAAACTCAGGTGACGCGTCTCAGTGGGCTTCTCACACGATTCAATCAAAGGCTTGTGTCTTTCCCAGGCATGTTGCGAGATTTGCGCTCAGCGGCCCCAGGAGATCGTACCAACTTGGCGACATTTCAGACTACGGTTCAACAATTGGCAGGTGCTTTGGAGACTGTGGGGCGAATCTCGCGTCTTGGAACGGGATCTTTGCCTCGAAGTGGTGGTTCAGGTGGTGGGTCCTTGGCGGGTCCGCGTGTCACAATCAGTGACAATGGTCGCGTGCGAGCGTCATTTTCTTCATCTTTTTCCATTCCAGTGCTTAATCATCCTGGTTCCACCACATCGCTATCAGCAATTCAGGGCGCCGGTTCGAGCCTTGCGAGACAGTCGACGAACGACAACTCATCGGAAGGGGAACGGCCTCCAGTGCGTGCTCGTATATTCTCCAGTGGAAGCTTTGCTGGTGCATCTTCTGAAAATCCGCAACAACGACACCATGCTTTTCTCGATAGATTGGATAGAATCCGCGCTGGTTTATCGTCTGCTGTTCCCGACTCTGGGTCCAGTTCACCAGGTGTGTATTCAGAAGTGGCGTTGGATCCAAGTGGAACTACCTCCTCGGAGGCAGCATCTGCTGGATCAGGCAGCTCAGCTAGATCATCGACCTCGGTGGAGCCTCCTTCGCCCTATTCATCTTCAGGCTTCCCACCCAATTTTTCTCTGGCAGGCACAGCGCGGTTTTCGGTGCCATTGAACCCATCCAATGGCTTCAGCATGGGTTTCCCGTCGTTCATGATGCCTGTTCCGCTTGCGTCCACTGTGACTACATGGAACTTGCCTGAGCTCTTCAATCGTTTAATCACCAGCATTCCAAGCCCGGTGTTGTACGGACTCATGACGGGCAACCCGGAAGCTGTGCAAAGTATCATGGCATCCGTTGGTCGTGCGATTGCCAGTGGAGTGGATGTGCCGATGGTCAATCGGAGTTCCATTCGTAATTGGTCGAATGACTTCATGGCCGATGTACGCACGCAGCTGATCAATCTCGGCCTCCCCATTCGTGTGTCTCGGTCATTGCGTGGCGTGATGCTGAATGAACAATTTGTCGATAACCTGGTCAACCCGTTGAGTCCGTTCATTCCGGACCTGGTGGACCATGTAGTTCGTGCTACTTCGGTGACGCGAACAGCTGCGTTTGGCCAGACTTGTATTGTGTTTTTGAGACGGATGGCCCAGGCATTTGTCGAGTCCCTGCGGCTGATGGTCAATGATAGTGTGGAAGGCGGTGTGAATGCGGTTATGGAGAGTCTGCTGGTTCATTATGGACTGGAGCCAGGATTTGCGCGGTTCGTGGTTGACACCTTCATGCGCTGGAGTCAAGTCCAACCCATGCTTCCCAGTTCTTCGTCGTCTTCGTCTGCTGCGAGTGCTGTACCCCGAACGACAAATTCGCGACGTCGCAGTCGTGACGATTCCGATGCTGATGCCGATGCATTAGTACAGGATGGTGGCAGTACCAAACGTGTTCGTCGTGAATGAATGAGTGACATGAGTGAAAAATGAAAAAGACGTGCAAAGCGTAGACAGATGGATCGGTTGGTGGGTGGAGATGGATGGATGGATGGATGGTTGGTTGGATGGGTTGAAAGAAAGAGAATTGACAAGTATCCTTCTGTATTCTTGGATGGCTTTTTGTGTTCCTCTGATTTCTGTTTGTTGTTGGATGGAGACAATACGATGCAAACACCACGGGAGGAGAAAGATACAATGGGATGATGGCCAACAGTCGTCAACAGCCAGCACTCGATTGCGCAAAGACAGATAAAAGCAAACGACTTGAAGAATTGTGAAGTACAAGAGTTTATGCGATTGTATTGTCCCACAGTGCCGCCACGCTGCAGGCTGCCCGACAAGATGTGCTGAGAATACTACCCCCCAGCCGAGAAACAAAGCCTATATTATTCTACAGATAAAACCCCTCAATCACTGTGGCCGTTGGTCGCAGTCGTGAAGGTCTCCTGGTACCATTCCCACGTCTTGCGCAGTCCATGGTCAAGCCGCGTGGTCGGTGCATAGCCCAAGAGCTTTTGAGCCTTGGAAATATCCGCACAAGTGCGTGGCACATCGCCGGGTTGTTCGGGCAGATACTTGATCTGCGCCTTGCGACCGACCAATTGTTCAATCTTGGCAATAAAATCACTGAGATTCACGGGAGAACCATTGCCCAAATTGAACACGTGGTTGCCCTTAAGTGGAGTATCCAGCGACTTCAAGACGCCCTGCACAATGTCTTCGATATAAGTGTAGTCCCTCGAGGAACTACCATTGCCATATTGCTCAATGGTTTGGCCTCTGGCGATGCGGTCCATGAACTTGAATGGCGCCATGTCGGGTCTTCCACGGGGACCATACACAGTGAAAAAGCGAAGGCCAATGCAATCTAACTGGTACAAGTGATGGTACGTGAAGGCCAGCAATTCACACGTTTTTTTGGTCGCGGCGTACACGCTGACGGGAAAATCCACGACATCTTCTTCGCTAAACACTTGCTTGGTGGACCCGCCATACACGGAGCTGCTGGAGGCATACACAAATTTGGTCACACCAAATTGGCGGCAAGTCTCGAGCAAAATGGTGGTGGCCTGCACATTGGAATGGATGTACAGCAGTGGATTCTCCAGACTGGGACGCACACCGGCACGTGCGGCCAAGTGAATCACGGCGCGGGGCTTTGGGGAGGCGTTCTTGAACACATTGTGCACGAGTTTCTCGTCACAAAGGTCACCGATCACGATCTCGACGCGGTGACTACCAAACTCATTGGTCAGAGACTCGAGGTTGTCACGCTTGAGCTGCACATCGTAGTAATCGTTGAGTTCGTCGATGATGATCACGCGCTGGGTTGCATTGCGACTCAACAGGTCATGACATGTGTGGTAGCCAATGAAACCGGCGCCACCGGTGACCACGACGACGTTTGAAGTGGGATCCGACGTGATCAACGGAGATACAAAGGCATCATTCGCAGGCTCGATCGATTGTGGCGGCATGGGCGACATGTTGTTGTTTGGCTGAAAAGCTGAAAGTTGCTGAAAAGATATGGCTGAAGCAACGCCAACAAAGCTCGGGATTAAAGT
This sequence comes from Paralagenidium karlingii, assembly GCA_027475765.1. Lineage (NCBI taxonomy): Eukaryota > Oomycota > Peronosporomycetes > Paralagenidium > Paralagenidium karlingii. Next base: position 71,811 of record JAMFLO010000042.1, read on the forward strand.
GGGGCTGAACAGAATAAGCCAACCAGGACCAATCCAATTGAAGAGTGAGAGTCACTGCCCATTTACACTTCTGTGTCGGCTCGACCAGTGCTGAAAAGGGTGCTGAACAGGAAAGGACAACACCTTGTGTCAAACCTGCTGGGGCGACTGAGCCGAATCTGAAACTGGCCAATCACCATGTGCGTGTGGCGTCACGAACTGCTCCTGGCCAATCAAAAGCCATGCATCGTGCTTTTCGTTGGTGTTGGGGTGGCTGATACAAGGGTTGCGGGAATTCGATCGTGTTCTTGTCCGGTGAGAGTGTTATCGGTTTTCAAAGTGACGATGGCATAGTTTAGGGTAGAATAAGCATCTGAAACATCCGGCAGATCAATTTATGCAGGATTCTCTGGGGGAAGACATGACCAGAGCAAAAGGGATCAAGGTAGGAATAGAGATGGCATCAGCTTCGTGGAGAGAGTAGTATTCGCTGTTGTTCGACGAGAACATTGGAGAACAATAGAGTCCTCCATGGGTGCGATCCAATTAACTGAGTGATGGTGGGATAATTTCCTTTCAAGAGCTTGTACTTCTTCGGCTTTGTGGCTTTTGCTGGCGGATCTTGGCTTCATTACGTGAACTTAAAGCATGACGTAAACATCTTTTTTGTTCTGTGCAATGATATAGCCATGGGCATACAACTGTGCCTCTAATATAAAAAGTTGTTACGACTATATTGGTAAATAATTTTCTATGGGACAATAGAGTACTGTACGTGTCCGACCTGTAACTGTGCTGTGTTTGTGGAGTGCCTGTTGGTTGTGTGTGAGATTCACTTGGGACGCTCCACATCAGGCACATTACAGGGAGTCTCAGAACAACCAATGTGGATCGCCCCAAATCACAACAGATGAGTCCAACCAAACCAAATGTGGAACGCTCCAAAGGAATCTCGTCAAACCAGGTGTTCCACCTCGTCGACTCAGAATCAGAATCAGATCAGAGTTGAGCAACGGTCAGTTGGTGTACCATTGGCAAGGGAATGATGCGCAAAGTGTTGGTGGTGATCGGTACAACGGGCGTCGGCAAGACCAAGCTGTCGATTGATCTCGCGAAGGCCGTGAATGGCGAAATCATCAACTCAGATGCCATGCAAGTGAGTCTTTCTTCTGCTTGTATTTCTGTCTTGATAGCCGTTTAGTCGTTGCTCACTCTTCAAATGACGACACTCGGGTGACCACCGTTCAGATGTATCGCGGCCTGGACATCGCAACGGCCAAAGTGACGGAAGAAGAGAAAGAAGGCATCGAACATCATCTTTTGGACATTGTGGACCCAAAAGACAAAGCCAACGTGTTGGATTACAAGCGCCAGGCTCTTGCGAAAATCGAAGAAGTGCTTTCGCGGGGCAAGACACCCATTATCGTGGGTGGCACTATGTACTACACCCAGTCGATTCTCTGGAAATCCCAACTAATGGATGACAATTCACTGGTGAAAATGCCGCCGCGAGACGAACGTCAGGTGGCCAAATTGCGACACCAATTGCAGCAGATGGATGCCCAGCAGAAATACGACCAATTGTGCCAAGTGGACCCCCTAATGGCCCAGAAATTGCATGTCAACAATGTGCGCAAAGTGCATCGAAGCCTGCAAGTGTTCTACGAGACCGGAGTACCCCACTCCAAATGGATGGAAAGCCAGAGAGTCAACAAACGCAACCAAGAGAAACTCTTTGACGCCTGCGCTTTTTGGGTTCACTGCACCAAACCCGTGTTGGACGTACGACTCTCCAAGAGAGTCGAGACTATGCTTGAAAACGGACTGGAGGATGAGATCAAACGATTGTATGAGCAGGTTAAACATCATGTTGCACCAACGGAAGGTGCGGATGGCTCTGTTCATGCAGAAGCGTCTTCATCGGATGACGAAGACGACTCCCATGAGGATGTCGATGGATCTGTGGGCATTCTTCAGGCAATTGGCTTCAAAGAGTTCTATCCTCTTCTCCTTGCGATTGAACAAGCAAAACCCAAGGAATTGGCAATGGAGCAACGTGATGAACTGATGAAATCGTGCGTTGAACAACTCAACATTGCTACTCGTCAGTACGCTCGACGTCAACTCAGCTGGATCCGCAACCATTTTGTGCCTCGCAATATCCCCGTGTACCAGTTTGACTCGAGTGAGGTCAGTCAATGGCCTGAAAATGTTGCCACACCAGCTGTGGAGATCGCCAAGCGGTTCTTAGACGACCAAGAAATGGACGAAGAGCACGAGTCCAGATTTCGTGTGGCGCAAGAGACTGGTTCGAAGGTTCAATGGCAGCAAAACACTTGTGAGATCTGTGGCAACCGTCAGTTTGTAACTTTGGAGCAGTGGCAGGCACATCTCAAATCCAAGAAACACAAGTATCATCTCAAACGCGTCGCAATTGAGAAGGAACAAGCAGAGAAGCAGCAACAACAGCAACAGCAACAACAAGCAGAGGAACCCAAGCCCGAAGCATTAACGTCATGCTCCACCACGTCATGATCCTTGCCTTCCCAGCTCATGGTTCGCTTGCTTTTGCTTGTAACCCAACTTGAATAGAACTCAAACTCTATAGCTTTCATTGGGTTTTGACTCGTTTGCTGTTCAAATTGGCGGCAAGTTGTGTCGCCAGCTCCTCTCCAAGCCGTTTCGAAGAGCATTTGGTGATCGGAACAACTGTCGCACTAGTTTCAGCCTCCTGCTGGTCTGCGGAAGACGATTTGCCACTCGCAGCAGCGGCAATGGCACGCTCAATGTGTGGACTCGTGGCCTTGAGGTGACCGGCTTGTTCCAGAGCCATCACTTGTTGCAGTTTCGATAGCGATTCTTTGTAGGTGGGGATCAGCAATTGTAGATGGGAAGCGTCCAACGCGTAGGGCTGCAGTAGATTGTTTTCGGCCTTTTTTAGCATTTTGAAAAGCATTTTGCGTTGACCTTTTTTCACCAGAGTCACACAATTACCATGTCTTCCTGCTCGTGCGGTTCGCCCAACTCGATGAATATACGTCTTGAGAAAGCTCGGAACGTCATAGTTGACCACGTTGGCTACGTTGTCAATATCCATACCACGTGCCATCGCATCAGAGCAAACAATCACTTGCACTTTGTTGCGCTTGCAGTCGGCGACGAGCATGGAGCGCTGTTTTTGGGTCAACGAACTGGAGAACTCACGTACCACCAGTTGCGGAGTCTCGGCTGAAGAAGAATGAGAGGAAGAAGAGCCAAAGAACAGTTGAAGCAAGCGACACAGTCGATGGGTCGAATTGACTGAAGACGTGAACACGACCGATAGTGAGTCTGAAAAATCGTGCAGCAATTCCAGAAGGATCAAAGGCTTGGAGCCTGCGTCGCATTCGATCATATATTCTGCAAGGTTCTTGGGAGTCGCATAGAGTTTCTGTTCGTCATGCTTTGAGGCTTTCTGGGGTGTCGGCACCTCTGGGTTTGTGGTTGCGCCATCGTCTTCTGCATCACCGTCATCGCCAGACACCTCTTCACTTTCTTGCTCTTCGTCCAAGTTATCATCCTCGTCGTCATCATCCATACGACCAATCTTGGTCAGCTCGGCGTGGCTCATCCCGATGGCTGCCAATTTTCGAGGATTTCTCGTCAGCGTCGCAGACAAGAGAACTCGTGTCAGTGGCGTCTTGATACGTCGGCGATCAATGCTATCGGCACGACGGGAAGTCACTCCAAAAAGATCATTAAAGCTAGCAAAAGCCTTTTGTGCCCGGCTCTGTTCGCTGTGGTCCGCAAAGACGCTTGCATACACTTTGGCGATCCAGTCCTGATAGGATTGATTCAGCAAGCGATCGGCTTCATCGACGATCAGAAACTGCAAATGCTGCAGCGTAAAGCCTGGTGTCTGTTCAAGGTGATCCACCAGTCGACCAGGGGTTGCGACCAAGATATCCACAGCACTGACACCTCCAGCGCCAGTGCGAGACGCACCCATTGCATTGGCATCGGTGCTGGCGTCTCCAAGTGGTCCCACAAGCGTCTCCTGTTCCACACTAAAGTTGGACTGCCCGATGGCCAATCCGCATTTGAGTGGCTTATCCAGGCTTTGACAGAACTTGCTGACGATTCCATGCACTTGGATGGCTAAATCTCGACTTGGCAACACGATCAGCGCACGGAGTCTGCACACAATGCGCGTACTCAGCCGCTGCACGATGGGCACCACGTACACTAGCGTTTTACCACTTCCAGTCGGTGCGGAAATGCAAATGTCATGAATGCGATCATGGGAAACGTCCAAAAGTTGCGGAATCGACGCGATTTGAACCGGAAAAAACTTGGACACTTTCATGTCTTCCAGACATTTTTGAATTTCTGGTCGAATGGCCCATTGTGCACACAGATCCGCCACGCTCTTGCCAGAAGCTCTGGCGCTTGTGCTAGTAGCCATGTTGCAACTGAAGGTCTTGCTTGGGCTTGCAAGTGGTGGCGAGAGTTGAATTTCAGCCAATCCGATGGATGCCTTGGTGGATTTCCACCAATCAGATCGCTTGATTGGCAACCAGTGCTTGATTGGTGGGCAACCTGTGTGTCGGTGTCAATAGCCGACAGTTGATTGGAAGAGGCATCGCCATCCGCCGCCAACGCGCAAGCAAGTCGAATCCAAGCCAAAAGCCCAACCACGATGGCGTCGCACCATCACCGCTCGGGGCCACTCAAGCAGCAAAACAAGAAGCACAAGACTGGTAAACACGAATCCAAGAGTCTGATCAGCAAGAAAAGTGGCGGCAAAGTGGACCGCAAGGCATTGCTCAAGGGCTCCACGAATGCGTCGGCGTTGCAGGCCAACAGCAAGCAACAGCGTATGCAAAAGCAGAAATTGCAACGCCAAAAGCAAAAAGAAGAACTGTGGATGAAGAAACGACTCGGCGCCGGAAGCCACCAGGGTCCGCCAAAGATTGTGGCGCTGGTTGCGTTGAGTGAGGAGGCCGATTTGGCGGAGATCAAGAAGAGCATTCTGCAGGGCGCGAGCTCCATGGAAGAACCACAACAGGATGTCCTTCCGAATGTCGTGGTAGCCGCGTTTGCTCAGCACAAGCAAAAGATTTGTGTGGTCGAGTGTGGCAACGACCCAATGATGGCCCTGGATGCCGCCAAAGTCGCCGACCTTGTGGTGTTTGTGTTGCCCGTGCAGAATGGCGAGGAACATGCCGTGAGCGCCAATGGCGACAAGATCATGTCGTGCCTTCGTGCGCAAGGCATGCCAAGTCTGGTGGGCGTGGTGTCGGGACTCGAATCACTTGCGCCAAAGGCCCAGAGCGAAATGAAAAAGTTTGGCACGCGTTTCTTCCAAAGCGAGTTTGGAGACCAAGTAAAAGTCACCTTCCCCAGTTCTCAGAGTCAAATCACTCGCGCAATTCTCAGTTTGAGCCCCAAAACAATCCACTGGCGCGAAAGTCGCTCGTATTTGCTAGCGTCCAGCGCCAAAATGGTGCCTTCCACAGAGCAAGCCGACGTGTGTGATCTACACGTATCCGGTTACTTGCGAGGCAAGCCGCTTTCGGTGAACCAATTGATGCACATCACGGATGTCGGCACCTTCCAGATGGAATTCATCGCCAAGTCCCAAGTTAAGTCGGTGCTGGTCGATGAAGCAGCCGCCAAAGATCCCTCTTTACAACAACAACAACAACAACAAGCCGTGGAAGACTATGAAGTCTTGGTGCGTGCCAATCCTTCCCTGCAGGAAGATCTCAAATACGAAGCCGATGTCGATCCGTTTGCTGCGGAACAAACGTGGCCGACTAAAGAAGAATTGGAACAGGCCGAGCAAGAAGCCAAGCGGAACAAAACGAAAAGCATTCCAGGCATGTCCGATTACCAGGCTGCGTGGATGACTGAAGACGATCCACAGGAAGAACGCAACTCGAAAGACATCGCTATGGACGATGACAATGAAGGAGATCTCGATGAAGACGAGCAGGCACCTGTTCCTCAGGGCTTTTGCAAGACTGGGAGTTCGACCCGTTCGGATGTGGATGATGAGGATGAAGATGGAGATGACATCTCCATGGCCGACGAGGATGATCTTGCGACTCGAGAAAAAGAAATGGCCAAGCGCAAACTAGAAAAAGAGAACATGGAATTCCCGGATGAAGTCGAGGTGCCGACAGATTCAATGGCCAAGACCCGCTTTGCTCGGTATCGTGGTCTCAAGTCCATGCGCACCAGTGTGTGGGACCCGAAGGAGTCATTGCCCATGGATTACGCGCGCTTGTTCCAGTTTGACGACTTTGTCAATACCCAGCGAAGAGTTCTTTCCCAGGCCAAGCAAGTTGAGGAAGATTTGCGTACACAAATGACCCAGATCTTCCGCAAACAGTCGATGGCGTCGTCCAAGCCTCGCTCGTCCACGATGGGAAGCTCCATGGACCAGGATACCGCCATGGAAGACGTGGAACCTATGGAAGCAAGTAACGAAGAGACTGCGAAACTGAGTGAAGGCTATGTTGCTACTGGCATTTTTGTGACCATTTGCATCAAGCAAGTGCCCATCGACAAGCTGTGCAAGCGAATCCAAGAGATCCCTGGTACCCCGTTGATCATGGGTGCTTTGTTGCGTCATGAGAATCGTTTGTCCGTGCTGAATTTTTCCATTCAGCGCGCTACCAGCGGGACTTTTGGCGATGCCACGTTGAAATCCAAGGATACTCTGCAATTCCACTGCGGTTTCCGTCGCTTTGAAGGCCGACCAATCTACTCGGACCAAAGTCTCAAGAGTGACAAGCACTTGTTCCACCGGTTCTTGCCGCAAAGCGGCTGGTGCGTTGCGTCGGTGTATGGTCCAGCGACTTTCCAACCAGCCTCGGTGTTGTTGTTCCGCTCGACTGGAAAATCTCAAGACCAGGAATTGGTGGCGAGCGGCACGTTGCTGAACGTGGACCCTGATCGTATCGTGTTGAAGCGAGTGGTCATCACCGGTACGCCAGTCAAAGTGAAAAAGCGCAAAGCCGTCGTGCGCTACATGTTCCATTCACCCGAGGATGTGCGATGGTTCAAGCCCATTGAACTGGTCACCAAACACGGCATGACGGGCCATATCAAGGAATCGCTCGGTACCCACGGCGATTTCAAGGCCGTCTTCAACAAACCCGTCAAACAACACGACACAGTGTGTCTCAACTTGTACAAACGCGTCTATCCAAAGTTTTTGACCCAATAAACAAACCCAACGGAGCATATATTGTAGCACTTGAACGAGTAAATAACACGAGAGTCACGCGAATATACCCACACGACTCGTTGGATCAGTGCATTTACATCTGGCATCGATGCAGCCTCTTTTCACGACGACTTTCACTGCTCTATGGATGCAGTTCAGGGTCGAAGCCCAAAGCACAGTGCATTGATGTTCGTGAGGATGGAAATGAAGCCAAGATGCGTCAACAAAAATGTCAACAGAATCGATGACATAGTACACCATGGACTATTGGATGCCGCAGAAAACCCTGGAACCGCATCAGTTAGCACTCGTGGCACTCAAAGCAGCGATGTCACAGGGTAACCTCAACGGGTTCCCAATTGCAATCGAAACGTCAAGTCAAACCATTCGATGGACAATTCCTCATAAAGCCTGGTTATTTCCTTACGCGGTGACTGCATTGTGAGACGATATACTCGCAAATACTATCAAATCTGGCCTTGATCTCTTCGGCTTCTCTAACCTGTTGGTTCTCTTGGTGGTGCTGCTGTGTGCCTTCTATGCCTGGCGGTTGTTTACCGTTTTCTTCTTTGTCATTTTGATCTGTTGGCTTGGAGGTATCGAGCAGACCCAACACGGACACGCTTTGCAAGCCAAACACTTCACCGAGTTGCTGCGAAGACATGTGCAGCGCGCAAATGGGAACACCAAACAGTCGACACAGCACGGGAATCTGGCCAAAGCCATGGACCGGCGCCATAGCATTGCTGTCACTGGTGCTCTGGTTGGCAGTGGACGCAGTGTGTTTGAGGGCTTTGTGGAGCGTTGGATTGGTTGCAAAGACCACCACCCGCATTCTTCGGATGTGGCGAGTGACTTGATTGACACCAAAGAGAATGGAAGCTTCACGACACGAAGATTCCGTGGTCTTGCACAACTCGTTCTTGGTTGGGTCTTTGCGTTGGCGAAAGCGCTGGTCGAGCAATGGCACTAGTTCTTTTTGAAAACGATCCAACAAGATGTCGCGGGTCTCTTTGGAGACCGTTTCAAACTGGACGGGACTGGTCAGATACTTTGGACGGTGCTGAATCTTGGAAGAAGCCGAAAGTGAGCCATTGATGTTGGCTTTGGACTGCTTTTTGGATGCAAACGGCGCAACAAACGCTTTGCCCATTGGTCGCTTGGTTGCTTGCTGCTTTGATTGGGGTCACAATCCTCCAACGGTTGGCCAATGAACTCCCCTTTTCATATAACCTTTATGATCAGATACACCTGATAAAATTTCGGCATGAGATCTCTGCTTGTACACTGAAATCCTGCACTTATTACCTTTGTAATCCAATATTCTTCTCACATCCAGATAGCATATAATGTTTTGTGCAGAAGTACGCAAATATGTGGTGTGGATTGCCCAAAACAATACCGTACGACACGCCTTCGCTCCACCTCCCAACCCAGGAACAGGGGTGGGGCAGGCGTGTCTCTGGCTGTCCAGAATTTCACCCAATCTGTGCGCTGCAGGACCTTGGTGTGTCACACACCACCTCCTCCATATTTGACTGAATACCTTCCTGTACGCCTGACTGACGCCTTGGCATTGGGAAGAAGGCGGCAGCCAGCAGGAACGGGGAGAAAACACAGCAATGAGTCTGCCACGGTTTCGAAGTGGATCGCCGCGTGGCAGCGAGCGTTCGCTGGTGGGAAGTGTCAATCGACGATACGCGGCGCTTCCTCGCAACAGCGGTGACGAAAACGATCCGTCGGGTCGCCCCATTCTGATGGCCGAAGAGGAAGAAGAAGAAGAAGAGGAAGAAGATCACTTTCAAGGCGAAGCGCATCGGCTGATGGTACGTCCAACACGCTCCGATGCGCCTTCTTCATCGTCGTCGTCATCGTCATCGTCCCCAACGAATGCGATGTCCACGGAGCGACTGCGCGCCGCCCAGACCCAGTCGTCCTCGTCTGCAGTTGACCCCGAGCGGTCACTAGAAGCACCACCACCCCAGGGTCAGCGAGAAGGCTTACGCAGTCGAAGAAACAGTCTTCCTGACGCAGAAGAACAAACACAAACACAAGTACGAGCGATTGTGGACGAAGAAGCCGAAGCCGAATCAGGTCGCACCCAGCAACAGCACCATTTGGCCACGATTCCGTTGAGTGACAACAACGCCGACCACCAACCAACTGCCGCCACCTCACAAACCGAAGAAGACAAAGAAACAATGAGTTCTCCTCACGCAGACGACCACGAGCAAGAGCAGGATGCTGACAACACCAACCGCGAGGAAACAGAAGCGGAACATGCAGCGCGTGCTGATGGCATGGTGGAGATTCGAATTCTGGACCTGAAAGGCACATTTTTCACCATTTGGTGTCGTCTGGAATGGAAAGTGGACGTGCTTAAGCGATTGATCTTTGAAAAAACCGAAGTGGAAGAACAAAGCCAGCGGCTGATTTATCGCGGAAGAGTATTGGAAGATGACAAGGACCTGAACGAGTACAAAGTTGAAGATGGGCATACGATTCATCTCTTTGTGCGCCGCGTACCGGACCCAGAACCTGAAAATCAGGTGGACCATGCCAACGGGGAAGGCGCGCGCAACGAGAACCATTTTCCAGACGGCAGTGGCATGACGGTCGTTCATATTGCGAGTGATACCATTTCTTCCGCTGTGCATCCATTGGATTCCGCACGACGAGTGGATCCGTTGATGCTGGACACGCCGTTGGGCAATTCAGCGCGCAGAGTTAAACTCTGGAGTTCGTTTTTGTTGATCATATACACGATGAAAGTCATGGGTCAGGTGGCCCTGCTGGCAAACGACCAGCAACAGCGCAACAATGGCGAACCCTTGACAGAAGAAGAACGGGAATTCCAAGAACGCTACCAACGCTATCAACGCTACGAATACCCCGCGCTATTCAATCAAGATCCACTAGTCGGGGCGATTGAATTGTTCATTCATGCGTTTGGTGTGTATGTTGGGTGTGTGGGGTTCAAGGCGGCTCATGAGACAGATGTGCGGCCGATTCGATTTTATTGTCGTGGTATTGTGTGGCTCGCGGTCCTGACACTCGCAGAACAGATATTCATCACCATTCAAATTTCCCATTCCGACCTGTTCAAGAAAGACCAGGACAATGCCACCACAACAGCACCCAATCCATACACATATCCTTATGGGCGGCCCGAACCAACTTTGGAAGACATTGTGTCAGCCAACATCTTCCAAACCGTGATGTTGTTTGTGATGTGGGTTATTGCAATTCATCACTCGATTGAGCATCTCCGTGAAGTGAGTCGCTACAACGCATCTTTTGCTGCAGCGGCCATGAATGCAATGCCACCAATGAATCCTGCCGAGACCGTGTGAGCAAGCCTGGGCAGAGATGATCAGATGATTTACATCAAGACGCACTGGTGACGCTTTCTCGAATAGTGTGGAGTGCAACTGTGAAGTAGGATGCTTTTGAGGATGCTACCCAGGGCAACACCATCAAGTCAGTAGACGGATTCCGTTCGTGAGCCAAAACCGCAGAAGAAAGTGAGTGGTAGTATGAACAGTCTTTGGGTTTGTTTGTATGTCTTGTGTTGGTGTTGAATACACTTAGAAAGCCCCCATCGCGTGCCGCTTGTGTCCATCTTTCGGATCTCTTCGAGGCTGGTGACGCAAGTGTAACGACCTGATGCTCCCCAGGTCATGAAACGACGCGGAATCGCGACTAAGTACGAACACAGCACAAAGGACTCTTTGGAGCGAAGGCAACGGCACGTTGCGTTCAAGTCTCGATGGCTTCTTCGGATTTCGACGACATCTTTGGCGATTTGAAGAGCGACCAGCAGAGTCAACCGACACCGACGACTTTGTCACCAGGAATCGATGAAGCAAGTATCTTTGGGGACCCGGCTGGAAGTCAGCAAGCTGACAAACCAGCCGGTGCAGTGATTAAACCCACTGTCGATGCAACGACACCTTTGCCACCTTCCGACTCCGTTCTCTCTCAGCCTGTTTCACCATCACAAGACGAGTTTCTGTCGTGGCTGGATGACGAGGGACCGAAATCTCAGGCTCCAACTCCAACTCCGGCGCCCACGATTCCAACGCCTTCGTCGTCTCAAGCGGAACCTCCACCTGCTCCCGCTCGTGAAACACAATTGTTGACTTCTTCTGGCTCGAATTCTGGATCAAAGACTAACAGTGGGAGCAATCTAATGGACTCTTCGGCTGCAAATCCGTTTGATGATGTGGATTTGGATGCTCCAACTCCACCAGCCCCGGCGCCGAAATCCACTACCCAGCCGTCTTCCCGCTCCGCAAGTCACCACAATTCGTTCGACTCTAAACAACCAGCAACTGTAGTACCCCCCAGTCCGTTTGAGATTGATGACGATACTTCCGCTCCACCAGCACAACCAACAAGGACGTCCATTTCCAGCGCAGAGACTGCCACAGCAGATCCTCTTGTTGCAAAAGTAACACCAACACCAACACCAACACCAACACCAACACCAACACCGCCGGCTTCCTCCGCAGATGTGGATTCGTCCGACCCATTTGCAGAGACTCCCGCACCTTTTCCCTCTTCTCTCACAAGCAGCAGCACACCCTTTTCCGCGACGACTGCTGCTGCATCTTCAACAACAACTGCAGCAAATCCCTTTGCAATTGGAGATGACGACGACTTTGACTTTGAAAAAATGATCCAGGACGCCAAAAGCGGCATCGCACGAGGCACAATCGGCGCTGGGTTGGACAAATCCTCGAGCAATTCACTCCCCATCAAGTCGCAGGCATCCACCAAATCACTTCTTCCCAGAATCGACTTTGGCAATCTTCTCTCGACCTTTCGAACCAATGGAATCCTTGACGTTGTGAATCGATTGCCCATGTGGCAACAAGCGTGCCAGATGGACGATCCGACCAAAGTGAAAGCCACCAGTTCTCTTTCTTTGTACTCTCTACAGACCACCACACTGGATCTTCCATCGCAGCAATTGCTGCACCAAGACGTCGAAGCCATTTGCTCCAACATTTTTGGTTGCGCCAGCCATCAACAGCTCCTCCAGGCCACGAAAGAGACCATGGACGATGCCACGCGACTGGTGTTTCTGGAAAACACCGAGATTGTATTGACTTTTCTCTGCAAGACGCTGCAGCTTGGAGACTACGTGGCCGGTCTGGCTAGCTGTCTGGCACCCGTGATTTGCATGAGCGGTGTGGATCCGTTGCGACTCGATCTGGTGGCTTTGTTGGTCGAGATTTGTGGCAAAATACTGCCGTTCACCAGTAAGAAAACCTCGTTGAGTGCAATCGCACAAGCGAGACGCAAGCTCGTCAAACACTTAGTGTTGTATCATGCGCCGCAATTAGCGTTCCATCTAGAACAGAATTTTGCCGACTGGACCGGCAGCACCGCAACCGATGCCGCTTCTTCGCAAGGCATCGGTCTTCCAGACTCGTGGCTGGGATCCATGTTTGAAGGGGACCAATTTGCTGCAAGTAATGGTGGTATTGACCATCTTGTCAAGATATGGGATTGCTGTTTGTTGGCCAATTGGCCGCCCATGGCGACTACTCTGACTGGTACTTCCAGTGCAAACGCAGCCTCGACCACTTGTGGTGCCTCGGGCATGGCGTCAATCGTGGGCTGCTTCATTGTTGTGTACTTGATCACCAAAGCCGAGCGAAAGTTTTTGCGCATGCAACGAGATCAACTCCGCAACTGTTTCGCGCAAACGATGAGCGATTTGCTGTCGGATCCAAGTGAAAAGCTGGTGGTCGGCGTGCAAAAGCTGCTCGAGTCGACGCCACCAAGCTTTTGCGCCCAGATTCGTCAAGTCACGAGCTCGCTGCCCACCAATGAAGCGCTGGTCGGTAATTCATTGACTTCAGGATCCACTCCACCCATTTTGCAGCGACAAAACTCGGGAGGAGTCACTCCAACGAGTCCAAGTGCAGCGGCTGCGGCGGTGCCAGTCAGTCCCTCTGGTGGGGGACTTGGCATGGGCTTGGCACTTGGTGGAGGTGTCAACAAGCTCACTGCGCTGGCTGTGGCGTCCACGACCGGAGTCAAAGAACTCTCCAGTCTGATGATTGATATGCCCACAAAGCTGCTTCACATGGTGCCGACCGGCGGCGCCAATTTTTCCAAAAATGCACGGGAAGATCCGCGAGTGCTGCAGGAATACGCGCAGACGCTACAACGGGAGACTTCGGGCGGCTTTTGCCTTGGTCTGGAGCCACGTGAAGTGCTTCCGACCATGTTTCACAGCTTTCGAAGCGCCAATTCCACGCCAGCATCGGCTTCCAATGGCGAACGACTTCGTTTCTTCTTGATCGACTGCCGCCCCAGTGAGAAAATGAGTTTCAATGGTCAGTTGCCCACGGGGTTCCGCTTTGATCCAGAAAACGCTACCATGGACACTTCCCAGCTGGACCAGGTGCTGCGAACCTTAACGTCGGCCAAGACGACGGTGCATTTCTGTATCCTAGGCGTTGGTCCATTTGTGTCCAAAGACATTCGCTCCAAGACGACGTTGCTTGAAGAATACGCCAAGGACCTAGCACGCGTGAACGCGGCCGTGTTGTTCCTGACCAAGCGAGGATTTGCCCACGTGAGTGTACTCGAGGGTGGTTTCACGGCGTGCCACAAGTTTTTGTTCCAGTGCAAGTCGTTGAGTGTCGCCGATCTCGTGGATCATGATGCGCTACGCTGTGAGTTCTGTCAGCAAGAAACCACCAAAGAAGAGATTCCCGAGGTGACCAGTCCGATCGCCATCACGACTCCATCAAGTGCGGTGTCTTTGGATCCAGATCCCATCAACACTGGCATCCGCAGTGGCGAGCGAGACGCATCGTTTGGCAACCGCGAAGCTAGCTCCTCTTCCGCGTCTTCTTCAACGTCAGCATCGAATGAAAGTGGAGACCAGGGCACTGCACAAAAGAAAAACTCGTTCTCCACGCGCCCTGGAGCAGCGTTTGACGCCAAAGCCATGTTTGACGCCCGCAGTGGATCTGGCGGTGGATCCTCGGGCAACAAAATGTTTTCCAGTCTGACTGGAGCTCTCAAAGCCGGTGGCAAAAACTTGAGTACTCTGAGCAAAAACTCGCCGACGGCTTCGGCCATGGGCAGCAAATTGCGCAGTTCGTTGACGCATTTCGGCACCGAGAGCCTCGAGTTTATGAAAAAAGAAGCCAACGTCGTCAAGCAAATGACCACCGGGGCGACTTCGGGTGGAGGCTCGCCCAAAGGAGTCACAGGTGGCTCGACCACCAACAGAGGAGGTCCGCAAGCATCGCTGTCCCCCGGTGGTGGTGGTGGTACTCGACGAGCAAGTGGCGGTGGATTCATGGACGGAGGTCCTGACGAGATGCCCAAGAAGGAGGAAGAAGTGTTTACAATCGATGACGAAGAAGAAGACGAGGAAGGTGGAAGTGGTGCAACCCGTGGAAGCGGTGGTGCTGGTGCTGGTGGTAACGCTCACCACACTGCAAGTCACGACTCGTCCAACTCCAGTTCTCGCGAGAGTTCGTTTGATCAATCCACTAGCAGCATCCACCAAGTCGAGAAAGACCATTTGCACCAACTGTGCAAGGGGCTTCGTATCAACCGCGTGCAGCTGCTCTCAATCGGGTCCATTGCGTTCTTTTCAGGGTACAAAAAGAAAATTATCAGCGTGCAGCCCGCGCCGTTGGGGTCCAGTGCGCCGCCGACCCACACGGCCAGCATGCTGCCTCGTTCCTTTGCGGTCGGTGAAAACCATTTACTGGTGCTCAAGGCCGACAAACACCAGCCCGAGGTCTACTCGGTCAAGAGCTGCCACTCATTGTCCCACGTGCAGCGCATGACCTGCCTCAAGAAAAACGCGTTGGTTGTGACCATCTATTACCGCTTCAAACACCCGCAGACCAAACAAATCGTCGAGCGCAAAAACGTCTACGAGTTGCAAGAACGCGATGAATTCATCAAAGTCATCAAGCAAACCATGGAGAAAATGAATCCGTAACGAGACCATAAGACCAGGAGGAGACCACGAGACCTTTGGAGCGCACACTTTGTCAACCGAAG
The DNA here is from genome assembly GCA_027475765.1 of Paralagenidium karlingii. NCBI lineage: Eukaryota > Oomycota > Peronosporomycetes > Paralagenidium > Paralagenidium karlingii. The sequence goes on from JAMFLO010000042.1 coordinate 87,055, forward strand.
ACAGTTGACCTAACAATCCATGGCGCACTTTTTGGCGTGGGGATCACTGACCGATTTGCACACTACTACCACAAAAGTTGGCATTCTTCTTCTTCCCAGACGCTTTTTCTCGTCCTCCTCTTATCCACGTCCCATTTGATGCACCAGAGCGTATCTGCTGCTGCTGCTGCTGCTGTTGTTGTTGTTGTTTTTGTCTTGTTTGTCGTCGTGCTTGACCCGAAATAGCAGGCTTCCCATCAATGTCGATCTGATCCAGGAGCACTGAACACTTTTGAACTCTTGGTCCTGAAGACACTCGCGACCGTTGACAACCAACGCGCTGGTGCTTGCGACGCAACTTTCCACCACCCCTTTATTTGTCTTTGGGGGTGTCGGTAGTTGTTATTCTCGATTCATTTCCGTAGCGGCATCCAAATGGACAAATCACCGGGTAAACGCGACTCGCAAGCATCCAAAATCGATGAAGTGGCGCGCAACCAAATCTGGCGAGAGCAACTCAAAAAGGAATACTTGATGGAGGGTGCGCTGACGCCGTTTCAATTCAATCCAAAGACCTGTAAGTCATCACGATTGCCTGTCGTTCTCTCTCTCGCGTTCTCTCTCTCTCTCTCTCTCTCTCTCTCGCACAGACACACACATGCGGTTGACTGATTTTTGGTCAATATGCCCACGTGTGACATCAGTGGGTTCCGTCACTTTGAAGCCGACCTTGACGAATCCACATCACTTTGCCAAGCCCATCGACGGCCACGATAACTTGGGCATCTCGGCGAAACTTGCGGAAATCACTAAACGACCCAACGAGAAACAACCCATGGCCATGACTGAGGCCCAACGCATCGGGTACGACCTAGAACCCATTTTCGTCACCAACGCCACTAGAATCATTTGCGACTGACGCGTTCACTTGGTCCCCCAGATGGACTCATGAGGCCGCACAGACAGGAATTCGAGCCGAAATGCAAAAGCGAATGACCAAAGGACGTGGCAGGTAAGGAGGATGCATCGAGTATGAAAGAATGGACGGTCGTACTGGAGCTGATCGTAATCGTTTTGCTACATCGTCTTGTTCAGTTGTGATGTGACCAAATTTGCCGACACTTATTGCACCATGGCAGGATGCAGTCCTTTTGCCGACAAAGGAACACGATAAGAAGACCCAGCTCTCGTGGAATAGTATCCAACGATGAGAATCCAATTGATTGCTTCTGATTAGTTCCATTTTACAAACCATCCGGACCAACACTGTACCTGCTATTGGGAGCTCTGCGATGCAAGACTTGCCGTGGAGCTCTGCTTTCCATACTTGCTGTCCGAGGACCCTGGCGCACTTCCAGCACCACCAGCCTGGCTTGACCCAGAGGAAGAGTTATTGCCGACTGGAGATGTCTTTGGCAATTGAGGAAGCATACTGAGAGTCGGCGAGGAGTCAGGTTCTTGGCCAGCATTCATTGACTTTTCATCCAAAACGGCCAGTTGATTGCGAAGCTCTTCGATATGCGATAGCACAACCCTTCGGTGACCCTTTTTCACCTGCATATCCTTCAGATCTTGTTCGTCAATGGTTGCCAGACCACGCAGAGTATCGAATCCATCTTTCTCAAAATTTTCCGTGTACTCATCCATCTTGAGGGACTTCAACCAGTTGTGTACTGTGTTGATATCACGAGTACGCGTGTTCAATTGGGCTTGGCCCTGACCTTGGGCAAGGTTTTGATTCTGGTTCAGCCCTGTGCGGTCCCCCATCATCGGATTGTAACTCGGAGGACCATTCATATCACCTTCTTCTTCCGTCGCCGACTGAACACTCCCGTGAACACTGTCATCATTTGCATTGGAGGCATACTCGTCGTTACCTTCTTCCCACGCCTGAAGTCTGGCCGCCAGCGAGCTATGACCAGCTTCAAACGCACACCGCGAAGGCGTCTTACCAGTCTTTGAAGCACAACAACCGTGGCGGAAAGTCAGACCACAACAACAGGTGAACAGGACAAGACAGAACAAAAAGCACCCACCGAAGTCTGAAGAAAGAACTTTTGAGGATTGCGAATCTTTCGCACAAGCCACACAGCACACTCTTTGTGACCACCCAAAGCGGCCAAATGAAGTGCATTTCGACCAAACTGAACAGTTGCATCGCGAACACCAGTGAGATGTGGGATCCCAACTGAACCGAATCGATAGAGCAAAAGCCAGATACCTTGTCCGCGTCTGTCCAGACTCGAAAGTGTTCTCCAAGAAGCTTCAGAGTCGACAAATGCCCCGCTTCTGCTGCCCAATGCATAGCATTCTTGCCATTCTAGGTTCAAAACTCCCATCAGCATACCACCCTTCCACAAATGACACATGGAGAGATGGTGGCACACCTTGTCGCGCATATACCGCAAAGGGTATGAGCCGTTGATCTCTTTGATGATACGAATGAGCTCTTCGTTGTCGCCTTCTTCCGCCGCATGCACAAATGTCTGCGCTTTTTCGTACCAACTCTTGAGGAATTGCACACATTTGTGTTTATGTTTGTCTTTGGCGAGCTGATACGCCGTCTTGTTGTCCTGGTTACGGTGGATGCGAGTTGATCAGCACATGATCTGGCGACCAGCAGGCATGTTCCCCCCACAACCCACACGACGACTCACATAGCTCGTGATGTGCACATCGATGCCCTTCATGCAGAGATACTGCACCACTTCTTTGCGTCCCTTGGAGGCTGCCCAGTGCAAACAGGTGCCGCCATACTCGTCAATGGCATTGATGTCGATGGGATGCGGGCACTCCTCCAATAAATACGCCACCACATCCAAATGGCCATTGATGGCTGCGGCATTGTGCGCCAAACGTCCATACTACAAACGCCCGGACCAGTCCATTTCCACTCGTCAGCGCCATCCAACCATGGCATTCATGCATTCAAATTCGCAACCCAGCGCCGACTCACTTTATCCGGCAGATCCAACGGCACACCGTGTTCCACCAGCAATTGCACCACTTCAAGATGGCCGTAAAACGCCGCATAATGCAACGCCGTCTGGTTGTCATCGTCCACGGCGGAAGTGTCGAGGTCGGGCCATTGCAGCATCAACTGCACCACTTCCAATTGGCCCGAGGCTGCGGCACCGTGGAGCGCGGTGCATCCATTCTATGCGCAAGAGAAAACATACTCAGCAGGTCCCCATTTGTTCTCCAACTCTTCTTGCAAACACGTTGTTTCGCGTTGTCTGGACCTACCTGGTTGCGATAGTTGAGATCTGCATGCAGTTCCTCCAGCAGATACACCACTTCCTGCAGTTTCCCACGATGGGCCTTGCAGATCAGAATGTCTCCAAGTGTATAGTTCTCGACGTTCAGCGCCACCACAGTGCTCATGTTGGAATACTTGCGACGAAGACGAGACAAACAACAGCAAGCAGAAGGCAAATGGAATGTGCGCTGACTTGGTTGCTGCTGTCCTCTTCCTCTTTTGGCTATTATGTTGGGAGTCGTGATGCCACCTGGTGTACACGGGGATCCGATAAAGTACGATTGACATAGAACCCCGCAAGAACAATGTGGCACACACTATTTTAGAACAAGCATCCCATAATAAGGTGCGACGAACACTGGGTGGCGTGGACCACCTCATGAAATGCACTGAAACGGCGCGAAGAAGCTATATCGGCTCATCCATAAAAGGCATCCCACGCCATCTCAACAGGATGGGTGCTGGCGCGTCTTCTGGCGAGGTGACTTGCCGCGCTTTTGTGTTTTTTTCTTTATTTTTCGGTCAAGATTCTATCGATGATCCAAAATCAACTGTGTCTTGTGCCATTTTGCTCTCGAATTGTGCCGCAGCTAGCCATTGGAGATGTCGTCACGGTGACCCTTTCATCCGACAACAAAGTCATTGGGGTGATGTTCGAGATAATATCGCTTGTTGTTGCTTACAACCAAAGCGAATTACGAACCAATGCTCACTAACAACTATGGTTATTACTGGTGTTCTGTGCTTGTTCTGTTATTGCTGTTGCGCTGTGTTGTCAATTGGCCGACAGATTATCTGCGAGATCCACGGCGAAACCTTTTCTGTCCAAGTGTCTAGAACCGAAGTTATCGAGAACGTCGCAAAAGAAAACGTGCACCGCATAGCTCCGTGGAATGAGATTGAACCTGGTGATATAGTCAAAGTCAAAGAAGAAGGATCGACATTGTATTACGAAGCCAACATTCTGTCACGCAACGAAGATGGCACGTTTCGAGTGTCTTTTGGTGATCACATTGAAGACAACATTGCTTTGGATCGAATCGTCAAAGTCATGTCAGGAAGATTAGAACAAAGCGAAAGAATGATGATGAAAGAATAAATCGTTCTTCACGCCCACTTTGTTCTGCAGGCAACGATTCGTCGCCGTTCGGGAGCAGCAACAGTTAACACGTTGCCATTTGTCGCAATCCACCAGGAAACCACCAGAAGAGCGACCGACCGAGCGAGCAAGACACAAACTGGTGACATGCTTGTTGGTTCGAGCTATTTTCGTTTGGAACCCAGCCACAGCTATCGTGATAACGACTTGCACTCATTTGTATCTTGGACAGGACTGCGTTCTGACACTTACTACAACACTGAAGAAACAGACAGTTCGCAGAGCAGCGAGAAAGCTGTGCCTTTGCGTTCTGGTCAAATGCCAACAGCGAATTGTCCTTCTTCTGAAATGCTTGCAAAACAAGTCTTGTTCAGCCTAACAAAGCGCTCGACAAATCTAATAAAGAGAGAAAGCCGCCGACTGGGATCTCTATTTCTCCGACATCTGTCCTGACCCATTCCTGCGATCGTAACCAAATACAAAACACACACAGATCAAAAACGTGAGTATGGATGGACTCCACGGAATCAAAAGAACTCATCTTCGGACAACGTACTTGAATCTTTCGCTCGATTTCATCCAAGCTGTCACGTCTCGATAAAGCGATTGGTCCAAGGATCGAGAGGCTTTCGACTCGTGGAGGATCTTGAGATCCTGTAACAGGCACTGCGACACTGTCAGGAGAGTTCGGCAGATGTATTGCTGCGGGATCTCCAGGTGGATGCTTTTCTGCTTGTTCCGTTGTTGTCAATGATGCATGCGACGGAAGATCGTGCGTTTTGTGATGATCGGATAATGACAGTTCCATCAACGACCCCGTCGCGCCTTGACGGTACTTTACCATGAGTGGATCTTTGAGCACAATCCGCACCATGGCTACTTCATCATTGGGCATCAGCCGACACAGAACATCTTGCTTTAGCAACATTTCCACCAACATGTCTACGGAACGCAAAGCTGTCAGTCTTGTTTCCTCGATCAATCGTTGAAACCATTGACGCACCGTCAATCAGTTGACAGGACACATGTTGAAGCCGCACGTGGCGATCCACTGGGTCGTATATTTCATTGGCGAGCCATTCAGCCATTTCATGGTGTGCGACATTGTAAAACACACCCTGACGAGTCAGTGCTTCAAACGTCTTGGCCTGGACATCTGCCACCAGCGAATGAGCGAGGTTCCAGGCCGTCACTTTGCTCTGCAGGACACGTTTTTGCGCAAGCTTTTGTTGCTGCACTTGCACCACACGATGCTTGTGGTGCAACGCTTCACGTGCTTTTGCTTCTTGCGCTTCTTCGGTTCGTTTCATTTCTCGTTGCTGGCCGATCAGCATGTACTTGTATGCTTGCATACGCCGCAGTTCGTCTTCTTCCTGGACCTCAGCAACTGCTTGCGCGAGTGTTTTGCTGACCAACACATTCAACAGCGGCGTGACTTCGTGGTCAAAATTGAATAGTTTGTCCGATTCTTCGATCTGAACAACCACAAAGGCATGGTACAAAGGGTTGGCGCACGCGGACGGCAAGTCGAACTAAAGCAAAAACTACGGAAATAACCTGTGTGGCACTGTCCACGCCCGTTTTGGCTCGTGTGAACAGTGGAGGATCCTTGGCATCGATGCGTTCATAGTAGGCAGTTGTGATAAACGCATCCGTCTGGGTTGGTGCAGCGTCTTTCGTTGGCGAGATCTTTGGCTCAATCAGGTACGCGTCCAGCGGAATCGACGAAGCTGCAGACCACCACTCGATGGAATTAGCAACGAGCAACATGTTTGCAATTCTTGTGTGTGTGTTTTTTTTCTCTCGTAAGCATCCATTCGAAGCAAGAAACCCACATGGCAACGCAGTCACATTGGTGGCGTTGTATATGCTCTTTTTGTGCGAGTGCTGGTTGCTGCTTCGCTTTCTGAGTCGTTTGTTTTTGCTCTCGATAGCACTGGAAGTCGAATCTTTGGCACTGCCTTTGAGATGCTACAACGAGCATCAGTTTTCATCCACTACGTCAGCCGATCATGCAATCAAAGGCTTTGGCATCGCAAAGGATCCGAATGCGACAGACAGGTAGCTCACCGACAGCGCAAACACACTTCCGCGCACGACGCGTCGATCGTTCATGATGTTGGTCACCACGCCGCCTTTTGCACTGTCCAGTTCATGCAGTGCACCATGTCATTGATTTTATTCGACCCCGTCTCTCGTACAATCGTCGCAAACGATGCGCCCATTGTGCCTCAATCTGGTTGGAGATCCAACGCGAGCGATCCCAAACGGGATACACCACTCTACTCTACTCACTTGGCTTTGGTTCGTGTGTTTTGCACGGCCCGGGGCTTGGACGCATACGAGTACTTGAGCTCATCCGGAAACTCCATTGGCGCGTCGATGGGCTCTTGCGCTGTGAGTGTCAAAGGTCGCAATGGGGTATAGTTGCCATATTTTCGACATTGCCGACATTTTCGACATCGACGGTCATGATACATTCTCTTTTTTCGACTGGACCTTCTGGGTGTCATCGTCATCGTCGAATCAGCAGCAAGCAGCTGATTGCCAGCACGCAAGAGAAGAAAGCGAAAGACATTGGCTTTTGTGTGACTGTGTGGCGGTGGGAGTGGAGGAGCGCACCTGATTAAGTGGTGGGTTCGACACAGAAGAAGAAGAAGTCGAAGACGTCGAAAATGCCGATTTTCTACTGTCTCATTGCCAACAAAAACTGTCCGTTGGCTGAATACTCGCATGGTGGCGACAAAAAGATGAGCGAGTTTGCACATCGCTTGCTGAAGAAAGTCAATTTGGACGAAGATGCTGTCGAAGCCATCGAGTGTGAGGGCAAAACCTACAGCTATCGCGTGGACAACGAAGTGGTGTACATTTGTGTGGCCAACGAAGCCTTTGGCAAAAAGTGAGATGGCTTTGGGGTGGTGCTGAGGTAGTGAACGGACGGACCAAGTGGCCCTGACGATTGGCGTTGTTGGGTTGGGTTGGGTTGGTTTGCGATTAGCTCGGCGGCGCTGTTTCTCAAGCATTTGAACCAGTTGTTTGACAACGAGTTTGGCATTCGTGGCAAAGCCACCAAGTTGACTCTCGACATGAACCGCGATTTTCAACCGACCCTCAAGAAACAAATGGTGCAGAGCTTTGTTTGATATTCGCGCGCTTCTCGAACGTTGCTTTGTTGGAGTTGAATGCGTTTGGACCTCGAACTCACTGAAATCTACTGACATCCATGACGATGCCTTCAGGAATTGTTTTCGTCTTCGGCGGGCCAAGAGAAGCTCCAGGCCCTGAAAAAAGATTTGGATTCCGTCAAAGAAAGTGTTCATGAGAACATGAGTGAGTACATGTGACTGGGTTGCCGTCGGAATACTGAATGGAACTGATGGACGTGATTTCGAATTGGTGTGACAAACAATCCCAGACAAAGTACTGGAACGAGGCGACAAGCTGGAATTATTAGTGGACAAGACAGAGCAACTCAAGTGAGTTACATCGCAACGCCAGTGGCTCATGTGAACACATGGACGGCATCGACGAACTGAACCCATTGCGCTGTATCTTTTGCGCAACTGTTGTCCAACCCAGTTCCCAATCCGCCGCGTTTGCGCAGTCGAGTAAGAGTCTGCGTCGGCAGCTCTGGCTGAATAATGTCAAGATGACCATCGCAATCGGCGTGTTAGTTTTGGTACGTCTGCGTTTTTGCATTGTTATCAAGCGTCTTGCGGGTTATCCGTCGAATGTCTCTCACCGATCGTCTTCTGGGCTTGCTAGATCTTTCTGATTCTGATCATCCTATGGATAAAGCATCAAGTCTCCTAAACAAAAGAATGCAAAACGTGCGCCGTGTGCAGATTGTGGGGCTTCAACCTGTTCTTTCCAAGAGATCTCAGGCTGCTTTGGTCTTGTTGTTGCTGTTGACGTGGTTATGAGTATTGGTCGCGGTTGTGATCGTGGAATGGATGACGTTGTGATTGTTGCTGTGGTGGGTCTTCGTCACGGTTTTCTTCTTCGCGTTGCCGTGGGTTTTGAAACTGGGCACGGTGCTGATTCTTGAGACTTGGTGGCTCTGGAGAGCCCAACAACACACCATCGAGATGCCGACCAGCACACCACAAAAACCAAAGAGCTGCGTGAAATGCAAAGAATCGGATGCTTTGGTGCCCAGAATCACTACGAGATTGGTTGGCAGACGAAACCAACTGAGCAGCGAACTCAGGTGGTGCTGAGGAAAGTATCGACTTCGAAGCGTCGCACAACAAGGCGTGAACACGCCAATGCAGACCTCAAACAGCAGAAAGCACGCAAAGATCAACAAGTAATTGGTGGTAAACTATGGAGCAAACACCACATCCACCGATTTCGTCACGATGGGCCATCCACAGCTCGCACCAAGCACCAGAGCACCTACAAAGGGCAAAAAGAAGGACGAGCAGGACACCATGCAGATCCAACCAGCCAGCGTCTCGTCGACAATGCCAACCACACGACACAAGTCGTAGAGTTTGCCCCCGATGGCAATCGCCAACATCAAACACGAAAAGACGAGTCCTGTTGGCAAGGAGTCTTGTGGGATGGTCTGTTGCAGGGTCGGCACCCACAAGAAGACTGGCACCAGCCCGAGCAATCAGTCTCTTGGTTCGTACGATCGGTAAGGGCTATGGAGATCACACTCACCAAACACAAAGGTTGCTCCTTCAAACAGTGAGTAGCTAATACCCAACAGCAAAACTCGTCGGTCGCTTGTCAGGTGGGTCCATAGATCTGCAAATGGGAGCTGGGGGCAGTCATTTCCTTGCGAGGGCGGTAGATCACTATTCGCTGCTGCCATGACGCCATAATTCTCTTGCCAAGGAAGGATAAAGCCAAGTGCAATGGCTGTGATGACCACAGCTAGTCGAAAAGGACCGATTTCACCAACAGCATCAGCGCAAATCTGTGCCACCACACCAGCCACCACTGCAAGAAGCCCGTTGCCTTCGTATGCGATTGAAAAGGTTTTGGCAATCAATTGCTCCGGGAACTGTCGGCGGCGATGCGCCGCAACCATCCAACTCTCAAATGCCGAGAACAGCAAACAGGTCGAGAGCCCACCGAGCACGCGGCCAATCAAGAGAACAGGCAAATTGGCGACGCTCTCGAGCAAGTTTGTGATTATCTGCATGCAGCAGGAAGTGGTCAACATAGCCAGTCTACCCAAGATTGACCAGACTCACTTCGAGCACGCAGTAGAGCATGCAGGCTCTCTTTCTTCCATATTGATCCACAAAAGGTCCGATTACGCTGCCAAACACGGCAGATGATAGGAATCCCGTCAAAAACAACGTACTGACGTCCAGATCATAGCTCTACGATAGAAAACCGCATCAGTCTCATCAGATGCTGACCAGCTGTCAAGAAAGCAAATTGGTTCGAACAAGACAAGAAGAAGAAGAACAAGAAGAAGAAGCACAGAGGGAGAGAGAGAGAGAGAGAGTCATCAGCAACAGATGCAACGACGACAACAAGATGACGTTGTTGGGTGGACGAAGCTGCGCATCGCTCGTCTTACTTGATAAAGCGCGTACATGTGGGTTCCTTGCAGCCAATCAGCAAACATGAGCAAGAAGAACACGACCAAATACTGTCGCTGAAACGTTTGGAACGCTTCTTGTTGTTGTCGGAGCTCGTCACGGCTCATCGACCTCGGCCTGGACGCAGCACCAGAAGAATCCGACACGCAGCAAGACACAGCCTTGGCGTCTTGTTCCAGGATGCATTTGGCTGAATGGGAACTTTGTTGGCTCTTGACCCATGGCTCCACCACCAAATGAATTGCTGCCAACACCAATACCAGCCAGAGACACGAAGAAACCACCCACAGAGGCCACTGGCCCATTGCTTCTGACTGCATGTGCTTGGCGACTTCTTGTCAAAGATTCACTTTGGGTGCACCACACCAAGCGGAACAGACGGGGTGGTGGACTCAGATCTGAGTCCTGGCTGGTTGGACCAATCATTTTGCACCAAGTGCCGTTCCAAACCAAAACCAAAGCGAAGTCGTCCACAAAAGCGTCCATGGAAGTGCTCAGTTCGCGCGAAATTAGCTCCAAACAAGCCATTAAAATGCTGCAGAAGACACTGCAAAGCAACGAACTGGCAGCTGAAAACGAGTCGGATGTTCAGGTAACGTGGTGTCCATTCGGTTTCAAAGTTGTAACGCGCTCTGTTTGGCCCAAAGAATTTTCTCTTTTGGCGTCGCCAGACGACTCGTTTTGTCGCGCACAAATCAACTCCAAATGCACAGAAAGAACCACCAAATGGATTCTTGAAAGCACCAAAGTGTCTGGATCTCTCTCACTCACATGGTCTGGATCTCTCTCTCTCTCTCGCTGTATGTGTGTGTGTGTATGTATGTGGCATTTGCAGGTCAGTGAGGAGGTCCAATTCCAATTGCAAAACATCGTGACGGCACTTCAGAATGCTACTTCACAGCCAGCCACCACCTTCAAGTGATTCTGCCACCAAAAAGATCCACCTATCCACTCCCTTTTTCCATTTTTTAGAAGAATATACCATGCCACCAAGTACTTTTGAAGACCAGAGTGCCCCCCCCCCCATTATGAGCAGAGCAAAAGCCACAAAGCATTTGGTTGCTGCTGGATCGATGACGTTGCAAACGCGTCCTTCTCGTTTGGCACGATTTCACGTGAACTGTTTGTGCATTCATCGCCTTCGTCATCGTCTTCGTCATCGCCAGCGGATGGATTCGGCCATCGGAATCCTCTCATTGTGCATCCACTCAACATCGCTGGCGTGCTGTGAACCATCAAATGGGCCACCAGGTTGATGCCCCGCACAGCAGCAGATGGCCAAGACAACACGTGAGCCTCTTCTGGTCATTGTGTTCCATCGAGTTGACGACATCACACCATCACACCACTCCACAAATAGTATCCCAAGAGAGCTTTCCATCCATCCGCCAGCTGCCCAGCAGCTCAAGTGGACTGTTGGTTCATCATTTCGGCTCACCCATCACCTCGTACTGTAGCTGCGATTGGCGCACGCTGATTGGCCGAATGGACTCCTATTCGGGACCAGTCCCTCGTCCAAAAGGCAACTTTTCGCGTCTTTTCGCGCTCCAGCTGGTTTTGGTTCTGATCCGGTCACCCAGCTTCCACGCAACTGCACGGAAAAAGCGGATGAAACGGTCTTTTGCAGGCTCTCGTTCCGCGCTTTTACTTGCCAGGGAATGACCCATATTGGTTGTCTATCTGTCTGCTCTGGTGGGGTTGGTCGTTGCTGCGAAGTAACAATAGTTTGGGGCTTTTTCAGAAACTGGATCATTCGCATCATCGATCCAAAGACGTTGGTGTTCTTAATCATTGGTTCGGTTTATTTTGAGTCGAACACCATGGCTTTCTGGGTCACAGACAAAAAGCCCTAAAGCGCGGCCCCTGGCCTGCTGTTTTCTTGGGCAAGTGAGTGTTTTTGTCACTCTGTGTATGTGCTTTTGCGGTGGGGGCAGTGGAGTCGCCTCGTTGCGGTGAGCGCAGTCTTTACCTGCTGTTTTTTCTTGTCTTTTTTTGGAGGCAGACAGTCTCTTCCAGAGACGTGTGAGTTCAGCTCCAACAAGAACAGGGCTCTTGAAGCGCCAGTGAGGAGGGAGGTTGGTCCATCCACCATCCACCATTTGGTCTTTTACCTTTCACTCCGTCGACTCACTGTTTTCTCCCATTGTGGTTGAAAAGAGTGTTAGGGTGTGCTCTTGCCATTTGTGTTTTGATTCATCAAAAGCAGCAGTTTGGTTGAAAGGCAACTGGATCCAGAGGCCTGCTTTGCTCTCATCCTCTGCTCTTGCTCCTCGTTCCGCAGTTTGTCGTGTTCGTTTGAGAAGGCGTGTGATTTGTTTGTTTGTTTTTTTCTCTGCCAGCCGGTTCAAAGAATTTTTTGGCTAAAGTGCGAAGTGCCTTTGTTGTCACTTTCCACTTCACATTTGGTTTGGAGCTTCGTCGTCTTCTTTCCGTGCACGGGTGGGAGAAGAATCTACAAGTGTTGCGTGTGTGTGTCTGGTTTCGAGAAGTCAAGCTTCTCAATTGTGCGTGCGTGAGTGAGTGAGTGAAAAGCATTTGTGTGGGCTTCCTCGATCAAGTAGCTTTTACAGAGTCCAGAGAGCTCTCACTCGAACTTCCGACTCGCACTGGAGCGTGATTTTCTCGTTATTTTTGTGGTGGCAATTGATTGATTGACTACTTCTTGCGCAACGAGCCCACCAAAGCCATAGCAACATGAGAGGCTCTCTTCCAGGTGCGTTGGGAGGACGAGGAACGACCACAAAGGCGGCCAAGCCATTTGTCGAATCCAATGTGGGTGGCAGACGTGGTACCGCGGTGTATGTTGGCAACAACAAAGAAATTGCGTCTTTCCACGACGACGATGACGAAGAAGAAGAAGTCTCGGATGATCCACCATGGTACAACGTGCCTCGCGCATCGCTTCAAGCGCCGATCCCCGCGAGTGTCATGCGCAAGACTTCATCGTCCAACATTGAGCTGGACTTTGAACCCGTCACATCGCCAAACTCGGTGGACAACCTGTTGAGCTCTCGCAAGTCCACTAACAAGCGGTCTTCTTCGCCGACTCCTTCGGATGCGTCTTCTTCTTCAGCGCCTGGTGAAGGTGGCCGTCGAAGCAGTGGCTCGAAGTCCAAGGGCATTCCCGTGCAAAAGCCCAAGAAGCACATGCTCATGAAGAACCGATTGTCCATCAAAAAGTCCAAGCTCGAAAGTACCAGCAACGAGACCGACAAAAAGCTGGCCAGCGAGGCGGCCAAGGCACCAAAGCTGCCCAGTCCTCCGTTGTCGGTGCCCTCTTCGGCTCCTACTCGCGTCAGTGTTCCAGAGCCGCAGGGCCCCGTGGTTCGCGAGTCGTTGATTGCTTTGGAGGAAGCCCAGTCCAGTGAAGAAGCACTCACGTCCAGCGGTGTGCGCGACAGTATCTTGCAGTATCGTCCCAGTGATCTCCATGATGCCGATGTGCAGTCCACCTTTCTGGTTCGCGACTCGCTCGCGACGCTTCAAGAAGACGCCATCAAGGAGCTTCGAAAATCCCGCGCAGCCGGAGGAAGACTGTCTCTGACCGCTGTCGAAGACAACTTGTCCGAGTTTCTCAAGGCCGCCAAAGAAGGCAACATCATGGTCGTCAACGCCTGTCTGCACGACCGCGACCTGGATATCAGCCAGCGTGACCCCGTGCATGGCCAAACGGCGCTTCACTTTGCTGTGCGGTACGGAAGGCTTCAAGTGGTTCGCTTGTTGTGCCAGAAAAAATGTCGGCGCGTGCTGATTGACGCCGTGGACGATCGTCAGAACACACCGTTGCATCTGGCTGCAGCCAAATCGCGTCGTATCACCAAGTTCTTGTTGGAACACGGCGCCAGTGTGAGCAAACTAAACAACCGCAATCAGACGCCTCTTGGGGTGCACATCGTCACGGCCAAACGCGATGATCCGTTGCTGTCCGAGATGCTTCTGCAACACAAGTCCGATGCCAATGCCACGGTCGACGGGGCGACGTTGCTGCACAAGGCAATCGACATGAGCCTGTATGAGATCGCGTTGCGGCTGGTTCGCTATGGCGCGCGGCTAGACATCAAGGACGAACAAGGGCGCATGGTGTTTGACAAAGTGAACCGCAAAGTGTTGCGCCAGCTGTTTACCAAAATCTCGTACCCACCGGTGTGGGTTCCGGACGAAGAACGCCCCAACTGCATGCTTTGCACGCGCAAATTCTCGCGCTTTGCCATTGGCGTTCGTCGCCACCATTGTCGCCATTGTGGTCGCATTTGTTGCGGCCAGTGCTCCGACGTGTGCATTGAAAGCGTGGAATTCCCAAAGACTTTTCAAGATCGTTTCCAGAAAGGCGGCGCCAAGCGCAACCGAACGCTCAAACGTGTGTGTCGTACCTGCAGCATTGTGTTCCGAGAACGCAACAAACCCCAGGAAGAAAAAAAGTTGTCGACCCAGTTTGTGCAGAAAGTCATGGGCTGCGAATGGGAAGAAATCGGTGGCCAACACAATGCGCCACGCGCGTCGTACAGTTGAGCAAAGGTGTGGTGGTGACCAAGAGACTTGTTGCGTTGGACGGTGGTGTTTATGAAAGGAAGAAGCAGAACCAAAATGAGTTCAGTAGAGCCTCAAAATGGATGGATGAAGAAACGACCTGGAACAGACGGGAGCACAGAAACGAAAGCGTGTTCCACTCTGTTTTGTTCATTCATTGAGTATATGTTTATGTTGCAACCAAACTCGCCTGCCTTCTTCTTCTGCTGTTGCTTCTTCCTCTTCTCTGTATCCTGGTGGATTGCCAGCTCTGCTCTGTGTTCTCTCGGTCGTTCACGACCATCAAAAGGTGCCAAACGTGATATGCGTAATGGCAATGGTCGGCTTTTTACGAATCGATTCCAGTCGTTCTCGGTATGCCAGGCCATAGTCCACATTGTCCTTGCGCGCAGGCTGGGGCAGCGCTTCTTGTGGTGGAGGCGTTGGTGGTTTGATGTTGAGCTTTTGGCTGGAATGGCCCATCATCAAGCGATGCGCCGCAGCGATCTGGTTGGCATTGGGCATTGGCAAAGGCTTTTTCGGATCTTTGTCGTTGCCAACGGCAAGGTATTGCTTGGCCTTGTCAGTGCCCAACACACCAAAGCAGTCTCGACCCAACTCAGCCTTTTTCGCGCCTTTCAAAGGCGGCAGAATGCTGCTGCCATTCTCGTCAATGCATTTGCGATGCTGCAACGGCGCTGAAAACCGCATTTGTTGCTCCTTGAGGTTTTCCTGCGACGCCTGCAGCAATTTGAAGTAGATGGAACGTTCGCCATCTCTGGTGGCACTTCTGGGTGGTGGGAAAATGCGGATGTAGTCGATCAGCTGCTCGCTGTCAAGGTTATCATGCTCGTCGCTAGAAACCTGAGGCTCTGCCTGGCCTTGACTGCTGCTGCTGCTGCGGGCAAGCTGTCGTTGAGTTGACTTCTTGGTGAATTCCAACAATGATTTGCCGTATTTGTCCATCAAACTCTGGTCCAGCATATGCTGTTCTTTGGCGTATTTGGCCACGATCTTGTCAATGTCAACCAGCTTCTCGGGGTTGACTTGCTTGTAGAAGCCATGTAACGCGAACTTGAGCTCCTCCATGGCCAGAAACGACGGGTCTTGAATACTTGCAATGGACAAAGGTGCTGTAATTGCGGCGACGTCAGGCCCACCAGCGCCACACTCTGGTTCCGTGGTGTTAGTGCTTCCGCAACCAATGGCATTGTTCTCTTCTTTCTCAGATGCACCCGTGGCCGACCCCGTCGGTGAAGTCACGAGCGTGCCATACAGTCGTGACTGCAAACTGCGGGCCTGCTCGGCTTCATACGTTTCCTTGTCTTCGGCCGAGATGTTGAGAATGTCCAACGTCTGGTTGATCAAACGCTCCTTGATGTTCCAGTCGATCTGCGCATCAGTGCCAAAGCTTGGCAAATGGTTCACCTCCAAAAGCCAAGGACGCAAGTTTTCATCGACCAAAACGTCCATCCCCAGCAACGCAAAGCAGCAAGAATTGTGGCTTGTTGCTCCCGTAGTCTGCGAGCCCGAGCCGTGGCCAAGTGACTCAGGTGCACTGATGGGTCTTCGCTGGGACGCTGCCAGGTCTTCATCTTGCCCCGTGGGTGGTGGATCCCGGCAAGCATCTCGACAGGAAGCACTCGAGCCACCAGACGACGACGACGTGCCCGAACTTGACTGCTGCTTGCGAAGATACCTGGCAAAAGTCGACTTGTACTCTAACTCCAAAGTTGGCTGCACCGCGATGATTGCTTTGAGACAAATGTCGCCAATTTTCTCCCACAACGTGTCAATGCGTTGTTTGTCGTATTGCTGGGCCAACCACTGGAAAAACCACGTCAACGAGCGTTTGCTTCCACTTTGGCCATTGCTTTCACTTTTGGACGCGACTTCAAAGTTGTTGGAGTGTTTGTTGACCGCGTAATTGGTCAAATGCATGAACCGTTGTTCCATGTTGTCGGCATTGGGCGACACGTAGTCGGCCGTGCACATGCGCACCAGTCCGTCCTTGAATAAATACACGCGCAAAGGATCGCAACTCGCGACAAGAATGTAAATGCGCAAATCAAACTTTTTGCCTCTACATATCCACATCCACCCATCGGTCAAAAGTCAGTCCACCAAAGCCAAGACGCAAAGCACAGAAGGCCCCAGAAGGAAGCTTTTCCCAGGCACGCCAAAGCCCAACAACAAGCAAAAACGGCACTCACTCGATGAGAAATGGCTTGGTGATGTATTGCTGGGCCACAAAAATGTCTTGTTTGTTGATCTGGTCCAATCGTCGGGTCAGAAACACACCTCTTCCTTGGCAGCTGTGGTCTGGTTTAACGATAAAGGTCTTTGGTGAGACCCCTTCGGCATTGAAATTGGTCGTAAACTCGTGTAAATCAAACGGAAGAATCCATGTTTTGGGGCAGAAATCGTATTCCGACGGGAACAATTTGTGCATGCGCTCGAAATTGCGGGCCAATTTGCTTTTCCGCGCGAGGTTGGTCATGCCAGGGAAATGGTTGACTTTCTGGTAGGGCAAGACCAGGCGAAACACGGTTTGGATTTCGGGCACATCGATCCAATGGAGATTACACGTGGCCAAGGCGTCTTTGTCTTCTTCGTCGTCGATGATTTTCCAGCCACGATCACGACAAACCTTGCGAATCACTTCGTAGCGACACAGTGATAAATCCACTTTGACCCGGCGGTGGCTTTTGGCAAGTCGCTTTTTCTCTTTGCCATGGCTGCTGTTGATGCTGCTGCTGTTGTTGTTGTTGTTGTTGTTGTTACTGGTCTCGTTGCACATGATGCCAAAGCAACGAAACCAATCAATCAATCAGTCGGGGCATGCGCAACACCAAGCGACTTGCACGTTGGCGCGGCGGGGACAGCACGTGCCGCCTTTACTCTGGCGCTTGAACGTGCTCTGAGAAGTGGAGAGCAGCCCAGAGAGAGAGAAAGAGAGGAGCAAATGCTCCCCGAGCAGACTGATGGTCTTTTTGGGGAGTCGAGGTCGACTGCTATCTCTGGAATCTGGTTCTGAGCGTGCGTGCCGAGGCTTCTAGTGTTGCATGCCGTTGGGTGGGAGCTGCAAGTGAGCCACCATCTTGAAACGCGAGCTGGCTATTAATATGCTCGGGGACTTCTACAGGACGGCAGCATACTGATCACGGCATCGCATCTCTCACCACCAGATCTCGTTCTTCCCGTTCCTCAGGTGCTGCTCCAGCGTCAACAAAACCAGAATTAAGGAGAATCAGAGCCTGCTGCCTGCTGCTTCCGCTTGCGTTCATAATGGAATTGACGTCATACATGCTGCGTAGATCGATAGATAGATCCGCCACACAAGATACACCACACAAGAGAGGATGAAGAGCCCATCATGATCATCAAATGACGAGGAAAGACCTTGATTTGGTTGCTTCAATCATCACATAATTTGTTTTATTTTTTTTTACGACATCATCACATCCACAACTTGTTTTCTAGTCCAAGCGAGAAGAGCTGACGGTCAAGATACAAGGGTGTGCCGCTTTACGCTTAGCACGCGCTCTTGATGATGGTCTGGAATTCTTCGTTCAACGAAGCACCGCCAACCAAGAAACCATCGACATCCGCGAGCGCAATCAGTTCGGCGCAGTTGCTGGCCTTGACGGAGCCACCGTACAAGATACGGGTCTCGTCGGCGACCTTTTGCGACACGGTCTTCTTCAAGTATTCACGAATGTTCTTGTGAGCTTCCTGTGCCTGGGCAGGCGTGGCCACCACACCAGTGCCAATGGCCCACACGGGCTCGTAGGCGATCACGACGTTCTTCCATTGGTCTTCGCTGATGATGCTGGCAAGCGCCTTGGTCTGACGTTCGAGCACGGCCAGAGTCTTGTTGGCCTTGCGCTCATCGAGGGTTTCACCAATGCAGAAAATCACTTTGAGGCCCAAGTCCAACGCACGCTTGGTCTTTTGAGCAACCACTTCGTCGGTTTCGTGGTAGTACGCGCGACGTTCCGAATGGCCCAAAATGGTCCACTTCAAGCCAAAGTCTGGCGGCACCAACACAACACATAACACATCCAGTCAGTGCATCTGCCTAATAATGGCTCGCGACAAAACGCAAGGTAATGCAGACTCACCAAGCACGTGTTCAATGGCGACTTCACCAGTGTAAGCACCCTGGCCGGTCAAACTAATGTTTTGCACCGAGACGCTGATGTCCTTTTGCAGGGACTGCATGACCATTGGGATGTGCAAAAACACGGGGGCCACGACCACATCGACCTTCGAAGCATCAAACTTGGTGTCGTTCAACAGCTTCACGAGCTTCTTGACGGATTCCACCGTGCCGTTCTGTTTGGCAAACATAACATCAACCACAGGCTGTTGTCAGTGGACACTGCGAGAGAATGATGTCCCATCAATCAACTCATCTCCTGCATGAGCTCTTGGCCATGGCTCCTGTGAGCAAACCAAAGAGCTCAAGGCCCATCTCCCCCTTGGCTACGGTACACTTACGCTCTTCCAGTTGCCGCCAATAAAAGGAGTACGCGCCATTTCTTCTGCTTTTGGGGTGTGTTGGGTAGGTTTTCTCGCTCGCTCGGATTCGAAAATGAGCAACAACTCACTCCAGCGCCACCGCTCACTCCATTCGCTCACTGCACGGGGCCCACGCGAGCCATGTCACCTTCAAGACCCAAACCCACGCACGTCCACCTGCATCATTACATAGAGATGCGACCCACTCACAAAGATACGTGGAGGACCCGCGGGTAGAAACAGAGACCCACCCGACCCGAATATGGGACAAGAAGCACGCGACCCTTGGGCTTTTGGCTCAAAAGGTCACCGGATCGCGCGCTTCTACCCCAACAAGCTCGTGAGGTCACGCATCACTCGTCGTCGGAGTCGTCAATCACGATTGCTTGGACTGCTTTACGCTTTCGAGACGACTTGTCCACGCGATTGGATGATGTCATGTGGGACTGGGAACTGGTCTTGTCGCTGGAACCTTGGTGGGTCGCCAACAGCTGCAAAAGATACCCGTTAGAGTCCATAGCAAGACGACGGGTGGCCACGGAAGCGTTGGCCACAACAAAGTAGCAATTGGTTGCATAGGCCGTGTAACTGATTTCCGGTTGGATGAGATTGCTGCAGGGTATCAACGCAAAGAGAGGTGAGGACTCCTGGACGATGCCAAGACCGGGTGCTTGAGCAAGACGCACCGCAGCATGAGCGCTAGTATCACACTCTCCACTTGGTTCTGGGTGAGCCCTTGAAACGACGGAGTTAGATCTTGGAACCGTTGGTTGAACCTTCGGGTTTTGAGCTCATCGACGAGCTGCTTCATCGTACATCGCTTTTCCCTGTTGTCAAAAGCGGTCAATCACAGTCTGAGGTTTAGCAACAAGCGCTTTGAACCACGAATGAATACGCACTTTTCTTGCTTCTCGACCAGCAGTGTTACAATGGCTTTTGCATGCTGGTAGAAATCAATGGTTTCAAGAGTTTGAGGATTCTGACAGTTATCGCAACTTTTTTCACATTGCGTCGACACGTTGAATGGTTCTTCAAAGAACTTCGCCATGATGGCATTGCGGCATTCTGTTTTGGCTTCGCAGTACTCAATCATAAGGCGAACATTTCGTAAACCGCCAGTCTCAGAGTGCGCAATGTTGCACACACGAACAACATCCGATGGACGATACATCAAAATGCAACGTGCCGCAGAGCCATCTCGTCCAGCGCGACCGGCTTCCTGATAGTACCCTTCCATGGACTGCAATTAAGCCACCAGTTAGCTTTGGTTTTTCAACATATCAACCGACCACTTTACCTTTGAGAGTGTGAAATGGATCACAAAGCGCACATCGGGTTTGTTAATGCCAAGGCCAAACGCAATGGTCGCGACAACAATCTGAATTTCGTCACGGCACCATGAGGTGTGGGTCTGCTGCTTGTTCTCCATGTACGCATGATAACAGGCCACTCGAATCTTGTTTTGCCAGAGAAATTGTGCGACTTGTTCCGTTTCTTTGCGGGTCAAGCAATAAATGATCCCAGTATCGTTTCGATCAAAGATGTGCACAATCTCCAGCAGTTTGAGCATGGCTTTGTTGTCTTTCGGTGGCTTGTCGATTACTTCGAATCGCAGGTTCTTGCGAAAAAAACTGGTGCGAAAGAACGCGCTGGTCGGGTGCATTTCTAAAATTCTCTGAACATCTTCAACGACTCGAGGTGTCGCCGTCGCTGTCAGTGCCAAAAGTGGGACGCTTGGAAACTGGCGTCGCAGAATGCCCAGTTTGGCATAGTCCTGACGAAAGTCATGGCCCCACTGGCTGCAGCAATGTGCTTCATCAATCACAAACCGGCACAGTCTTTGCGCCTGAAAGGCCTTCTCCAAACGCGACATAAGCAATTTGCTCTTGATGATCTTCTCTGGCGTGACTAGCAGAATGCGCAACTTACTGGCTGGCTCCAACAGTTGCTGATAGATTTGGGACGCTTCCTGGCGAGATTGGTCGCTAGTTAATTGCACCGCTGCTCCAGGCTCGCCAAAGATCTCGTCAAAGAGCATGACTTGGTCGTGGATGAGTGAGATGAGTGGGGAAATCACCACTGAGAAGCCCTGAGCATGTAGGGTTAATCGACATCCTCGGTTTCGCGATTCACAAAACGAATGACCCACTACCGCACCTTTTCCAGCAAAGCAGGAAGCTGGTAGCAAAGGCTTTTGCCTCCACCGGAGCGCATGATCACAAATGCATCACGTTGTGACAGGGTCGCATTGATCACCTGCTCCTGTAGCGGTCGAAAGCTCTCCAGCTGGAACTGGACAGGAGAACCATCCAGAGGAAAAAAAAAACCAATTAGCCCACCGATCGTCAGAAAAAAAAAGCAATTACCCTCAAGTGGAACAAGATCCAGGAACGCACTTGTTCGCGCAAGAGTTGATGCACACGAGGAGTCCATTCGCGTGGTTCTTGCCAATCATTTGCTGCGCGATGGGGCTGATGCTGGTTGTTGGGAAGAAGCGACCCAGCCGATCGTCGGTCTTGTCTTTGCTGAATCTCTTGCTTGCGGTCAAGCAATTCGCTCTGACGTTGCAGCAAACTCGTGATTTCGCTCTCAATCGCCTGCAGTTCCGCGTCAATCACTTGCATCTCCTCCTCATCTTGCTGTTGGGGAGTGTTTCCTTTGGTGATGCCGGTCATTGTTACAAAACATGCCGTAACCGTTATTGGTGCAGTGTGGTCGTATTGGTGTGCACCACATCAAAAGGAACTTTGGAAGTTGAAGCATTGCCCCAACCACGTCGGGTTTCAGGAGGGTTCAGAACGTGGCGAACGCCGTTGGATTGCCCAATCCGGTTGCGTCAAGTTGATCTTCTATGGACAGTACCTACTTTTTCTGTTGAACGGAACACCAGTCTGAGGAGTCTTCCATTTTCAAAATGATTGATGCATCGTAATGCGATTGAGCAAGTTTTATCGCCTCGATCAATTTTCCCCTTAGAGGTATCTACAATTCCCGGGGTTTTCTTTCTTGATGGGATGATGGAGCCGTTTTATTCTAATGAGAAAGTTGAAGTGGCGGGTTGACGCCTTTTGTGTTTCTGCTGGTGTCACAAATATCCAGCTTATGTTGCGCCAAAGTTGCGCCAAACCCCGCCAAAAGTTCTCGAATATGTGTCCATCAGCTCGTACTGTACCGTAGCCGAAACGAAGTGGTGATGGGGTTTGCTACACACAAAACTTCCCAACTTGAAGCTCAAGCGACGTTGGTTGCGCCCAAACGAGGAGGAAGTCAGCGTGCCAGGAGGTGAGCGAACCGAGAAGAAGAAGAAGAAGAAGAAAGAGAAAAAGCCGCCGAGTGGGTCGCTTCAGTGTGCGAAAACACTTGAAGACCAGACCCAACCAAGAAGAAGAAGAAGAAGGAAGAAAACCCAGCTGCCAAACGAGAAACAATGACCGCCGCCCATGCCCACCGCAAGCATCATCATCATGACCACCAAGTGGACTTGACTGAACGTTTCTTGGAAACCAACAAGAACTCGTCACTGACCTTTGTGGCCATGTGCTGCACTGCCGTCGTGTTGGTGCAAGTCGCGCTCGTGGCATCCCATTCGATCCCCATGTGAGCGATATCGCAAGCGCACTGACACCCAAGAAGTCGCCACGAGCACTGACTTCCCGCCCGCCAGCCCAAAGATCGCGGACGGAGGATGGACGAACGGTGCGGGCGGGAAAAGGCTGAAGATGATGATGGAGCTGCTGTACTCTGCTTTTTTCATGCATTCTATTTTGCTGCTTTTGCTGTACTCATTTACGCTGCTTGACGCTGCCAAATCTATCTATCAATAGGGAAAAGATACCAACTATCCAACCGATTATCTAAAAACGTAACAAATACTCAATTCGCTCGACCTGGCTGGTTCTTGCTCTTGTTGCCTAGCGCTCTTGCGTCGTCGGCTGCAGATCAAAAACGCTTTGATTTGGGCGTTTTGGTTCGGGGTGTTTTGGATTGGGGCGTTTTTGACTGGCTCTTGCGGGAGTGTCGAGTTCTCCGGCATTTGCCAGCCAAATCGATGGTCGTCAGCAATTCCTGCACGACTTCATCCACGTGTTGGAGCTGCACGCCATGGCCTGAATCCGGAAACACCACCATGCGCATGTTGTCGCCTTTCAAGGGTGGCACCATCCGCATGGTCAGTTTGATCGGGATCATAAAGTCTTGTTGGCCACCGACAATCAGAATCGGAAACCCGTGGCTGCGGATTGTCTGCAATTGCGTTTTGCGCACATGGTGGGTCATGCAGGCAAGTGATTGACCAACAAAGCCTCGAAACGCAGCCTCCGGAACGCCGCCGCACACTTCGTCGCGCTTCTGATGGTATTTCTGCAGAAGTTCGCAGACAGTCATTTCTCCGTGGTCGTCGGTGCGCACATTGGTGGCAAGAAATGACTTGGGGTACAGCATGGTCATGAGGGCATGGAACTGGACTTTGGGATCTCGTGAGAAAACGGCGCGCAGCATCGGTCCAGCCAACGCAAAATGGGTCTTCGGTCCTTGAGGAGCTGTCGAAATAAGCGACAGTGAAAGCACTCGTTCAGGCGCGGCCACAGCAATCTCTTGCGCGATCATGCCGCCCATGCTGAGGCCCACAACATGCGCGGTGGGCCACTTTACATAATCCAATAGTTCCAGCGTGTCCTGTGCCATTTGACTAGTCTTGTACCGGCCCTTGGGCACTTGGCTTCGTCCACACCCACGGTTGTCAAAGGTCAGGAGTTTGAGCCGTCGTGGACAACCTTCGTTCTGGCTTTGTTGCCACTTTTCCAGCAAGAAATCCACCACAGGTGCCCACGCTTCTTTTGGCACACCAAGGCCCATGATCAGCACCATCTTTTCACAGTCCTCGTCTTGTCCTTCAGAGACTGCATCGGCAAACTCGACGGTAGCCTCCTTCCCCGTGATCGTCGGAGCAGCAGCAGGATTAGACATTGTAGTCGCAGACTCCACGTGGACCACCACATCCTTTGGGTCGCAATGGCTCTGATGGATCACAAATTCCAACGTGACACCGGTCGCGAGTGGCGCTTGCTGGCAGTTTTCGCGGGCGTACAAGCGGGAAATGGAGAAAAGCGCGTCGACATGGCGTTGGGTCCACACACCCCGGAGCTGGTCGTGGGCCGTCCGGTTACTCGTGCCGTTGTTCATGCTCGTCTTTGATTCTCTTCTCTTTTCCTTGTTTTCTTTTCGACCAGTTTGCCGTCCAATCTCTCTCTCACTCCCTCACTCACACCAACTTGCTTCCCTCTGGCTCCGACCAGTTCAATCAACCATTCCATAGAATTCCCCAGTCAAAGCCTTCATAAGGTTCAGGGTGACTCAGAGGAATCAGATGGCATCACCGGCATCTGAATGGTCAACTGAATGCCATGCTCTCAACCAAAGTGTTGGAAGTCAACCAGTTCAAAGTCGCAATCTGATTGTCACGAAAAACGCAGGATCGCAGGGTCTGTGCATATCAACAAGATGCGGGCGCCACCTCCATGGATGGCGGTGTTGCGAGTTGCGTGATAGCGTGATCCGAGTTTTTCCTTCGGAATGACACCATCAAGCCATAGGTTGCAATGCGTTTTTGGATGGATGGACCGGACCGCACAGAAGAGCACCACTCCATTGCATCGCACAATGAAACTGCTCAGCCAAATGCTTACGATAACATCGGATCATCCCGTCACCCCATCAGCGATGATTGCATTGCTTTGTGTCCCCAAGCAGTCGGGCATGTCAAATGGACTTCGAGTTGGCTCACTCTTTCCGCATGTTCAAGCCCAGATGCTGCACCAGTTAAACCAGATGCGAAGAAATTCCGCTGGCTTCAAGTTCACGTTTTCTCCGTCATGCACAAAGCAATCCGTTTTGGCATGATGGATTGCGCCTGCTGTACGGGTGTACGCACTGGTTTTGTCCCCAAGCTGAGGCACATTCCTCAGCCAGCATGGCACATGATCACGCATTCTTCTCTCAGAATTGACGCATTGATTCATGAACATGTCGCAATCGATCATGATGGCGTCAACCCAGTGAGCTTGGAGAGCTCTGGGGCCCCACAATTGTGTCGCACCATGCGACATCGTCTGAGATCGAACCGCGGGTTTGAAGAGAAAAACAAAACACAAAAAAAATCACGCGACGCTGCATCTTGAGCACAGGCCAGTGCCAACGCCGAACGTGGCAAGTTGTTGCTTGTTTGGCTGCTCGCCTGAACACGTCATTTCCGTTTACGCCTTGAGCCATCCACATCGCAAGACCCCGAGCGCGTGCCATCAGCATCATCGTCAACCTCGTCAGCCTGCAAAAACCATGAACAGTCGCAGTCAACTCGACGCGTTTTTGACCGGCAAAGTGCATTTCACCGAGGAATTCCTCAAGATGCAGCAAGAACTCGACGACAACTCGTCCAAAGGCTCTTCGTCCTCGTCCTCGTCGTCTTTGAAGTTCCTTGTCATGTCGTATGCGGCAGTCGCCTTGATCCAAGCCATTGTCGCCGTGTGCGCATAGTCACCAGAGCGCTGCCCATGCAAATGCCAACGTTGATCATTTGCATTCAGCAGTCGAATCAACATGCAATGGATCATGTTGATACTGCTGGTACCATTAATTAGCAATAATATCCTGTAATTGTCAAGGTCCAACCACTCAGCTTTTTTTTCTCTCTCCAATGACTTGGTTGCTGCTCTCAAGTTCAAGAAGAACTGTGGGGGAGCTTGAACCAACCGCTGCTGCGTTCTTTCATCCCAAGATCTGCCATCAACCTGGCGTTGGCGTTGGCGTTGGCGTTGGCGTTGGCGTTGGCGTTGGCGTTGGCCGAGCCACAAGAGAACAGGAGCGCAGTTGAACAACAAAAACGGCCAGTGCATTTTGGATTTCTTTGGGTCTTTTTATACAGAGAAGATTTTTCTTTTGATATCTGAACTATAGAGAACGCCTCGGGAACGAAGTTGGTTGTCTTGGTGAATTGGGATGGGGAGAGGAAGCATAGCTTGGGAAGAACGAGATGGACGAGGGCATGTCAATGGGAAGACGAGCGCAACCACTCTCGCTAGAGCTGGCAGCAATGGGGCGAGATACGGGACACAAACGTTGGGCACACTTTGCGCATGTACATAGGTTCACCCACATGGACAATTACAAAGTGGTGTCATTCTCACGTCGATAGTAAATCGTGTCTTGCAGGTCCTTCATGTCGTAAAATGTGCTATTCCCTGCAGGGCAGAAGGGGAAGTCTTTGTCACTTCCACCAAAGAACAAGTCACGACCGATGGTCCACGAGACGTAAACGCCGAAAAAGGAGCAAATCACCACCGCGAAAACTGCTGCCACTCTTTCGTACGATGGAATGCGCTT
The DNA here is from genome assembly GCA_027475765.1 of Paralagenidium karlingii. Lineage (NCBI taxonomy): Eukaryota > Oomycota > Peronosporomycetes > Paralagenidium > Paralagenidium karlingii. The sequence goes on from JAMFLO010000042.1 coordinate 113,363, forward strand.
CCAGAACGCCACCAGGTAAAAAACGATGGGCAAAACGATGCAGCTGGCCGCATTGGCAGAGGCACCAATGAAATCAGCAAAGTCCATGAATTTCTTGTAGAAAATCACCGCCACCACGACCATGAGCGCAATCATGGTGAGTCGAAGGATCACATATTTGATTGCGTTGGCACCCTTGTAGTCTTCGGACTCATCAACATCTTCTCTGCCTTCTCTACCAACATCAGCCATAGACACAATCGAGTGCTTGGAGGAGCGTGCTGCACTGATGCGTCGTTCGTCATTTGGAGTCGTGTGGGCTTCAAATTCAGGTGATTCCAAGTCCTTTGGGAGATCCTTGTGCATGCCCAAAATCATTCGTTCAAACACGAAAAAGGCAGGGTGCAGATTCACGGAAAACGCGATGGTGATGTGCATCTGCATGCCCAAGTACGCCAAAATCACCGCACCCTTATGCGTGTGGAAGCCCAACTTGGTCCAGCCGTCATCTTCTTCATAGACGGAAAACAGCAGGTTGCCAGAGATCTGACAGCCAACTGCTGAGTACACGGAACCAGCGAGAGCCAAAAACAGACACGAAATGAGGGTCAGTGTGACGAAAATGATGCGGGGCATGCGAGATGGGTCGCTGTGTTGACGTTGGATCGCAGGAATCACAATACCGGCACCATAGGCAAGACACAGATTGCCAAACATGGAGGCCACTTGCTCAAATTCAAAATCGGGTGCTGGCACAGTTCCATGACCACGCATACCCCACAAAACAAGTACAACACCGATCAGATCACCAACGACAGTGCCCAAGCAACCTGCAAAGGCAGCACCAGCGCCTTCTTTGAGCGTTGGCACAAGGCACACTGGTGCGACGGAGATTGCCATGATGACAATCCAGAACTGCTTGCCAAAGGCATCCGGGAACAAATGGTCCAAAAGCGTGCCGCCGAGAATCAAAAATGCACAACTCAACAACAAAATGTAGCCGATCTGGGACACCACAATGAGAATACGCCCAGTCCGGCCCATGGCCCACTCGCCAATATCGCCAAAAGTCTTGACATGTGGCGGCGCAAGCAACATGATCTTGGAGATCAACATGGAGGCGTAAATGTTGACACAGGCCATGAAGATCAAACCAAAAGAGGCCAAGAAAGGCCCGGCTCGCGAGAAGTTACTTGGCATGCCGAGTGTACCAATGCCGTACACACTGCAGAAGAGATTGAAGGAAGCCGCGATGTCTTCCCATGTCATGAACGGTTTCTTCATCTTGACTAAAAAGGGAGGAGTTGGCAGTCCGCTCTGGTGATTGGGAGGTGAAGCCTTGAGTTGAGCTTGAACCGGTGTTGAACTGGAGCTTCAAGCGGAGGATCAAGTCGGCTTGAGTCCCACGAGGCAAATTGCAGAATGAGCGAATGCAATCAAGACGCACTTGGACAAGAGAGAAAAAGAAAGCCATGACAGCATCGGATTTGGGCACACTGCCAAGGGGAGCAGGGAGGGGACTCGTTGGAATCAATCCCCAGCAACAGCCAATTGCTCTTGGTGCAGGGGTAACTTGAAACTCAATGACAAGAAGGATGGCGTGACAACCAATCAACCACGTCAGCTTGTACGCCAACAACCACTGTCACAACAAATACCCTATTCAATTTGGCCCATCGATCATTGCACATCGCAAGCTACAACCATACAATGAGACACTGTCAGAATTGATTTTTGGCTGAAAGATGATAGGATATTTAGGCATGGCGGATTAGACGCAAAAGGGGCCTCTTTGGCATCCAAACCCGCTCTTTGTACGGTTCATCTCAGCTGGCGGAGAGTGCTACGAGAGGAGAGTTGCACTCTGTACGGTAACAAGTATACGGTTCGATTGGCTGTGAGTGAAAGAAGGCGCATCTCATATTTTTGGAACAAAACACGACAGCTCGAACACGATTGGTGTCAGAACATGGCTGTCTGGTCCATCCCTCACTATCGGCATTCCACCATTTTTTGGAAAATGGCCTTGATTCTACTGTACGACTCATCCCCCACAAGAGACAATCCAGGGTGATTAATGACGATTGGGGGAGGGCCTCGTTACTTTCTAACAGGGTATCAATTATGGAAGAACACGGTGCAAAGAACTTCCTCTCCACCATCCGGTGAGGAAAGAACGTGAGTACTGACAAATCTTATGCTCCTCGTCACATCACTTTCAAGAGGGTATGGGATCTCCGTGAACAGTGTGGTTCACCCGTTTCCTGGTTTCTGTTCCTCCAACATCAAAGATGACTCTTCCTTTCCACCGTCGGTCGTGGCTCCACGCACTTGCAGGTTGCACAAGCTACGGTACACGTAGGTTTTGCGGTGGTCAGGCACCGCTTCGTGCTCTCTTTCGAGGGTGCCGGTGGTTCTGATTCCGCGGCTGGCGCCATTTGAGACATTTTTGGTCCGTTGAAGTTGATGGCAAATCCAGCGATAGAGAAGCAAGTCAAGAATGGTGAAAGGACACAAGTGATCTCTTGGAAGAATCGATCAGCTCAACGCTTCTCCGCTCTCAGTGTGCAATTCTTTCTTTTCTGTGGCAGTGAATCCAACCGGACGCGCTGGTGTTCCCCTTCACCAGGTCATTTCGTTCGCACCAGACGCCTGTTACTCACTGGACGTCAATCTACCCATCGATGATGCACTTGGGCTGTGTGTGCGCATGTCTTGGTAGCTTGATGCACATGGCTGGGTTGGCTGCATGGCTGGCTGCATTGGGGTGATGGGAAAGGTGTTGTGTAGCATTGCACTCGCTTTTGTCTGGTTGGTTGACACGTGAGAACCTATTATAAATGCTCCAGCAAACATAAGGCAGTCGCTCCAGCTGCACGGGTGGTGTTGATCCGCTTTGCAACTTTTGGACACACTGGTTTGTAACAACTGGACGCAGCCTGCACCATCCAAAGCAACAACAAACAAACCCGTTGCTTGTTGGAAGCAACGAAGAGCCCCATTTCTTCCTCTTTGCATGCCCCTTGTCTCTGGATTGCTGCACCTCTCTGGCCTTGACAAATGAACAACGGCGATGTCAGTGGAAGCTGTGGAAGCGCCATTCTTTTTTCTCGCTTCAGTTCAGTGCCGATGGTGTCTGTCCAGTACACTCCAAGCAATGAAATGCATGCGACCAGACTGAATGGATAAGGAACTGTTGGCTCTCTGTTGAACAACCCATTCAATAGAGTTGGCGTTATCAACACTCAACTTTCTGTATTGTGTACTCAAAAGGGTGGAGTGGGTTTGTCTCGTGAAGTTGAGCATTTGGAAGAAGCGATACTACTACTCCATGATGTTGGCGCAGCAATTGGCATTTGGGTCCCATCCCCGACGCCACCATATCAAAACATGAAGTGGAAACGACTCTTCGACACCACACCACCAGAATCAGATCCAACTCCAAGTGTCAACCGCGAGTTGTCGAGTCCAACTGGGCAAAGAAGAGACTTTGAGAAACTCGCGTCCCTTTTGTTTCCTGGCACCAAAGGAGTTGCTTGCGACAAAGAGCTGCACAGATTTTGATCAGAAAACGACAAGCAACCAACCACCACCTGGCCACAGCAAAGACGAAAGAATCGGGCCAGTTGGTGGTCGCCACGCAGCACAGCGTCACTTGAGTGTGTGCGTCGAGTGTGGCAAAAACTGACTCAACACATGACTGAAATCCACGAAAGATGGCTTTTCTGGTGATTTTCTATGGCATGCACCAGCATTCAGAGAAGAGGAGTGACGGATGATGGGGATGAATTGGATTGATGACATCCAACTGACTGGATTTGTGGTGTTGTGCGCTCGCAACTGTGTTGCTGCGTCAACACGAAAGCCTCGCCACCACAGGAAAAGCCAACGGCGACACGCGTGAATGGGCAGTTTTTTTTTCTTGTATAATTCCCATGGAGAAAAAGAACAAATGGCGCCGAACCAGATGGCGATTGGACCTTTTGGGATTGGTGGATCGTGCTGCTTGGAAACAAAACCACTTGTTTTCTCAATACAGCACTTGTATGGGATACGCTGGGAAACTGGTCAATGCATTGCGTTGAACAACAACCCAGACAACAGCAAAGTTCTATGCAGAGGGAATCGTTTTCGTGCAAATCCGCTCATGCAATCAGAGAGCACCAAGTAAGGGCCAGTCAGACTATGATGAGCGACTCAAGAAGAAGCTTTCTACACCACGAGAATTGTCTGCTGTTTCGCCTTGTGCTACAACAACAACAACGCTGTTGGGCCTGTGCAGGATCATTGCCACTATCTCAAGGTCATGCAAGACATTGATCCCATAACACAACCGCGACTGGGATTAGTTCCGATGCACATAAGGTGCGTTTTCTCCGTCAATAACAAGCTCCAGACGTGGTCCATTGGTCGCAACTGGATAACAATATCAGTCATTCCTCGGCCATCCAAAGCTCAGCAGTCGCAAATCTGCAGAATCCTCTAAAACACGCATCCGTTTGAATGGAGGAAGCGTTATACGGTATCCTCAAGCAGAGCAGTGCTTCAGCTTTCATGAGAAGGCCATCAACGCCATGGGATGCTGTGGTGACTCTTCGCAGTGTAACGGTTGGAGATCCTCCCACCAGCTACTATACGTATATCATGGCATTTTTACCGGACAAGATTCCTTTGTCGTTTCCGCTGTGAAACGCAGTGTGAAGTGTACCATGTATACAGACTGTATACTGGAACGTGATTCTCCCACGGACCCAGCCCAAAGGCAGCAACCTCCTTCAGTTGCCTCCTCTTCTTTGTTCATCTTCTTCGTCTCTTGGGGAGCTCGATGGTTCCGTTGAAGCGCACTGGCTTCCGCTCTCAGCGCCATATTGATGCCTTTGCGTCTCATGGCGTGCACTATCTGAGCGACAACCTGCACAATGCCAAAGTGGCGACAGGCATCACCATGCAGTACTCTCTGCATGTCGTGGATCCTTTGGCAGGCAACTCGTCCGACGGTCAGCAACAACGTCAACGCCAAGAGCAATTTCGACAAGATGACGACAATGTTGAGCGTCTGGTGATGATCATGGGCTTTGTGCAGGCCAAAGAGGCGTGGAGTGTGATGCTGGATTTTCTGGTGGCCAAAGGTCTGGACAGCAAGAAACGACTTGAAGTCCTGACCTTTGACAATCGTGGAGTCGGTCGATCTGATGCTCCTTGGGGGAGATACAGTACCAGTCAAATGGCTCAGGACACGTTTGCGTTGATGGACCATGTAGGCTGGACGAAAGCGCATGTCGTCGGCATCAGGTGAGCCAAGAGATGGGTGTGCTTGATCTGTTCACTTTCTGACATGTTATGCCAACCATCCAATAGTATGGGCGGCATGATCGCCATGGAAATGGCGAGTCGGATGCCCGAGAGAATTTGCTCGTTGGCCTTGATTGTGACTTCGCGTGGGTACTACTTTCCGGAGCTCAAGAACCTCCCGGTGCTGCTCAAAGTCTTCACTTGCACCACTTTAGAGTCGGTCATCCCGCAGGCGCTCAAGATTCTGCATATTGACTCGTTTCTGACGAGTACCATGGAAGATCGAGAGGAAAAACTCGAAGACGTGCTGGTGCGAATCCACATCGAGAGTCTGCACTCGGAACAGGCCTGTGCACCGACGGTTCCGGGGTGGATTGGCCAGAATCTCGCCATTTTCTCGCATCGCGTGTCAGACGAAAGACTGCACGAGATTCGCGATCGAGGTTTCCCAATTCTGCTCATCGGTGGCCAGCACGACAAGATAATCCCGCCGCGGGATATGGACGAGTTGTATCAAGTGTTGAAAGCTGACCACGTTCGCCATGTGATATACCCGGATGCAGGACATGGCTGTTTTGTGCAGTATTGCGAAGAGGTCATGGATGAGATTCGTCACCACATCCTCAATTGTGGTGAAACGACTCACAGCAAACATGTCGTCGAAGACGTCGTCGGCGATGTACAAGAGGAGAAAGAAGAAGTCGAAATAGCAGTTGATGCAGGTCCGCCACCCCAGCAGAAAGCACCGAGAACACCCACAAAAGAATTAAGCCCTGCAACCATGTTGGAGGCAGAAGAGCTGCGCGAACAGTTGGCTGCTGATGGCGTCAATGTGGTGACCGCTCCTGTTTGTGCGTGAGTGGTGCGCGGATTCACTTTGTATCAGCAATACATGGATCGTTTGTATAAGATATGATATCTGGAGACACAGCGCTTGGGCATGATGTTCTTCCGTCACTCGCTACGCGCGATTAATATACCTAAAGTATCGGATACGGAGAGGAGCTCATGTCGTGACTACTGTAGCACCGTGATGCACCAGTCTAACGGACGTGGCACGTCCAACCTAACAATGATAGGTATTCAAAGAGACTTGAAGCTGAGTGACAGCTGTTGGCTTGGAAGTGTTGCTGTCCATCGAATGCAAGTGCCTTGGGATGCTTCGATCCCGACACTCGCAAGCAATTCCTTGGCTCCCTCTTCCATCATCAGCTCAGGACCTCCACGCTCCATCCGAAACGGCTCGCCATCCCGCCTTTCTGATTGGCTCCGAGCGGCTCGCTAAAGTGCAACTCTCTAATTGTGGCCTGCCAGTTGGGGCGGGGGTCCCCTCATCCTCCCGCTTTTCAAGTGGTCCTCGGCGCCAACCCACCGGCCCATCCGCCCATCGTCATCATGGCTCCGGCCAAAGCGCAGCAGAATGCAAAGACCAAGAAGCTCAAGCGAGACCGAGCGAGCAAAAAGCGCCAACAAAAGACTCTGCAGACACGAGGCTTCTGCACCCAACGCCATCTCCAGGCTCTCGGCTCCGAAGACAAGTATTTCCCGCCGCAAGCGATCCATGTGGCCCACCTGTCGACGGGCATCACGGTCGAGTATGTCATCCACGAGATCAATCCTCCGCCGGTGATCAAACCAGCCAAGAAGAAGAAGACAAAGAAGCAAAAGACCCTGTCGCCAAAGAAGAAGAGCAAGGAGAGCAAACTCCCGAAGACACGGGAAGCCGAGAAACCTGAGAGACCCGAGAAGACCAAGAGGGCCAAGCGATCGAGACGATCTCGTCGATCCAAAAAGAAGGCCAAGGAAGAGGAAGAAGAACAAGAACAAGAAGAGGAAGTGCAGGAAGTTGTTCAAGAACATGCAGGACAAGAAGAGATTGAAGAGGTTGCAGAAGAAGAAGAAGAAGACGAAGAAGCAGAGGAACAACTGGAAGAAGTGCGAGTGGTGATGACGATGGGATTCCTTGGTGGCAAAGAGGCCTGGAGCAACATGCTGGACTTTCTGCATGAAAAAGGCCTGGACGGCAAGAAGCGACTCAAGGTACTGACCTTTGATAATCGCGGCATTCGTCTCGGGAACGGTCCCTTTGGCAAGTACAGCACCAGTCAAATGGCCAAAGACACGGTGGCTCTGATGGACCATGTAGGCTGGAAGACTGCGCATTGTGTGGGCATCAGGTAAGCTGCAGATGATCTTTGTAGCGGGTTTATTCCTCCATGTTTGTTGGTCGTTTGACTCGTGTCTAATTGACGACGTGGTGAATGTGATCCAACAGCATGGGCGGAATGATCTGCTTGGAGCTGGCCGCGACGTTTCCAAAGCGCGTGGATTCCCTGACTCTGATTGTGACAACACGAGGACGCTTTTTCCCCGAGATCTCTTGCATCCCGTCCATTTTGAGAATGTTCACGAGCCCAAATCCAGATTCGATGGTGCCTGCCATGCTGCGAAGCCTGTATCCTCCGGAATTCCTCGCCAAACAAATGGAGGATTCCCCCGAGAGCGTTGGCGACGCCATCACCAACCGGTATATCGAGTTGTTTGCCAAAAACAAGGGCAAGAACAACGGGTTTATCACGCTCAGTGGATGGTTTGGTCAGTGCATGGCGTGCTTTGCGCATTATGTCTCGGATGAGCGACTGTATCACGTGCGAGACCAAGGATTCCCGATTCTGATCATTGGTGCGCGGCAAGATCGTTTGATTCCATTCCATCACACTGAGACCTTGATGGAGTTGTTGAGTGCTCCGCACGTTCGAAGCGTGGTGTACGACGATGCTGGTCACGGATTGTTCCTGCAATACGAGGAAGAAATCGTCGATGAGATCCGTGAGCTCCTCATCAATACTCCCAGCGGCCATGGCAAGCCATCAGACAATAGAGAAGCAGGCAGATCTCTGTCTTCCAATGGCAAACAAATGCCAGAAGAAGACGAAGAGATGGACAATGCCAACCAGTCGCAAGACTCGGGTGGTGACTTGGAGATGGAAGACGCTTCAAATGCTTCCTCGTCTTCTTCCTAGAGAAGAGAACGGACCCAACCACCTTGTTCATAATACCAATACCACAATCCATATTTGGCTTGAGAAGTTGGAGAAATTGCATCAACTCCATCCGCTGATGTGCGTGGAGCACGTGGCTTGCGAAAAAGAACTCTAAAAGATCTCGTCTTCTGGTCAAACGTATGACTTGGTGTGTCCATGTTTGGATCCAAAAAAGGCGACAAAGATCACCGAAGTGTTCTCGAACGGCATCCAAAAATGGCCGCATGCGTTTTGTTCCCGTCAACGCTGACGTAACTGTGTGTTCTGGAGCTGAGTTCATGTTGCAGCTGTTGTTGTTGTTGTTGTTTGGCGATGCTGCATCGTCACAAAGCGATTCGCTACCAAAGGCATTCGCCACCATTGCTCCTGTCATGGCCAACGATTTGCTCTGCGCAAAAGACACGATCCCGACGTCCAATCGACGCCAGAACCATCAAAAGCTCTTGAAATGCCAGGACCCACTGCTGACCCAGCGCTCATCCAGCTCGACCGTCACCGAAGACGACGACGATGACGACGGTGACGAACCCATCGGCGACGAGGATGACCACGAACCGGTGAAAATGATCCAGACGCTGCAGTATCTTGAGCATTTGCACCCCATTGCGATCGCCATTGCCGTCACTCTGTACTACTGCTTTCCATGCGACTGGTTGTCTCCAAAGCATCACCAACCATCCATCTCCAAGACCTCGCGGAGTGTCTGAGAGAGCAATCTCCCCAGGTGTCATGGGCAGTGAGTGACGTAGAGATAGTGTAGTGGACATCTCCATCCATGCAACGAATAAGCAACCAATACACCCCACCACAAGCGTTTGCGTGGGTTTTCTATCCAGCTTCCACCATCTTTTTTTTGTTTTGCCCTTGTGGCGGCTTTGTGCTCCAACCCATTCATTCATTACCAACGCTCTGGGGGTTCCATGAGGGATTCCTGCCCCCCCCCCCACACACACACCATCATTCCGCACCTGACGTGCTTTACGAATGAAACTCAGGTGATCGGAAGATGGCGCCGTTCATTTAGACAAAAAGCACCGACTCAATAGTGGTTGCCCCAAGCCCCAAGCCCCAAGAACAACCCAACATGCGACTGCCACAACCAGAGCCTGAAATCGACCGCAAAGTGTTCAATTCCGAACGCCATGTGGATGCGTTTTTTGCGCAACTCCACTTGTGTCCGCGGACCAAAGTGCAAAGCGTGAAGCTTTCAACCGGACTGACAGTGGAATTCATCATCATCAGTAGTGACGAGCAACACCCGCATGAGGACCAGCAGCAAGAACAACAAGAGCAAGAGACCCGTGTGATCATCGTCCCGGGGTTTCTCGACTGCAAAGAAATGTGGTGCTATCTCGTACATTTCCTGCTCGAAGCAGCAGCCGCTTCAGCCACCACCGCCACTGCCACCACCACCCCAAAGGTCAAGGTGCTGCTGTATGATAACCGAGGTGCAGGCCACTCGGAAGCGCCTTTTGGGATGTACAGCACCAAGCAAATGGCCCAGGATGCGCTTGCATTGATGGACTACGTGGGCTGGCCAACCGCCCATGTCATTGGTGGCAGTATGGGCGGTATGATCTCGATGGAGTTGGCTTCTTTGGCGCCTGACCGCGTGCAATCGCTGACGCTGATGGCGACGACCCGGGGCCGGTACTTGCCGCCTTTGCCCAACGTTCGCGCCATTTTCAAAGTGCTGACCGCCACAGAACCCGAAGACAAACTTGCGGCGATGCTTCCCAACCAGTTTCCCGAGAGTTTTTTGGAGAGTTCGATGGTCGATTCCTCAAAAAGTGTTCGCCAGGTGCTAGCGGAGATCTTTGTGCGCATCACCGAAGAAAAGCTGGCCGTGCCGTGTGGCTTGAGCGGCTTTGTGGGCCAGGCGTGTGCCATTTTCGGTCATTTTGTGTCGGATGCACGACTGGAAGTGATTCGCGAGCAAGGATTCCCGATTCTGATCGTTGGTGCGGCCCAAGACAAGATGATCCCGTGCCATCACACCGAAGTGCTGATCCAGAGACTGTTTGGCGAGCAAGTGCGTCATGTGGTGTACGACGACGCCGGTCATGGCTTGTTTTTCCAGTATGGCGAGGACATCATGCACCGCGTGTGGCAAATGATCCACCGCCAAGCCAAAGCTTCGAGTGGTCAAACTCAACAGGGCGAGAATGCGCACGCGATTGGGATCACTGTCGAGATTGCGAGTGACTCGCGTGTGAAAAAGCAGCTCTAAAAGTCAGAAGAGAAGCCGGTGGTCTGCCCAAGTGAGTGAGTTGAGCGAGTTGCTGCAAATGTATGATAGGGAACGGAAGAGTTCCAACGATAATAGAGCAGTTTGCATGACGGTTATGACAGCGGAGCGTGGGGAGATCGTGGTAATTCAACCAACTGCCGTGTCTGACAGGTCCATGGGCACTTGGGTCGCCGCCGTTCATGCATCCGCAGAGCTGTGTGTGGTCAACCCAACCCATGCAGGGGACCAAAGGATGCGGTACCCTTCCGGACGCCCTTTGGAGGAAAGCAATGGGGCGACTCCGTGGATGATTGACTGGGGGGAGGAGGGAGCGGGGAATCTTTGACTTTCTCTCCTGTCCGTCGACTCAGTCAGCAGCAGCAGCAGCAGAAGATGCTGTCTCAACCAGAGCCCAAAGCGGATCGCAAAGTGTTCCAATGCTGAGCGCCATGTGGACGCGTTTTTCATCTACCGACAGTTGTGTTCACGCGACCGAGTGCAAAGTGTGCGTTTGGCAACGGGGATCACCGTCGAGTTCGTCCTCATCAGCAAAGAGAAACCTCAGCACCAGCACCACCTCGAAGAGCACGAGACCGAAGAAGATGAGAGCCGTGTGATCACTTTATCGGGGTTTTCCGATTGCAAAGAAATGTGGTGCTTTCTGGCGCACTACCTGCTGGAAGCGGCTTTGTCTTTGGCGTCGACGACAAATGCAACTGCCAGACCCATCAAGGTGCTGCTGCATGACAATCGCGGTGCAGGCCACTCGGAAGCGCCTTTCGGCCTGTACAGTACCAAGCAAATGGCGCAAGATACACTGGCGCTGATGGACCATCTCGCATGGCCTACTGCCCACGTCGTCGGTGGAAGCATGGGCGGCATGATCGCGATGGAGTTGGCTTCTTTGTCGCCTCACCGTGTTCAATCGCTGACGCTGATTGCAACGACTCGAGGGCCGTATTACCCGCCACTGCCCTACATTGGAGGATTTGTCCACGCTCTGACGACGACGGGGCCAAACGACAAATACGCGGCGATGCTTCCCAACCAATTTCCCGAGTGTTTTCTTCAGCAATCCATGATCGATTCGTCCAAAAGCGTTGGGAGGTGTTGGCCGTGATCGTGGCATGCATGGCTGAAGACCAACTGGCGTTTCCAACTGGATTCAATGGCTTTGTGGGTCAGTTGTGGGCCGTGTTGGGTCATTTTGTCTCGAATGAACGACTGGAATTGATCCGCAAGCAAGGATTCCCCATTCTGATCGTTGGTGCGGCGCTGGACAAGATGATTCCGTGTTGTCACACGGACGTTCTGACCCCGAGACTAGTTGGTGAGCATGTGCAGCATGTGATCTACGAGGATGCCGGCCCTGGGGTGGTGCTGCAGTACGGGGAAGACATTATGTGCACCACGTGTACGAAATGATCCTCAAGAGTACTGGTAGCAAGTGTTGTTGACCACGATCTAACTGGCAACCTGACAAAGACCACATCTGATGCGGACCTGACCCTGAACCTCTCGACCCGGCGAGCACATTGCATTCTCCTGTTGCGGCATGTTCGACAGGCATCGACACCTTGTCAGGTGCATATCTATGCACCATGACGTCAGCTGTCACGGAACTTGATGATCGGGATGATGCCTGCACATGCTTCTCCATTCGCTTCCGGAGTAAAGTAAAGCGTCGCCAGGCAGCCATGATGCGTCGGCGTCACCCCCGAAGCGTTCGGCTGGCGTAGCCCACAGAAAGAAAGAAAGAAAGAAAGAAAGAATGGCGTTGGCCAATCAAAATGCAATTGGCAAGTTGAAGCGACGCCCTGTGATGATGGAAACAAGCGGGCGATTGGTTCCCAGCGCTCGCGCCAAGATCTTTCTGCGCAATCATCAGCTTTTCGCTTCCTATTCGATGCCAAATGCAACGTGACAGTTGGTGCAAAATACACTAGAAACCAGGCAGCGGTCGGACACACTTGCAAACCACTTGATCAGATCTCCGATCCCCGTTGAAGCCGATCTTTGAAGGAACGCCGCCCGCCCCGCCATCACCGCCACACTCACACTTGCCCCTTCTTCCATTCATCCATTCATCTATCCAGAACGCGTCCGTGATGGTCAACCGCACCACGCCCAACGAGAGCAAGGCCACCACCACCAACCAGAAGAAGACCCGCAGCGACAGTGGCTTTCGCAACTTTCGCCACATGAAGGCCTTCACGACGGCACGGGACTTGTTTCGCCACGATGTCATCCAGTTGGCCAAACTGTCGACGGGCATCACCATGGAATATGCGTTGCATGAAGTGGACGCCGTGGACCCCAAGCAAGAAGCCATCAAGGAAGAAGACTCGGTGCGGGTCATGATGGTCATGGGCTACCTGCAGCGTAAAGAAGCCTGGTGCTATACATTGGATTTCCTGGTCAAAAAGCGACTCAGCGGCATCAAGAAATTGCAGGTGTTGACCTTTGACAACCGTGGCACGGGTCGCACGGATTCCCCATATGGATTGTACAAGACCAGCCAGATGGCCCAGGACGCTTTGGCGTTGTTGGATTATCTCGAGTGGCCCAAAGTGCATTTGGTGGGCATCAGTATGGGCGGCATGATCTCGTTGGAGATGGCTTCGGCTGCCCCCGAGCGACTGGAATCATTGACGCTCATGGTGACTTCGCGGGGCCGGTTCTATCCAGAAGTGATGAACATCCCGTCACTGCTGAGCATGTTTGTAAGTCGCACCCCGGAGGCCGTGACCCAAGCGGTGCTCAAGATGTTGTACCCTGAGTCGTTTCTGTCGAGATCCATGGACGACTCGCCCCACAAAGTCAAGGACGTGCTGGAGATTGGCCATTCCGAGATCATTGCAGAGATCGAAGACTCGCGGTTCACGCTGCCAGGATTGATTGGCCAGTCGTGGGCCGTGTTTAGCCATTATGTGTCGGACGCGCGACTGAAGCGCATCCGCGAGTATGGATTCCCCATCCTCGTGTTTGGCGCCAAGCAAGACAGCATCATTCCAACGCACCACACGGACACGTTGCTGCAGCAGTTGTACGGCGAACATGTGCGGCAGGTCATTTACGACGATGCCGGCCATGGCTTGTTTGTGCAGTATGCCGAAGAGATTGTGGACGAGATTTGTCGGCACATTTCGCTGGAACACGAGCATGAACACGAGCATGAACACGACCCTGAAGACAGCAAAAAAGAACATGAGTTGCTGTTGAAGGCTCTGGATGACAAGATCCGACAACGCCATCAAGCCACGACCAAGGAGACTGCGTCGTTTGCCTAGGATATGGATTGCGTTGTGTGCGTGTCTGCGTGTGTCGAATCTGGATGTGTGTCTCTTCAATATACCGCTTTGTCTTCGATCAACAAAGGTGCATCTTGTTCTGGCGTCGAAAGATTTGCTCTTGTTGAACCACCACATGGCCAGATCACACACACTTGATGGGCCAAACAAACCACATCTCCAACCGGATCAAAATGCTCATGTGCCAACAATCGCGGTATGGATTGAAGCTATTCGCGTGCACCTCGAAACCAGTGCTTGTCAAGAAACCACAACCCAAGTCTTCCAATGCTCGTTTTCACAGGAGCCGAAGCATTTCTCGAGCTACGACATCATACCAAGAGGTTGCTTTGATCACTTCAAGCCGACCAGGTTCGTCATGTGCAACTGGAGAAGCCCTCAACACCAGCAACTAGCCAGTAAATGAATCCGACGACCCAGCCAATGTGTGTGAGCTCTGACGCGAACGTACCAAGCTGCTGCCGAGTGGGCGGAACACTCAGTGTTCAACTTCGACCAATTGCATTTGGCTGCTTGCAGCACATGATGCCTGGCATGTGCTACGGAGCCTTGAACTCGCTGGTCTCGCTGCCGCGCTTTCTACAACAGTATCTCTGCCAAAGGCTAATTCGGTCCGGTGCAGAGGGCTTTTGCTCTCCATTCTCTCCAATGCCAAAGCCGACAAAAATACGCCATGACAAGATTAGCAGCTTTGCCTCCTTTTGAAAAGCATCGATGCTTCGCATGGCCCACTGATTTCTTCTCTGCGAGCTGCGTCGCAGACAGCGCCAAGCACACAGGTCTTCCACGCACGACGTAGCACGTGCAGCATGGAGAGATGGTCTTCACCGCTTGAATCTCCGACCACAACTTGCTCGTCGTCGTCTTCTGACTTCGCACCATTCAAATCCTGCCATCATGACCCCATGGACGAAAGCCTCGTCAAGCAAGACTCGATGCCATCTTTCAACACCATCCAAGAGCGCACTTCGACTCTAGCGCTTGAGGGTCATGAATGCTGCAGTGATGGAGGAGTCAAGTGCCAGATCTGCCAGGACTTGGACTTTTTGATGCAGCAGAGTCCACCCAAACACCCGTCGCAACTTGCATCTGTCTGTTCACATCCCCACGTGACTCCATTTGATCTGGATCTGGCGTTGAAACACGTGGAGACTGATCAAAACTATGACGAGGAAGAGGAGGATGGCGATGATGACGATTCATCCCAGTGTTGCTACCACCAGTTGCAATGCACCTGCGGGTCCATTGGATCCAGCGATGCTAAAAGCGAAGTGTCGAGCTCCAGCTCTGCGATTCTCACCTACTTTCGCGTGCTGTTGCTCAACTTGCAGCAGGAACTTCTCCAGTCCAGTGCTTCGGGCATTCGAAGTGCGTCATTGTATCGAGATCGAGAAGCCATGTTGCGCTTTGGCTCGCAGTTTGAAGACGCGTTGACCCAGTTTATGGCGCCAAATCTTCAAAAGAAAGACGATCAGCTCGCACAAGTCGTGCACAAGCTGGAAAGCAGCCAGGAAGAAGTGAATCTGCTGCAACTCGCCCAGAAAACCCATGAATTTGACCAGGTAGAACTCAAAGACCGGATTCGCACCATGCGCAACGAGATTGTGAGTCTGCGCAGAGCATTGCATGACAAGGACGAGACCATTGAGGAATTGCAGAGGCTTTTGGATGAAGCCAACGCGCAGGTGGGAAGTCTCAAGTGTTGTGTCGAGTACAAGGATCAAGTGATTTGGCAGTTGGAACAGAGCATGGCACCACAGGAATCTCAGTGCACCAAGGAGAACGCTCCAAACTCTCCCCAGCCAACTGAGCATTGTAGTCCAAGCACACTCGACAGTCTGTCAAAGTCCTGTCTGGAGACGGACGTCTCTGTGACTGCGAGTTCCACGGACGATTCAATGCCCACTTCGCTATTGTCTCCTGTTCGAGTGAGCTCCAAGATGTGTTTGCGGAACGACTCGTTCTTGGAATTCACACCGTCGACACCCACGCCATTCACCCCACTGATTCTCATGTTCCTTGGTCACGACACCATTCAGTTCACGTTGGTTGCATCAAACGCAGATTTAACGGATCATTCACAACAACAAATGACGTCAAAGGTACGTGCTGTCTGTTGACTGGCCAAGAGAGCGGCCTTCTGGTGCTGATGAGGTTGTTTTCGTGGTCAACAGTTTGAAGACAGCTCTTCCAGTGAATTGGATCTGATGGATGTCGTGGAGCAATCGTTTGAAGATGCAATCGAACTGCTCCATCTGGAGAATCTTCACCAGTACAAACTGCTGGTGACCCATGAGATGAGTCTGCCCATCGAACAGAAAGATGCGCTGTTGAAGCTGTTTCTTGGTGCGTTTGGCATTGATGGAGTAAGTTTCACCACCGTGGAGCAGATGACGCTGTTGGGAATGCATCAGGCACCACCACCAACCGCTGAGATCAACGATCGACACCGCACAGAAGGAGAAGAAGAAGTAGAAGAAACAAAAGAAGACGGGGCTGTGAAATTCAATGGATCGTCATCTCTGGCACGCGCCACTTGCACCACTTGGAATCCGACGGGCCTGATAATTCACTTTGGGAAACGAGCAACTTGGATCATTCCGCTCTTGGAAGAAGTCGTGTTAGAGCATGCGATTCTTCAATGGCATGTTGGACAAGAGCATTTGGTGGCGCTGATGCTTCGAATGCTGAAGTCCAACGAAGAGAATGATCACGTGCTCATGACAATCCCCTCTGAACAACAGTGTCAAATCGCTCGAGATATTCTGGTGAGTAGTAAGGTGGCTTGAGTTCATCGCTATTGCTGCTCGTCAGCCATCGGTTGACTCCGAGAATCCTGCCCAAACAGGTGACACAAAGCTTTGTGGCGAGTGATTACAAGTCCCAAAGCGCTCGTTATGGAAAGTTTCGAGTCGTGTGTCCAGACACGGACCAGATTGGTCGCGAGCCCATTCGTGTGCGGAAGAATGACTTTATCCAAGAGTAAGCAACACTTCTTCGACATATTGAGCACCAGGGGTCGTTGCTCATGTGCTATTGTTTTGGCTGAACCGCGTGGAGGTATTGTAGACTGGAGAAAACCCACGAGTTTGAGCTGGAAAACGGCAACAGCATCCGACTTCACACAGACCTCGAGCTCTTTCACGTGCCCGAAATGATGTTTGACATCTCGCAAGAGTATGGTGAGTGCTTGGGTCCAAAAGCACATGCACCAACCAACGTCAGTTGTGCTGATTCGTTTGATGGAAACAAAAGTGTGTTGTGGTGAAGAGCTCGGTCTGGTCGACGCGGTCGTCAAGAGTCTTGGACTCTGTAATCCGTTGCTGTTGCCGCATTTGCTCGAAAACATCGTGTTGATGGGCGAGCTCGCCTCACTTGGTGGCTTGCCACTTCGTGTACAAAGCGAACTGCAGCGCGCGTTCAGTTCTTTTGCGCATTTGGTCGCTGTGCGGTTGGTTCAGGACCAGAACCAAGTGGTGCAACTTGCGAGTCTGGCCCACGCCCAGACCATTCCGTCGTCTTTGTGGATCCATGAGCAAGACTATCTCCTATATGGCGCATCAGTGCTCAAAGAAAAATGCTATTGAACCCACAGCAGATCAATAGAAACATCATTAGCAGCAGTCTTGTTATGCCAAAAGCGTTCTGCATCGCTGTATTCATGGGTTTCGTTGTGGTGGCAGTTGACGACCTTTCAAGATCCAATCCACGCATGCGAATTTTGGCGCCAAATACCAGTTACAGATCGGTATACCGACGGATGCTACGTTAACTAGAATTGAGGGCAGTCGGGCATATTGGAGCGACTGGCATGGATCAGTCGGGGTTTGTGGCGGATTCCGAGGAAGAAGAAGAAGAACAGGAGCAACAAAGCATTGTGGCTGAAAATTCAGTTCATGAACTTCACGAAAAGGTGCTGAACGCGCCCATTGCACCAGCAGAAAAGCGATCAAATGGCTCGAAACCCATGAGCCACATGCAACAATTGGATGACGATCCGCATGCTGCCATGAACGACATTCCGGCGATTTTCAGAGTGAATGAGTTGGAAATGAGAGATGCGCAAAGCTACGACTTTGAATCAGCCAACCAGCAGGTTCTAAAGCGCATGGAGACTGAGATTATGACCCTGAACGACGATTGGAGGCATGCGACCAGCTCGGAACGATCACCAAAGCTCCAAATGCCGCCACAACAATCGTCCGTCGAGGCTTTTGACCATGCAAACGTTTTGCTTCCAATCGCGAACGATCCGACAGCATCGACAAACGTATCCCAAGCTTCTGGTTTGTCGCCTGACTACCCCAGGGACGTGGCGATGAGCGAGACCACTGCCCACGAGCACTCTGTTGTGGCACAAGCAGAACCTCTCGATCAGGTTCCATCACGCATAAGCGCGCGAATGATTCAAAGTCCGAATCATAAAGAAATGCCGATGTATGAACCACACACTGCCTCTTTTGATGATAGTAGCAGCAGAAATGGTGATGCTGCGCAGTTCGGGGACCAACAGCAATCATCACGACAGGAACCATACTCAGATCAAGAGCGCGACGAACCACAAGAACAACCAGAGCAACCAGACGCTCACGAACAGGACCAAGTCTTGAAAATCGGGGAAGAAGTGTTTGTCGATGCGCGAACATGGCCTGGCATCAACAAACTTGGAGGCGCTGGACGAGTCGCCAAAGTGCACGAAGAAAGCGATGCTCAAGGACAAAAGAATGTGTTTTATGACGTGAGGTACATCTTTGGTGGCTGCGAAAAGCGAATCGAAGCGGAGTTTGTGCATGCTTCCAACATTCTGACGTTGCAAAAGGCGTCTCGAGGTCCCAAGCCTCGTCAATTCTATCATGGTTGGTTACACGGCGTTTGCTGTCTTTGTATGTTGGTGAACGAGTTATTTGACAGACATTGTCATCGTAGATGAGATGGACCGAGAGGAGAGATCACGTAGACATCGCCTGCTTCGAAAAGCTGCTGGGCCTTCGACGGTGGTGCATGCGCGCCAGACGGAACGCACTCCATCTCAAGCCACGCATGAAGCCCCTCACCACCCGGCGAAGAAGAAACCAGCGCATGAAGACACAAAGGAAGCAGTGCCTCACAACTCTTCGCTTCCATTGGAAAGTGGCTCGCATTCTAGTGAAGAAGAAGTAGTGTTCGGAGACGTGGGTGCTGCTCCAAAGCTTGAGGCGCACAAGTCGAAAAGGTCGCGAACACGATCTCAGCGAAGAACGTCCTCGTCGTCAAAGAAAAAGACCCGACGCGAGAGAAAACACCGAAACAAACGTCGGCGCCCAATCGCTCATCACGAAGAGCAGGACAGCGAGCCACGAGAAGAGAGACCCAAGCAGCGCATTCGAAACAAACGCAAACGAGTTCGTTATGTGGGAGGATACTTGCACTCTGGCGAAGATGCCGATGCGCGGTTCATTCAACCAGAAGACAGTGCAGAAGATTTACCGCAAGATGTGCTTCAAGCAACGGGCTTCAAGCTCGCCACAACTCTTCCTGCACTTCGCAAACAACTCAAAGACCAAGCCAGTATCTTTGATCAACGAATGAAGGAGTTCAAGGCGGAAAAACCTGTGCTGGAGGATCTGATGAAGGCAGCTCTTCATGATGACAAGGCGCTTGATCAGTGCATGGCTAAGGTGGGTGGAGTCTCATTTTCGCCGTGGAATGGTCACCGTGTTGAAGATGTGGCGTTGGACGTGATGAGAAAAGGCCCGAGAGCTTGAACGAATGCTGGAGAAGCAAGTGGTGTACGGAGAAAACATCGTGGATCGTATCCTCAGTGAGATCGACTCTCGTGCTTCTTTGGAGGTGAGTGCATTGACGGTTCTGTAGGTTTGACCTGGATTTGTGGTCTCACCAAGCGCTCACTCTATCACCCACAGGACAATCCGTACGACCTGGTTCATTCGCAACGCAAAGAGGTGACTTCGGAATGGGGTCACTGGATGACGGGTGTGCTAGATCATCTTGAAGATCTGTACAGTCGTCGAGGGAGAGCTGTTCCTGACGCGACAACGAATGACGTCTCTTCATCTGGAAGCAGTAGTGAGGACGATTCATCATCCGACAGTGGAAACCACAGCGCCTACTCTCGTTCCTCAAATTCGTCATTCGTCGACATGGACATGGACTTTGACTCTTCTTGTTTCATGGAGTCGAGCACCATACCTTTCCAAGAGCCATACGAGTCTCCTTCAAGACTGTCTACCCACAAGCGAAAGCGACCGTCACGATACTTCTCGGACGACGGCGACCCACCAGGCTTGCGAAAGTACTTCGACCCGGCACCACGCTTCGCCGAATCCAGATTTGCCACCACAGTTCGAACCAAGACGAATGTGCGCATGATTGGGGCCGCGAGGAGTTTGGTGGACTCGAACGACGGCAACACCAACATTTCGCGTTGGAACTGGCTTCAACTTTTGCTCAAAACGAATGGTCGCGCGCGCTCCGCGTTGCGCGATCGACTTCCGTCACGAATGCTGCAGACTTCTTTAAGAACTGACGATGCGCCCTTGGCCAGCGACAACAAGTTCACACCTCGCAAGGGAAAGCAACCGTGGTCATTGTATGACCCTCTTCGGAAGCTTCGTGCCCAACGAGAAAGACAAAAGCAGCAATCGCGGCAGCAGCACCCACAGCCTCAACAACCAGCGGTGCTTCATCCAACGGGTCTTGTGTCCAACAATGCAAGGGCACCTTCCTCCAGGTTCGCTTCGGGTGCGATGGCCAAACCATTTGGAAATCCACCTCATGCCAGGATGAGTCCCGTTGGACAGCGTGTGGAGGAGAACGAAACATCTTCACCCGTGGATATCGGAATGGATGGCTATGGCCAAGAGCAAGTTGGAGACCAAGTCAACTGGGAAATAGTCTTTGAAGTGACTTCGTCCGCAGCCAACCTCGAGACCACGGAGCTCTCGACCGATGAGCGTGATGCTTTGCTTCAATTGGGCATATTCTATGACGAGTCAGGGGATCAAACCATCATGGGAAACGACTGTGGGGCAGAGTGGGCTCTGCAGTGGGCGGTCATGGGAATCAGCAACGAACTGGACTTCGTCAACGTGGCGCGAACGCTTCGAGAAAACCTGACGATATTGCGCCTGAAAGAGGTTGACCTGCTGCAACAATTGGCCAGTTCTATGGGCGATGCGTCGATCGCCGACCCTGAAGATTTCCTGCAAAGCCATGACGAGTGGCTGTATTTGCACTCCCTGGCCGAACAAATCCATGGACAGCTTGTGCAGCTGGTGAAAGCGATGCAGCAAAGCTGCTTGCTGCAGCGGTTGGCCAACGTGGAAGAAGTGCAAGCGTGGATGAAGGAAGTGCACTATCTCTTGACAGTGTTGCCTTCTTGTGGAGCTTTGTTTGGAGGAGGGTGCACCCACTACTTCTACTTCTTCGACGTGCTTTTTCCGACCAAGCGAAGCACTCCATTGCTCATGAGCATGTGTCGGGTGTTTTGGTATTGCTTGATGTTGATCAGTACGCTGCATCAAGCCCTTCATGGACCCAACAACTCAATTCTCGGCAAGCTGAAGCCGTCGTTGACGGTGCAACAAGTGATTTGCTCGACCATGGCGTTTCTGATTGACTTACAGCTTCATTTTCCTGCTTCGTTGGATACTGCGACCACTACCATTGACGCTTGTTCGCCAGCGGTATCCCTCTGGACGTTCCTCTACAAGAGCTTTCTGAAACAAAAGCTTGCTCCGCACGCAACGACTCTGTCGGATCCTCGAGACTTTTGGGCGCTGCTCACTCTGATGGTGAGTTGTTTGCTTTTTGGGTGTTGGGGTCCTAGCCAAGATGCGACCTCATGTCTTGTTGCGTAGTATCGCGACAGATTCATCGAGCGACTGGCCCAGCAGTTTGTTCGAGGACAAGTGGTCGGTGGGTATCTGGATCCTCAACTCAGTCAAGAACCAGCGGTGTACGATGATCCACAGCAAGCAAAAGCTGCCAAGCTGCTCGCCTTGGATTCCATGTGGGATCTTTTACTTGCGTTGGCTCGAATATCCTGGTCGTTGAGTTCTTGTGAAGCCACCGAGTCGAACCTGTAAGTGGAACAGCAGTGTGTTGTTGACGTCAAAGGAGTCTTTCCGGTTCAAGCAAATACTTCTTCTAGATCGGCACCTATATGGGCTCTTGCCACCAAGCTTCTTCATCCAGAGTATGGGTTTTTACCATTCAACTTACCGTTGGACAGCCAGAATGCTGCCTTTTGCGATGCCTCAGGTAGATGTGGTCAACTCATGCACGAGTCTGTGTTGGTCGACATGAACCTGACTTGGAGTCCATGGATGACGACTGCATGTGTTTCAAACAGGCGCTTTCACCCAAAAGGTCTTGTCGCGGATTCTTGCTCTCTCCATCAGTTGGGAGAACGACAGCGGTGGGTTGTGGAACCACGAACCTCGTGGTTATTGCTCGCACAGGCGTTTAGTGTTCTCATGTTGGTTGTGGTGTGATTCTGGTTGCAGAATTCGTGAAAACCACCCTCTTGACGGCGTTGCGCAAACGCGATTCTTGGGAACTCGATCAGTTCCCATCGCAGCTACAGCTCTGCGAATTGCTTCAACAACCGGGTTTGCAGGCTCTGACTCTGGAAGCGCAAGTGGAGTTTCTGCATCAGATGCAACACGAACAAGTCACAACAGACGTCTGCGAGTTGCTTTGTCGCATCATTCTGGTTTGCTTTGCTTTGAGATTTGAATCTGACTGCTTCCAATGGCTGACTAACCCGCTTGCGCCCGCTCTCTCTTTCTCTCTCTCTCTCTCTCTTTATCTCTTCCGCGATGCAAAAAGACTCAATTTCTCAAAGCAGAATCCCCCGTAGCGCGTAATCGCTTTCGTCAGCCGATTCTGCAAATCATTCCCGACCTGTTGGTGGTGTCGGAACCTGAACGAGAAGTGCAGACCACCAATAAATGGAATTGGAATGGCTCCTCCGGTCGCTCCAACACTTCTGCGTCTACGGCACCACCTGCGGTCATCAGTCCGCTGCACCACATTGAACAACGAGTGAGTTGGTGTTGAGTCAAGTGCTGTCTCATGCGAAATTGATGAGTTGTTTTTCTTTTTTCGACATTTAGGAGCGATTTGCGGTGAATTTCCTGCTTTCGTTGGCGCTCGCGACGTTCTACGCCTTTGAAAAAGACTGGCGAATGCTCAACGATGCCAAGCGGCTACGTGCCGAACGAAACCTCGTTCGCGATGTGCGGTACTATTGCAACGAAATGGCACGTCACTGCACCGCCATCAACATGACCAGGACGGGAATTCTCTTTGCACAGGCATTGCGTCAACTTGGCGTGTGCATGCTGCAGGTGTCGAATGATGTTGGATTTGCCTTCAAGGCACTGAATGATCATCTCACCGAAGTGATCCGGCAACTTCGAGCCCAAGTTCAACGAAAGCGAGCTGCTGCTGTCTCGACAGCGCGAACGACTTTTCCGAAGCGCAATCCAACGATCCAGAAAGACAACAGTCACGAGGACAACAACGCTGCGGCTCAAATCGCCATGTTGAAAGGTGGCGCGCGGCACTCGATCGATGCCATGCTTCATTTGACCAGGCAACTCCATGAGAGGTCGAATGGCTTGACAAACTGCTCCAGCGCAAACGATCTCGAGTTGTTGGCCAGCTGTGGGCAGTTTATCCTGAACACCGGGCTCTCTTCGTGTCTTGAAGCGGTGCTCGATGCAGTGATTCCGTCGCGCGTGCTTCAGCAATGCCTTCAAATGATTTGTTTGGTGGTTCCGAGAGACTTTAAACTTGCCAATCGAAGCGCTCCACTAGTGCGACAGGCTCCTTCACAGGGCCAACCATCACCAAAGGAGGAGGAGGATGCGTTTTACGACGAGTTTGAGGACCCCGAAATGGAGAGCATCTTGGCTTCGATGGATGTGGACAACGCCACCAGCAACGGAGCTGCAGCATCCGACCAATTGCCCGTGGCTCCAACGCAGACTCCGACTCAGTTGTACAGCACCGTGACTCCAAGTGCTTCGAACTCGGAGGCTGGACTATCGTGTCGCGATCTGCTGTATGATCAAATCCATGGGCATCTTCGAGTGGTTCTGCACAAGCTCTTGCTGCAGTCTCCCATTCCAAAGCCCAACAACAGCAAGAACCAGACCTCCATCAACACCAAGTACCAAGTCAACGAGGACGATGCCATGAGTGACTGGAAAGAGTTGCTCTCTATGGATTTGCTGGGTGATTTGATGTCATCGTGTCGCTTCCAGTTTGGCTGGAATCTGACCCGAGCAACCTTGAGCAAGAAGAATCCATTCCTGGCACCGCGGTTTCTGAGTATGGCACTCAAGTACAACCACGAGAAGCAATGGTTTGCGACCTGCTTCTTGAGTGAACCGAACGCCGATCAACAGCTTGTGACCATGTGGGTCCTGGCCACGTTGGATTTGAAAGCATTGTGGCCTACGCCATTGACGCCCATGGGTGATGAGGAGTCTTTATTGTTTCCAACCGACACTCCAGTGCGTTACTGCGACTACTGGTTGGTGCTCTCGGACGCGATCGTGTTTGAAATGTTGCGTCCCGATGATACGATCGTGGCCTCCAAGACTGATCCGTGTTTGCTTGGTCTGCTTCGGACTGCTGCTCAATTTGCTGGTTGCGAGGTCAGCCAACCTTGCACGGTTGCAATGGATTTGTATGCGAGCCACTTGCGAGTCTTTCAGGGGATTTGTCGTGGAGTAGGACAAGTCTGGAAGCGTCTCGAGACAGAGCAATCGATGGACCAAAAGCGTGTGTTTCGCCATAAAATGCTGGACCTCCACGGCGGTGTGTTTCTCGCGTTTATCGAGTGAGTGCAAGGTTGAAAAGCGGATGATGGGAGTATGATGGCAATCTGACCTTGCGTTGTTGTAGCGCGTATGAAGCGAACCTCAAGATGATCTACCAGGTCTTTCAAAGACACCAGGTGGATTGGTATTCCATTGCGAATCGTTTTCTCCACGAGTTTGATGGTCGCAGGGGACCTTCCAATTACCACGAAGTCGACGAAGAGAATGAGGCACTTGGTCCGCACTTCCAACTCGACCCCAGTCTTGGATCGTCTCCTGCATCAACCGACACGCAACTGATTCACCAACTGGTGGTGTTCTTCCGGTTCATGTACGCGAGTGTCGACGCGTTTCTGTTTTATTGTGGCGACATGGCAATCGGCACGCAAAACATCTTTCTGAACGTCATCCAACTCATGTTTCGTCAAGCAATTTGCCCCGAGTATCCTCGTGCTGCCAAAAAGCTGGAGGGTGCGGCGTTGGAAGCTTGTTCTTCTTCTTCCAATGCAACGTCGGGTTTCCAACAACTTCGCTTTCACCAGAGTCGCAGTTTCGCCAAGGAAGTCTTCACGTCGAATGTTTCCAGCGCTTGTGTCATGTTTGTCGAGAACACGCGGTTGTTCTTTGCCAGGCAAAAGTACCCAAGTCTGCTGTTCTGGTTTGCTCAGGTACGTCGAACAAGTGGTCGGCACAGGACCATGAGATGCGCATTTTTGCCTCATTGCTGACTGATGTGACACTGCCGTGGTGATGATTTGCACTCTTGTCAGACGGCAGAAACGTACCAGACGCTTCAATCCGGATGGCAGCAATCTCCATTGCGCGTTTTGTTGCTCAACATTCTGGATCCTGATGGTCCTCTAGGCGTTGAAAGCTACTTCCCGATGCAATCCCAGGTCGAAGTGGTTGAGCCATGGCCCATGCCGTTGTTCATTCGACGTGAAGCCTACTACTTGAGTTGTGGGTTGTTTCGTTGTAAATGCGCCCGGTCCTACCACCACACGACTTCGACGAAACTAGCGTCCAACGTCTCGGCGACTCAATCTATGCGCCAGCAAGCGCTTCGAAGCTTTGTGTTGCGTGCATTTATGCGTGAAATGCTTTGCAACCTGGAACCGAGTCGTTTTCGCGAAGAATTGTTGCCATTGTTGCAGTTTTGGAAGGCGTTTGTGCATCATTTCTGCTTGCAGAAGCAACAACCAGTGCAAGGATTCGACGAAAACGACTTGTTGCCGTTTCTTCAGAGTGTGTCGAGTCTGTTTGACGTCCAGCAGGTCCATTCTATGAAGATGTTTGAGTGCTCGTTAAAGTAAGTGGTCCATGTTGGCTGGGAAACACTGGTGGACGTGAGTGAGGGCGCTGACCGCGTGATTGATCCTGTGTTGTAGCTGTGTGCTGATGATTGAACTGGGCGGGTTGTTGGAGCAACTCATCGCTTTGCATGTGCAGAGCGTCGGGACTTTTCATGTCCAACCGCTGATTCATCGATTGATGCAGTTTTTTCGTCGCATTTATCGCGCGATGCGAAGTGAAAACGCGATGCTGGATGATCTGTTTCCTGACGCTGCCGCCCTGGAAGCCGTCGAGGAGACTGGGATGGATCAGCCTTTGGACCTACGACTCGAGTTTGACTTTGAGCAAGCCGCTCGTGAACGTGTGGATTACGGACTGAGCGCGACCCGTGCGCAAGCAGATCTACTTTGCACGATTCGACGGGTGGCGCAGGCTTTCAAGCAGATGGTGGGCAAAGCCAGCGCCGCAACAACGACAGACCACAAAAGCTGACGCACAACCGCAAGTCGGACAGCATGAACAAGATGGGGTTATTCGCTGACGTTTGGAGGAACAATGTTGTCTCGCTTGAGCATTCCCAAGCCTTGGCTGAGAAACTTGGAGCCAACGAGATTCCTGTCGAAGAAGAGGATGAATCCAAGAACAAACCATCCAAGCGATCGTGACGACTCACTGGTTTTCACTTGCACAGCGTCGAATGGATGCACTTTGGTCTTTGGTGGTTCCATCAGCACAACAACAACAACAACAGCCTGGACACTCCCGGCTGGTGACGTTGTTGTTGTTGTTGGTGGTGTTTTGCTGGCAGCAGTTGAGGTGGTGGTGCACCTGATGGCGGTGGTCCAATGTACCCGTGCCAAGATACGATTTGTAGCTTTGTGTGAGCGAATGGCTTCGATCTGGAATCAGATCGCGGCGGAATTTGCGCACGGCGCGATCTGCTTCACCGACTTCTTTCATGGTCGCAAAGCTTCGTGGTTGGATCGTCGGGGTGTCCTTGGTCAGCACCAGTTTGTAGCCTCGCTAGGATGCAAGAGTGGCAAGAGTTCAACAAGACGAGCAGCATGCAAGCCAAGTGTTTGGGGACCACCCCAACCTTCAATGCCACATCCTTGTTGGTCGCCTCTATGCCCAAGCAAACACCACCACCACCAATCCTGTGAGTGTCAACGACTCGGTGACTCGAGCACTTGGCAGTAAGTCTCTCTACCGCCGTGAGCCAGTTGATGAAGTCGACTCTGGGCGGCATGAAGATCCAGCATGACTTGTTCATATTTTTCGATCCAGTCTTGAATGGTTTCGTCTTTGTCGGCCAGTTTTCTGAATATCCACGTCACTCTTCCATCAGCAGTTCGACGCTTTTTCGAAAGGAAATGCAGCAGATTTGATGCGACTCACTTCTTGTACAAGACGATCTGATGTTGCGCTTGTTCGAGTTTGCCGAGCGTGGCGACGTAGTCTTTCTCGGTTTGCTGTCCACCGAGGTCGCATCAGTCGGATCTCGTTCATGGTAATAGTAGAGACACGTCGTCTCATGGTCGTATTCTCGTGAGGTTTTGGCTGTTATCCCACCTGAAGAAGCTTCGCACTGCACTTGAGTGAAGCCTTTAGACCCACCAGCTCAGCTCGTTGATGGGAGTTGTCTTGCTTCACTTCTTGTTCATGGAGAGTTACTCGAGCCTGTTTGGTGCATGGCATGATACGGGGTGACATGCCTGCTAAGGATTCACATGTTCAAACCGACCCACCAGATCAGTTTGCATGGTGTCGAGCTGCTTTTGCTTGTGGTAGATCTCTTCGGCATCTTGCAGTCGTTGCACACGTTCTTCTTGAAGCTGCAGAATCAGGCGGTTGGTGTTGCGATTCGCAAGAAGCGTCGCTCTGCCATGCGCCACCATCAGTGTTTCCATCAACATGCGACCCATGGATTGGATCCCGCGACGCCAAAGCCGAAAAGCGTCGGCTCACTTTTCTTTCATCGCTTCCTCCATCGCTGCTTTGGCCTTTTCATAGTTTTCTTCCAAAGTTCTACGCCCAAAGGCCACACCCGCATTTCAAAACCCCGTAAAACCCTTTTTCCAATGGCTCCCAAATTGCGCACTACCGAATGCGGCCGAGTTGCGCTGATGGGAGGCGTCGACATGAGTCAAACACGTGTCATGGATTGCACATGACATGCAAACCACTCACAAGTGTTTTTGAGCTTTTGAAGCTCCAATGCATCCTGTAGCTTGGCGATACGTTCCTAAATGGCAAAAGGAGGCGATCGATGGACCTGTCGTCAATATGGACCGAGAATTCAATCCATGCACGGAGCAGCCTCAGGTCAATCCTTGCGAACCTCATACTGCTTGGCCTGCATGTTTTGGGATGTGGCCAACTAGGTGTGGCACCACTTTGAACGGACTCTGGACAAGCGTGGATCGATGAACCACAAGAAGAACCAGAAGCAAAGAAAGAAAGAAAGAAAGAATCAAAAGAGCAGCAAACACAAAGCCTCAAAAGGATGTGCTGTGATCTCTTGTAGTTGTTGTTGGGGGTCTTGTTCATCGTCAAGCTCGTTGGTATAAATAGCTCCACAACTCGACTTCCTCTGCTTGCATCCCCGCATACTTGGACCTCGTAGGCTTCATCACAAGCATCGCTTCGTTCATGCTAAATGTCCCTAAAGACACTCCTTATGAGTTTGCACTCGTAGTGGCATTGGCATTGGCATTGGCATTGGCATTGGCATTGGCATTGGCATTGGCATTGGCATTGGCATTGGAGGTATTGGAAGTACTGGAGGCACTGGCACTGGCACTGGCACTGGCACTGCCAAACAACTCGTCCGCTGTCTGTTTGTCATTTTCTTTCTGGAGCACAAAACAAACGTATTCGCAATTGCTGGCCACTTCCTGCACCTGCCGTTCCGTCGCCACTGCCCAATCTTCAAACTGTTCCAGGCCCTGTGAACCATCCAGAGGTGAGCGCCGCGTCCCAGACCCCCTCGGCACTCGGCCACCAGACCTTCCCATAATGACGGAATGGATGGTCCTCATCCATCCATGCACACATACCTCCAGTAAATGGCAAAACCGCTTTTGTTCGGCTTTCCATTTGACAGCACGTTGATACAAATTGGTGACGTTTTTGGCCACGTGAACCGCTTCTTCTTCAATGCGTTTTTGGGTGCAAAGTGCCTCCCGGAGGCGTTCGCCCACCAGATTTTCCTGAAATGTCTGCACCCCGTTCAGTGCTTCCGTGAGCCGCAGTTTGGCTTGCGCTGGAGAAAACAAAAAGCGTCCGTCATCAGCCACTGCACGCGATCCAATCCGAACCAACGAGAGCTCTCTCTCTCTCTCTCTCTCTCTCTTTCTTTCTTTCTTTCTTTCGTTTTTAGTGTTGTTGCTCCCTTTGGCTCGTTCTCCTCCAACGCACCGGCTTCACGACGATGGTGCGCCAGACGGTCTTCCGCTTCAGTGGCACATGTTGCCAGCATCTTCCCTTGGACGATGAAACCTTGGGGTCGGTTTAACGGTACTGGTCCAAAATGATGGGTGCGTTCCAACCGGCAACAACCAATTGCCATGCACATTTCATTTCGAGTTTACGCCTTACCACTCCATCCGCAAAAGTTGCGCTTGATGCCGGAACCCGCAACTTTATCATGTTAGCCAATCACTGTGCGAAAAAAATACGATGGAGGCGGTTAATTTTCATTTTGCAGACCCGCCAACAAGCGTATCTTTCCGTCAGTTTTCCAAAAGATCGCGCCGGTCCAACCTTGGTCTCGTGGGCCAGGAGCTCATTCGACGTCTTTGGCTGCCTCTTCTTCCACTGCTGCCATCGCCACAGTCAGCACCAACACCACTAGCAGCAGCAGCAGCAGCAGCAGCCGCATCGATCGATTTTCTCCAAGAGACTTCGCACGCCCATGCAGTACCAGCCGCCGCAGAAAGGATACTCCAACAAGTCGGTCGCTGGCGACGACGTGACGGTGCCCATTGCGCCGTCGGCGGCCCAGGGCGTTGACCACAATGGCATTGTGCTGGGTCGTTGGAAAACCGGAACGTTCAACTGCTTGGACTCGCTCATCCCCAATGGTATTTGCACTGGCATGGACAGCCAAGGTTCTCAGTTCTACGGCTTTTGTTGCTCACTTTTTGTGGGTGTTGTTGACGAGCAGCATTGATGGCGTTTGTGTGCCCTGGGGTGACACTTGCGCAAATCACGGCTCGACTGGGTATCGCGTCGTTCTACAACGTGATTGGCATCTATTTGTTCATCATTGTGTTTGGCATCGTGACTGCCGCGGTGCATTCCGCCGCGGTCAGCTGGCTATACTCGCTCACCGTGCTGACGCTGTCCTTGCTGATCGTCAACCTGCGCTGGAAGATCCGTTCCTTGTTTGCGATTCCTGGATCGGCCGTAGAAGACTGCTTGCTCACCTACCTGTGTGGCTGCTGCTCGCTCGCACAAATGGCGACCCATGTGGAATCGTATGAACCCGGTGCATGTGGCTTCCTGCCTCGCGCAACGCTTCCCGGGTACACCAAGTCCAAATGAGGATGGTTGGTTGGTGATTATCAAGATAGGCATCTCTTCTCTTTCTCTCACCTCTTGCTTGTGGTCGGGTCGCTTTAGTTGGTTTGGTTCACGCAGCGAAAAGCCGATACTTTCTTTTTCTTTTGATGAATTGACAGAGATTGACTTGACACCCGCATTCTTACCAGTTTACTTGTTGCAATTCACCGGAAAGGTCTCGTCATCTTGTCTTGGCTCGACTTTCCTTGAAAAGAAGCTGAGAATGAGCCATTCGGAGAATCGATCCTTTGAGGGGCTCACAAGCATC